>VMDR010000425.1:0-239004 GCA_007922815.1 Macrotus californicus | reverse complement strand
CCTTCTCTCCCAGCTCCCAACCCCCCTCCCTTCTGACAGCTGTCAATCTGTTCTGTAAATAAGAGTCTGTTTCTATTTTGTTTTTTAGTTTATTTTGTTCATTAGATTCTACATATAAATGAAATCATATGGTGCTATCTTTCACTGACTGTCGCAAGATATGATTTCCTTCTTTTTTACAACCAAGTAGCATTCTGTTGTGTAGATGCACCACAAGTTTTTTATCCACTCATCTACTGATGGGCACTAGGGCTGCTTCCAAATCTTGGCTATTGTAAATCATGCTGCAGTGAACACAGGGGGGCATACATTCTTTAACATTAGTGTTCTGTGTTTCTTCAGATTTATTCCTAGAAGTGGAATCGCTGGGTCATAGGCAGATCCATTTTTAATTTCTTGAGGTGTCTCCATACCATTTTCCACAGTGGCTGCACCAGTCTGCATTCCCACCAACAGTGCACGAGGGTTCCCCTTTCTCCACATCCTCGCCAGCACTTGTTCTTTTTGATTTATTGATGCTGGCCATTCTGACAGGTGTGAGGTAATAGCACATTGTGCTTTTAATTTGCACTTCTCTGATGATTAGTGGGATTGAGCATCTGCTCCTGTGTCTATTGGCCATCTGAATATCCTTTGGAGAAGTGGCTATTCAGGTCCTTGCCGTTTTTTGATTGGATTGCTTGGTGGGTTGTTTCTGTTTCTGTTTCTGTTTTTTGGTGTTGAGTAACGCATCAGATGGGTCTGGTTTGGGTGCATCTGGGCATCGGCAGGAGCACCCAGCCTGGCTCACACGCGGCTGCATGTTTGGTGTTTCAGATCCCAAGGACACAGCCTGCTCTTCTACCCTGGCGGCGGTAAGCACTCGCTCTCTGCTTCTAGTGTCTTCTTGGATGGTGTGTCGTCTGCTAGGTGTCTAATGACTGTCCCCAGTCTGGTCCTGTCTGTGCAGTGTCAGTGGGTAACAAAGAGTGGGTAAGGGTCTTGCCCTCCAAGTGCTGGCAGTTTCAGTCTGGGTTAGAGACCTCCTCGTGGAGGGTGGCCCGAGGATGTGCCTCAAGAGCAGTGGGGACATCCTGGCTTTCCCCTGGACGGACATCACCATGTGACTGCAGGAGGACGAGAGGGGTGAGCTGGCTGATGCCACTTCAAGCTTCTGCCCACACACTTCACATGGGCCATTGGGACCGCCCAGCCCATCATCCGACTCTCCTTGGTCAACGCCTGTCCCCTCTGACCTCTGCTCATGCCTGGCTGTGAACGACTGGCCCGGCGCTCTGGGTTACTGAGCAGATCCATGGCCACGAAGGGCACGTGCCCTGCCACGTGCACAGCAGGTCTCTGCCTTCCCCAAGTCCTCGGTGCACTTCCCTGCCTGCCCGGGCCAGCCCTCCCTCTCAGCAAGGGACCTCGCTCCCGCAGTCCACCTCCCCTGTGCTGTCAGCTTCCCTCTCTCCCACGTCACTCCCAGCATGTGATGTCACCACCCACCTTGGATGAAGCCTCTGTTGACCTCACTCCAGGCTCCCGACTTACCTTAGAGCATCCCCCCTCTGACTCCCCTAGGACCACTCCCCTGCCCTCTGCTCCCATCCCCTCCCAGGGCCATTCCACTGAAACGGTGCGCCAAGGTCCCCAGGAGCAGCGTCTGGTCACATGTGGTCAGTGCTCTGGCTGACCCACTTGGCCTGTCATTGGCATTTGACACAGTCCTCCCTTCATCCCTGAACTGCTCTCTTCCCTGGGCTTCCAGACACCACACTGGCCATTTCTACACAGAGCACTTGGCTAGCTGGCCTCCCTCCTGAGCCAGCCCCCAGATGTGGGGCACCCCCAGCCTGGTACTTGGCCTCTTCTTCCCTCATCCATTCTTTCACCATGAGACACCCTGCACACACCCACACCGGTCGACACTGAGTCCCCACTGATGCCCCCAGCACGGCCCCCTCCCTGAGCTTCATGGTCATGGATCCTATTGCCCCCCTCAGGTCCCCAGAGATGTCTGGTTGTCTTCTCAGAGTGAACGTAACCAGAGTAGATCTCTTTACTTCACCCCATAAACTTGCTAGGCCCGTGGCATCCGAGGTCTCAGGGAATCCCATCCACACCGTGGGCAACCCAAACCCAAGGAGTCATCCCAGCTCTGCCTCCCATCTGCCCCACAACCTGTCCACCACCAGATCTGTGTGTGGTGTGGAATGGAACCCATCTTGTCACCTCTACTGCCCTGGTCCAGGTTGCCAGCATCTCCTCTGGGCCACTCATCAGCCCCCTAAAATGGTCCCCTTCTGCTCATCCAAAACCTGCTCTTCACACTACAGCTGGAAAGCCTTCCCTGAAAAGGACATCAGAGCATACCGCTGCCCCACTTGCAGCCTCCAGCAGCGCCCCCGTTCCCTCAGCATAAAATCCAGTTCCCCTGCTGCCAGTCTCCCGGCTGTAAGGGAGAGCCCTGCAGGCAGGGCCCCATCTTGCTCCCCGATGACGCCCGGCTGCCAGGGCAGCACCCACCATCGTGCAAGGGAAGGGCCCGAGGGTTGTGCTCGGGCCCGTTTGTTATCACTGCAGGCCTCTGAGTGCAAATTACCTTGAAAAGAAGGATTCTGGTACCTTACAAAAATAAGAAAACAAAATCCATTTGAAAATCACTCCCTTCAGGAAGATTATCACCATATGATTCTTTTAAACTATAGTTGACATTTTAAAATGTTTTGAAAACCATGTTTCTGCCATGATCATGAATTTCAACGTCCAAGCTTCTCTTGATCCCTTTTCAGTCGTGCTATGGGACAGCCTAGAGGCGCAGCTGCCTCTGGAACTGGTGCTGGGACAGCTGGGGGTCCGAGTGCAGAGACTGTGTCATCCCTCCTGATGCTGGCACAAAAATTCAAGTGGTCACAGGCCTGCCCGTGGAAGCTAAAACTGTAAAACTCTTAGGAAAAATACTGGAATGTGTTTTAATGACCTTGGATGAGACAACGCCTTCTTAGATGCTACAAAAAAGGGCAAGGGGTGGAAGAAAAAATAAATTGGACTTAATCTGAACTGAAAGCTTTGATGCTTCGAAGGACATCAGGAAAGTGAAACGACCACCCACAGGTGGGAGAGAATGTCCCTAAATCGTGTATCTGGACTACATAGAGAGGTCATACAGCGCAGTAACAAGAGGACGGTCCAGTTAGAAAATGTACAAAGGACTTGCAGAGATGTCTCTCCAAAAAGGTACACAAATGGCCAATAAACACATGAAAATCTTTTCAGTGTCACTAGCCATGAAGGAAACATGATCGAAACCATGACAAGATGCCACTTCATACCCACTGGGATGGCTGGAACCGGAGACAGATAATGAACCGGAACCCTCACTCACTGCCATGAGGGTGTGAGATGGTGCAGCCGCTCTAGAGACCAGTCTGCAGTTCCTCAAAAGCCTCAGGTCCCCTGCCTATGACCCACCAGTTCCATTCCTAGGTGCACATCCAAGGGAAATGAAAACACATTCACGTAAAAACCTACACACGAGTATTCGCCATAACATGGCTCCTAATCGCCAAAGAGTGGAGACAGTATCTACCAGTTGATAGAGAGACAGACAAAGACAGCATGTCCGTCCAGCGGGTCATTTTTCAGCCATACGCAGGATGCAGTCCAAGGGCAGGCGCTATGACACGGTGAAACTTGAAAGAAGGGGTGCTGAGGGAAAGAAGCCAGCCCCCAAGGTCGCGTATTGCAGGGTCCCATTGAGTGCAGTGTCCAGAGTGGGAAAAGCCTTAGGGTCAGAACGTAGGCAGGGGTTGGGGGCAGGCAGGGGCAGGAGGGGGAGTGACTGCTAATGGGGATGGGGTTCTTTCTGAAGGGTGATGAGCGTGTCCTCCGATTGGTTTTGGTGGCGGTCACCCAACTCTGAAAACCACTGAATTGTGTACCTGGGTCAAGAAAAAGCTTATTTTCACCTTTATTACCTGAGGGTGTAGAATTCACCTTCTGTTACCCGAGGGTGTGGAACCTTGAGGTTAAACAGATTAGCCTCTGTTTTATTTTACTCATTTGTCTTCCCTCCCTTGGTAGCTTTTTTGTGAAGATATAAGCACCCCCGCTACGGTGAAGTGAGGGGTAATTTCTGGCTGTCACCTCAGTGATTGCTCTGATTGCTTTTTCCTTCCAGCACTCCAAAAGCGCTGAGAACGGCACGCACAGGTTTAGGCTGCAGAAGCCAGCCGTACCCAACGAAAAGTTTCTGGTGAGTCGTGCACGATGCTGCCACTGAGCAGGAAGTCAGGGTCACCGCCCCAGGGGCCTCTGCACAAGCATCCAAGTTCTCGTGTCTCTTCAGGGAAACTTGAATTTGCCCTTGTTAGATTTCTTTGGACAGTAGGCTGAGCTCACTTTAAATGCGTAAGCCGAATCTGAAAGTCATTCATTGGTTCGGCGAGTATTGGCAGCATTGTGTGTCTCAGGCACTGGCCCAGGGCGGTCAGCGCTGCAAGCGTCAATGACACGCCTCGCTCCCATGGAGCTCCCATTCTGGGGGCCTGGGGTGGGGCACAGACAGAAAACACGCTTTCTGCAGCAGCTGAATGCCAGGAAGACAGAGCCCGCTGAGAGAGCAGTGGGTGGGCACTAGTCCAGGACCGGTCGTGGGAGCCGTCCCTCAGCAGGTGGCCCTGGGTAGAACTGCGAAGGCAGTGAGGGGCAAGTCTGTTCCCACCTGGGCCGTGGGGGACTCGAGAGGAGGGAGCTCAGGAGGCTGGGAATGTGAGGTGGCCCAAGAGATAACACAAAAAGTCATCTTCTAGCCCTCTGCCCTCTCACTCCCCATTTTACAGAAGAGGAAGCTGAGGCAGAGATGCTGGGACTGCATTGCAGCCCAGTGTCTCCCACCTCTGCCTGGGCCTCCACCCGCTGCCCTCACAGGACACTCACTTCCTGGGAGTTCCTCACGTCCCCTCTGCTTCACCGACCACACCGAGGCACTGGGCATTTTAGATTTGGCTTTAATTGTTGAAATTCTAAGCTATTTTCTTTTTAAATCAAATAGTTTAAAGGATAGATGTAGTAAACAGGCTTCTAACTTTTTCATTTCTGGAGTCTGGGAAGTCCAAGGTCACATTCCCAGCACATCCGGTGTCTAGTGAGGGCCGCTCCCTGGCTTGTGGACGGGCAGGGAGAGGCGCAAGCTCTGTGATGTCTCTTCTCGGAAGGGCGCTGATCCCAGCCAGAGGGCCCACCTCCAGACACCATTGCCGTAGAGATTGTGCTCAACATAGGGATTTTGGAGGAACTCAAGTATTTGGTCCTTAGCATCTGGTCTTAATCAGTGTCCAAAGGGCTTAGCCCTCCCCAACTGTTACCAAAGGCTCAGCCTTTCCTTCGATGCAAGGTCAGGCCTTGTGCTCTGGCGTAGTTACTGACCAGTAAAGCTGGCCTCGTCTTCTGAGTGTGGTGTCACTCGTTCCTTTTCTGTTCCTTCTATGAAAGCCTGTTTACTAGCCTGTCACCAGAGTTACACAGTCAGAGGCCCTGGCAGGTCTTGTCGCAGGCCCGACCACACCTCAGTGCAGACACGACCGGACACTTGTTGGTCCTGGTTCATTGGTGTCCCTTGCACAGGGGCCTCTGGGCACTACCCAGGCTCCGGCCCTTGCCCTTGTGCAGCTGAGGAGCTCCCACACTGCAGCGGCCCTTGGCCGGCGGGCAGGGCGTCCCACCAGTTTAGCAGGATGCCCTGGTGTCCCCTTTCCCTGAGTGGCCCAGCTCAGGCCCACGGGGCCCGAGGTGAGTGCTCCTCAGCCCCTGACCACGGCCACCTTTCAGACGGCACTGCTGCCTTCTCTGCGTGCCAGGCGTGGTTCTTCGCGACTTACCAGGGAGATACAGGAGGAGAAGGGGGGACGAGGGGGAAATACGGATGACGAGAAGGGGTCTCTGGCACCACTCAGCCATGTGGTGGACCCTCTTCCGGTCCTTGTGGGTTTTGTGATGATTACCTTGGGGATGGTACAAATTTGTCATCCTGTAGCCATATGACCTTGTCACCCTGGCTTCTTGGAAGATCTTTCCGATTGGCTGTGACTCAACAAACACGGAATGAGCACCAAGTGGGTGTTTTACTGCTAAGGGTGATTCCGCCTTCGGGGCAGTGGGGACCCACGACTCTCCTGTGGAGATGGGTGGCTTCCTCACAGTGTAGCGGCAGATGCAGCCAGGGAGGCCCAGGGGGCAGCCATCATTACCTGCTACGGTCTCGATAGCACGGAGCCCTCTCACGCTCTCGGTGTCCACCTGCGAGCCGGTGCCTGGCCGGAGAAGCCCCAGCACCACGAGGGCTCCACACACCCCGTCAGAGCCCTGGGCATGCTGGGCACAAGCGTCCCATGTCTCTGTCCACAGGTGGTTCTTGGTTAGCTCTGCAAGGAGGCAGCCGGGCTCCCCGGTCTGTTTTAGGAAACTCACCGTGACCTCACACTTTCCCGTCTCCTACACTGAGAATGACTGGAGTTGGGTGGCCGGAGCCCCCGGACTGTGCATTGAAGACGAGTGGGTGTGGGCGGGAGGCCTGTTCTCCACAGAGAGCACCTTCCCTCTGATGTCTGCTTGGGCGGCTCCTCCCTGCACACAGAGCAGAAGGCTGGGTCTCGGGCTTTGAGCCAGCCCAGCAGTCCCTGAGGCCCCTACAGAACAGGGAAGGGCCCGGCGGGGTGACCCGAGAGTGTCACCAGATAGGCTCCTGTGCCCGACCTGCAGGGACTACTCTCTAAGTCAGGGGCTCTTCTCCTGACTAAGCTGAATCTCTCCACTTTATTTTTCTCTCTTTACCTGAGTGCATTCTGCCCCCTGGTCCGCCTGCTTAGTGTTTTTTTTAGCATCTGTGGAGTATGCAGTTCTCAGCCTCGACGGTACCTGAGCCTGCCCGGGGACCGCTGTCGCTGGTGCAGGTGTGGCCTGCGCACCTAGCCTGCTCAAAGCCCCAGCAGATCCCTGGGCTCAGCCAGGGTGGACAACTGTTGACTTAGTCTCTGAAACTGGCCAGCTGGCATCCCTTGTGAGAGGAAAGTTCACTCCCCAGCTCAGACGGTAGTTCGTCTTCACGTGCTTGTGGGGAGCTGGCGTCAGGAAGGCAGTGTGCTTCCACGCTGGCGTCTGCCCTCTTCACACTGAGGCCTCGGAACACACAGCAGATGTGAACATGTTTACCCAGAGGCCAGCCCTCGGCAACCCTGTCCTGGCAGGGAGCCGGCTTCCGGCTTCCCGGGATGGGGTCCCGCTGCCCAAGTGTGAGAGACCCCCAGTGCTGTCACTTGCCACCGGTTTTCCCAATTTCCGTCTTTCACTGGGGGAGAATTCTAAATATCGAGTGGCGGATTGGCCGTGTGTCACCGTTTTCATTCTTTTTAATTAACCACATTTTGAATCCCACTGGCACAGGCTGTATAAATGCAATACAAGCTGTTTGATTTTGTGGAACATCTGAGACACAGAGAGACATTTTTGAAGTCCTCGAGCTTTATAGTTCCGTCCCGAGGAACAGATTTAGATCATCCTGCTGTGACTTAGAACCCCACCCCGCGTTGCAGACGACTGTTTTTTTGCTTTAATAATGCAAATTCGTCCTTTAGGAGTGTCTAAAACCAGAATTTTAAAAACATCAGAATTGGTTTTGAATTTTAAAATAATGTGCTTCTGCTAATGTATGTCCATTGTGAGCTCCTTGGAAAATAATAGGATCATATGAAAAATTTATTGACATTTTCATAAAAATTACATGTAATCTCATCACTTGGTGATAACCATTGCCACTTTAGAATTTAGTTTCTTTCTATAAATACATCCTGTAGTTACTTAGTTACATGCGTATATAGTAAAACATATATAAATATATTGACTGCATTATATATGTATATATTCCTTGAGATCATGGTGAAATGCAGTTTTGAGTGAGATTTTATCATTTAATGTCATAAACATTTTTCCATGTCATTCAAATCTACAATTTTATTTACAACGGCAAGATAGATTATTAATATGGGTGGACTTTACCACAAAATGGGTGTGACATTCATTTTATTGTATAAGTAGTTTTTCATTGTTCAAATTATTTTTCACAAATAGGTTCCGAGAATTGCTAGGACAAAGGGTTTTGCATGTTCAGTTAGCATTTCCTAAAAACGTGGGAAAGCTCATGATTATGAAGTGACTGAGGTGAGAATGTTCTCCAAGGTGTCCCCACGACTTTCCGTGGGGCACCCATTCGCCGGGAATTCTGGCCCAGCTCCGCCAGATGGGCTGGCTGGTGACCTCTCCTGTGCCTTTGTCTTCCCATGGGACTCCTCTCCAGGACCCGGAGACACAGTGCTTGCTGCTGTCAGATGGGAAGCACGCTGCCCGTCAGAACCACGTGGTCCTGCTCCCGGCAGCCGAGGGCGGGAGCAGCATGGCCGCCATCAGCTTCACGGGGGCCTTGAAAATCCCCGTGAGTACTTGTGCCTGGGGAGTTTCTGAAGGGGGCGTCTGTGCACGGTGAGAAGGGCTGGCCTGTTGGTAACCGAGCTAGCGTGGTGGGCATCAGTGAGTCACAGGCACCTCCCATACCAGGGCCCTGTGGAGACACCACCTCCTGCCATTCCAAAATCACTTGCACGGGCCGCCAGGTGTTGTGCCCTCAGCCTGTTGCGGTGGCGGTCCCGCGTGCACACAGCGTGGGGACTAGGAGCACTTCGGCACCTCTGCGTGATCAGCTTCTCACGCAGGTTTCCCAGGTGGTATTGGGGCTGCCACCTCACAAGTGCCAGCTCTTTCTAAAAGGACACCCGACGTGGACCATAAGCAGGCACTTCACAGTGGCCGCCGAACTCCTCTGCTAGGGCTGCATTTCTTGCGAGGTGTTTTCCCAGTTCCCACGGTTTGTTTGCCTGATCTCCTGCAGACCTGGCAGAATTGCTGGTTCTCTGCGTTTCCGGTCACTGTATAACTCGCGGTGTTTGGGGTTTCAGGGAGAAAGAAACAGCCATTAATACTCAGGGACTAGGTGGCTCTCGCCTACGTCCTGCACCCCTTCAGCAGCCAAGGCTCAGAGCGCTGTGGTGTGGACATCACATCAGCATACTTTCACCGACCGGGTGGATGCAAAGACGCGGGTTTCTGTCCAAAAGGGTAGCCGTGTGCTGTCAGGGCCTGCTGGGCAGTTGTCCCGTGAGCCTGCCTCCTAGGTTGCTCTGTACAGGCCCAGGTGCCCTCTCCTTGCCACCTGGAGGTGCTAACACCAGACCAGAGCCGTGGGTACTTTATGGAGGTCAGGGAGTCTGCAATTCTGCTGCACACTTGACTGAACTGTGAGTACGCCTTTCGGCTAAGCAGCCTCTCTCTCTCTCTCAGGGTGTGATCGAGTTCTCCCTGTGTCTGCTCTTCGCGAAGCTGGTCAGCTATACTTTCCTCTTCTGGCTTCCTCTCTACATCACAAACGTCGGTGAGTGCCTGGTGCTGGGGGCGCAGGTGTTGGGTTCTGTGCAGTGGCTGGGCTCGGACCTCCCTTGACCTGCGGGATCCACAGACTTGGGAAGAAGAAGAGACACGCGTGACGCATGATGCATGATGTGAATCCAACCACACAATTGGTGGAAATGTACAGACAAAGAGGGAACTGGGCGGGGCATGTTTTGTCACCACGGTAATAACCTTGATGGGGTTAAAGGGGTGACATGTTACACCCCTGCCGTGGCTGCCAGCTCCATGCAGCTCTTCCTGCTCTGGGCAGCCTGCACTTAAACCCAGTTGCCACCAGCCTTCGGGTCGGAGCGGCAGGTGAGCAGGAGCAGAGGCCCTGGGGGGCTGAGCTAATAAATGCTTCATGATCTGACCTGGAAATGGGCTCCTGGGGAGGACCTCTAATTTGAGGGAAGAGCAAACAGTCTGTCTCATTTCTGAAGCCCAGCAGGGCTGAAGCTATAGGTTGTGATGGGCCATGCCAGCTCTGTAGCAGCAGGAAAGACAAGGGGAGGGTCCAGAAGTTCTCGAGAGAAAAGGTCCTTGAGTCCAGGGGTGACAACCTCTGCTGAAGGGGGACAGGGATGGTTAGGACAGGGCAGGGGGCAGGATAGTCAAGGATGAGGGATGGTCAAGGAGGGCCCTAAGCTTCTGGCTGTCCCCTGAGATGCAGGCTCTAGTGAATGGGACAGACAGGTGACATGTAGAACGTGGGTCAGCAGAGGGCAGACCTTGTGTTCCCAGCAGCGTCCCAGGGACCAGCAGAGGCAGACAGGAGCCCGAGGCAGGCGGGCTGAGTTTCTCAGGGATGGAGGCTGAGGAGACAGTGAGGGGACCAGCATGTTGGCAGGGCCAGGACCAGTGGGAGGGCCAGGGGCAAGGCGGTGGGGAGCTCTGGGCAATAGGTTCCTTCCCTGCCTGGCGACCCCATCTCTGTCCTGTGCTGCATGTAACTCTGGCCCCACTGAACCAGAACAGGGTTACTAATTAGACTCACCAGGACCAACCTTCATCTCCAGGGTCGAGAGTGTTTAGTTGTCACCTTTTCTGTGTGTCCACCCACATGGGGGGCTGCTTGAGTTCTTTTGCTCTGAGTTAACTCATTGCTCCTGGCTGTAAATCATGCTTGTGAAACAGAAGGGGGTGACGTGGGGATCTCCTCTCAGAGACACTCCTGTTGTTCCAGCAGATCACCTGGATGCCCGGAAGGCCGGGGAGCTGTCCACCCTGTTCGACGTGGGCGGGATCTTCGGTGAGTCCGTCACCACCGGCTCTGCTGCCATAAAAACAAGGGCGTGTGAGCACCCGCAGCCCAGGATCTCTTAGAGTGGACTTGCTAGTGAGAGGAAATGTGTCCCCCGAGGCGCATCATCTGAGTGGATGTGTCCCCTCCTGCATCCTGGGCCCTGACTCTGAACGTGAGCTGGTCCTCTGTCAGGCACACACGTAGGTGACAGACTGGTGGTGTTAGTCCCCTAACAGGTGAGGGGCCTTTGGGACCAACCTAAAACCAGACCCCAAGACTCCCCCATTGTCTCCCTGGGAGGCGCCCTCCGGGTCACTCACATCTGACCACGAGCACACAGTCCTGTCCGGAGGCCAGGCCTTGCTGAGGCGGCTCCCTGCTAACGTGAAAGAGGACTTGGGAGAGGGCTGACTTCTTGCTGCTGCTCTGCTTCCCTCCGTGGGACCCTGCCCAGGGAGGCGGGCACCTCAGGACCTGCCCCTCTGCTTTGCAGGTGGGATTCTGGCAGGTGTCATCTCAGACCGACTGGAGAAGAGGGCCTCCACCTGCGGGCTGATGCTGCTGCTCGCCGCCCCGACGGTGAGTCTGTCCCCACCACCTCTGCCCCTGGAAATAGCGTGCCCCCCCCACCACGGTGCTCCCCACCAGCACGCGCCCTCCAGTCAGGCCCAGCCTCACCCCATGCATGCTTCTTAGTTTCTGGGGACTGCCCATCACCTCAGAACCTCCCTCAGCAAACCTGTGGGCCTGCAGAGCCCCCAGGCCCTCCTTGGCCTGGGCTCCCCCACCCCACCGCACAACAAGACCCTCCCACTCTGCCTCCCCTATACTCCCACTGATCCTCAGGATCCCTCAGCAGCGCTGACCCCGCCCCATATTCACAGCTGGGTCCCTGCGGCCCTTAAGTATTCAGTAGTGCATGGACTTGGGCAGGTGACTCTCCTCTCTGTGGCTCAGCTGCTCCTCTGCAGAATGAGGGTGACAGCAGCACCTCCCACTGTCAATGTAAGGCTCAAATGAAACGTTGTATCGTTACTGTTGTTACGACAATGTTACATATAATACTATTACTCATCGACTTGCATGTTAATTATTTGGCCATCAGCCACTGCACTGGGCTGTGATTGTCCCCAGAATAAGCCTAGTTTCCAGTCGTCTTGGGGTGGGGAACACTACCCAACACAAACACTCAGTTTACTAAAGAACTGACTGTGTGTGTCGCCCGCCCCCACCCCCCTGCCCCCGCCGATCCCCCCCACATGCAGACTCCCACTTCACAGGCACAGCCGTTGGGGGACAGACAGCCTGAGGGGGAGACAGACTGAGAGAGAACTGCCCCAAACCCGTCCTTCTACCCCAGGAGCTCAGAGAAGGAGGCATTGCAGGGCCCCTCAGCTCAGCACCCTCAGGACTCACATGTCTGGGACAAGGCCAGTGGCTTCTGTCTCGGGGCTGTCCCCCAGCAGGGTGGCTGCCTGAGCGTCACCTGCCCAGTGACTCCCGGGCAGTCTCTCAGCTCTGCGCAGCAAACCATTGCCGTTACCGTTTTCACCCACTCACAGCTCTACGTGTTCTCCACCATCAGCAAAATGGGCCTGGAAGCCACCGTAGGTGAGTCCCCAGGCCTCGCTTGCCTTCACACGTTTTTGACCTAACAGCTTGGTGAACTGAAATGAAAAATTAACAAAGGAGCATTTAGCTCGTGCAACTAGAGCATATGGTGTGGCTGGAATAGTCCCGTGTCCCTCTTTGGGTGGGACCATTGGGAGAGGCCTCCTGCTCCCAGGCACAAGGCCTGGCCATCTGCAGCCTTGAGAGTGAGCCTGGGAAGGTGCAGGCCTCCTGGCTTGGGACAGTGATAGGCCTTAAGTGCCCAGTGGCAAGGAGCCACTCCCAGAAGCCAGATGCCACGCCAGCAGGTGAGAGCAGGTCAGAGCAAGGTGGGTCAGGCTCCCAGCTGGCCCCTGTCGGCTTCCATTCAGGGGCAGTTGCATAATACTGAAGGACTATTTTTAACTTAGGGCTCTGACACTGAGAAATACTGTTCCCATCCTAACAAGCTCGCAGTGGGGATCGGAAGGGATGCAGGCCGGGTGAGACCCCGCTGGAAGTTCCCCGGAAGGCAGGCTGCTGATAGAGCTGGGGGTGTATCATGGGGTCTCCTGCTACCCCAGGCCCCAAGCCGCTGCCCAGGGGACTGTGAACCAGAGGATGGTCTAGGAAAGCAGCTGGTTTCAGAACTAGGCACTGCTGTCCTGCCTTAGGGACACTGCTACACTGGGCAGTCCCCTCGTGATTACAGAGCGGAAGTCCTTTCCGCTGCAGATAAGGCTGCGGCTGGTGGCAGGCGACACAGACGACAGGGAGCATCTGCCCCCCCCGGGTCACGCATGTGCTCACATGCCAGGTTCTTGCCCCCTCAGTGTGTCAGCAGCTGCTGTCCATTGAGGGGAGGCGTGCAGTCCCCGATGTGACTGGGCTTGCCAGAGACATCTCCGGGCAAGTCTCAAGGAAGGTGCTTGTGACAGTGGCCCTGGTCCCAGCATCCCACTGGGGCCAGGACCCACTCATGACACCTAGGGGGTTGCTGAGACAGTGGAGGTTCTCCCTGCGTTGCCCCCTTAACCCCCAGTTTCCGGTTCCCACAGCCATGCTGCTGCTCAGCGGGGCCCTGGTCAGCGGGCCCTATGCACTCATCACTACCGCCGTCTCTGCTGACCTGGTGAGTGGCCGCGAGGCTCAGCACAGAGCCGGCGGGGGGTGGGAGGGGCCGGGGCGGGGGGCAGGTGCTTCTGTGGTGGTCGTCACCTGCATTCGTGACAGCGATGGTGTCTATTAGTACAGTGGTGTGCTTATAGAGGCCCCGTTTTTGAAGGGGAGCAGTATCTGTCCTTTAAGAGTTTTCTAAGCAAATAAGGAGAGATGGAAGTCCCCGTTCTACAAATGGGCTGTGGTGAGATGGAGGGACCCGCCTGAGGCCAGGGGTCTGGCTCGCCCCTCTCTGCTGCCCCCGCAGGCCCTGGAAGCTTGTGACTGTGCCTCCTGGAGCCTGGCCTGGGGCCACAGCAGAGTGAGGTCGGCTCCTCCCCTGCACCCAGGCCACTCTGGGTGCCCACTCTGTGCCCGACCCTCTGCTGGTGTGGGGACTGCAGGCGAGCCAGATGGGGTCCCAACCCTGGGAGGGCCTGTTCTGGAGAGGACGCTGCCTGGGTACAGAAATAGTTGCTGTGTGGGACACTAAGTGTCCACGCCGTGGTGGCAGGAACCACCCTCGGCCTTGGGATCCACAGGGACTGCTGGCCCTTCTTCCTGGAGGAAGGGGCTGCTCACATGGGGCCAGGTGACTCCTGACCATTGGGACCCAGTTCAACCCCAGAGGAGGCAGGCCCTCCTCACCTCCCTGACGCAAAGGACAAACACGATGATAGTCACATGCGGACACCTGGACACCTGGAGGGGGCACAGCGTGAAATACAAAATCCCTATTTAAAAGTGGTTTTCACAGATAAATGGAGAGAGGAGACGTCCCCCCACACAGAGGAATTTATGCAGACACCTGCCCTCCAAGGAGGGGGGTGAACTCTTCCTGGGGGTGGGCTGTGCGTGCCACCTCCTTCCACAGAGGATGGTGTCGGAGGGGGAGTAACATGGCTCAGAGAAACCCGACAGACCCGGCCTCTGCCAGCCGGTCAAGGTCAGCGCCAACAGTGAGGAGGCACGTTCGTACGCGTGCCCTTGTTAGGAAGTGCCGAAAGTGGCCCCTCACGTCGGCAGTCTCCCTCCCAATGGATGAGCACGCTCAGACTGTCCGGGGCGTCAGTGGTGGTCGTCGCAGCCTAGCAGACCAAAGGGGACGTGATGTGAATGTCCAGTGGTTTCCTGGATGGGATCCTGGGGCAGAAAGAGAGGAGGTTGAACATTAGATAAAAAACCAATTGTATCTGAATGAAGCACAGATTTTAGTCACTGACACATCAGTATTGGATGATTGATCACAACAAATGCAGTGTAACAATGAAAGATATTGACACAGCGCAGCCAGCAGTGCTGGGCACTGGTCTCCGCAAATTTTCTGTGAATCTAGGACTACCCCACCAGTAAAAGTTCCCCAAAAGTTTATGCTGGTGGGCAGGGTGGCCAGGCTTCCCCGCCCTCTGGGTCCTGAGTCCCTAGGACCTTCTGCTGGCTCCAGCTGGTTCTTCTCTTTGGCCCCACTCCAGGCCTCCTAGACTCGGACCCAGGAGCCCCGCCCCCAGCTCATCCTGCTGTTTAGAAACCACAGCAGGCCCGTTCCCCTGCAGTCCTCATGTCTGAGCCGCGCTTCTGCCTGCGCTCAGCCCCCTGCGGGGCAACCAGCCGCTCTTGGACCCGGTCCTCGGCCCCGCGGGGTACCGGGGGCCCTGTGCCTACAGTCAGCAAGGAGAGGCAGAGTCCAGACCTGCTGGGAGCTGGGCTCTTCCCGTCTTCGTCTGCTCCGGGTGGCCGACCTGCAGCACGCTGTCGGGTTGAGGGAGTGCTCCTCGGACCGCCTCTGTGAAGCACGTCTATGCTCCTGTCTGCATGAGCTCAGAAAATTCCAGAAGGGTGTACGCCAGACCCAGAGCAGTGGTCTTCCCCGTGAGATCGGAGGGCAGAGAAGGGACTTTCACTTCCTTCCCAGACTCCAGAAAGTGCAGATCATGGGTGATTGTCCCTGTGCGTGTACGCTTTGTTTTCTACCCATGAACACGCACACCTCCCTTTGTTTCTGTGAGCTCTGGTTTATTCTTGTAGTTGTGGGTTTCTAGGCCTTGTGTTCCCTGACTGACTTCTTTCCTTTTATTGTCCTGTTGTGCTGGTTCCCCCCACCCCCACCTTATACGTGTGGATTTTTGCAAAGCAGAGCTCCTGCTGGTTTGTCCTCTGGGGCTTGTGTATCCTACGTTGTGGGTCCTGCCCTCTTCCCCACCCTCACCCCGGCATTTGTCACTAATTAGGTTTCTAGATACTGCAGAGCCATCTGACGTGTCACAGAAAGCCCTTAGCAGAAATGTGGAAGTGGACCCTAATGCTGTCCTGGCTGAGGGACAGGGGATGCATGTCCTTCATCCTTTTATCTTCCTTGGTGGCCGAGTATTTGTTTATTTGGAGAGAGTTCGAAGAGCCCTTTAAGCTAGAACATGTTTGAACAAACATTTCCTATGATCTCTGGCTCTCAAAAGGCCCCAGGAACCGTGCCCCCCATTCCCAGGTAAGTCTGGGTGGGAGCAGACTTCACCTTCCCGGGGAGGACATCACACGCTCTGAATTGCTCTGCAGAGGCACTTGTGTGAATTGTCCTGCGGGGGGCGTGCCTTTCTCTTTCCCTCTGGTGCTGCTGGGACAGGCCTCACACTTGACCTTCCTCTTCCAGGGGACACACAAAAGCCTGAAGGGAAACTCCCACGCCCTCGCCACCGTGACCGCCATCATCGACGGAACTGGGTCTGTAGGTACGTGGACACTTTTAGCTCTCAAAGTTAATTGTGGTCCCCAGGGAACCACATGGTCATGTCCTAATTAACAGATGCCATGATTCCGATTGCTTTGGTGATATTAGGGTCCACTGGCCTTCTTAAAATAGGAACAGGTCAAAAGCGCATGCAAACCCAGGGGACGTGGGCGTGTGGCACTGTCTGCCCTCTTTGGTCGGATGGTTCCAGAGACAACATGGCCGTGTGGCTACTTGGAATCGTTTCCGTCAAAGCCTTCAGTTGCAAACCACGGCCAGGCCCAGGGCCCACTGGTCCAGTGACTCTATCACTCTCATTCTCCAAACTCTTATTTAAATGCAAATGACAGGTCCTGGCTGGTGCGGCTCAGCTGGTTGGGCATTGTCCCATAAACCCAAAGGTCATGGGTTTGATTCCCATCAGGGAACATGCCTGGGTTGCAGGTTCGGTCCCCGGTTGGCACATGGGGCAGGCAGCCGATCGATGTTTCTCTCTCACACTGACGTTTCTCTCCCTTTCTTTCTTTCTCCCTCTCTTCCCCCCTGTCTAAAACCAACAAGCATGTCCTCGGGTGAGGATTTAAAACAATGTAAATGACAGGAAAACTAATGGATCCCAAAGCGTGCCAGATTCTGGGCAGTAGCAGCCTCGTTGAGGTTCTCAGAGAGAATTCAGTGTCATATTCCAAAGGGTAGGAAGTGGTAAAATATGAAACTCACCCTCAGAGACAGGCAGGGGGGAGCTGGTAAGACGCCAGCCTGATCAGAAGGCTGGTGGCAACAGGCAGTGTCCTTGACCTTTCTCAATGTCCTTGACCTTTCTCAAGGTTTCATGTACACCGTGACCGCTCCCTGCTGGAGGTCTTGGAGCCACCTACGCAGGCCCTTGACCGCCCACTGTTCGGAAATTCAGGCTCAAGCTTATGTTGTTCCCCGAATCACAAATCACAGCAGCCCGGTGTCTGTTTTTGTCTTTGGTTCCTTCATTTTGCTGGATCCAGGGGTGACTTTGAATTTGCTGGATGGTGTTCATGGTCACCTCTCTGATGTTTATTTTATTATTATTTTTTTTAATTTTATTTACTCGCTTTTAGAGAGAGGGGAAGGAAAGGAGAAGGAGAAAGAGAGAAGCGTTGGTGTGTGAGACAAACATGGATTGGCTGCCTCTCGCACACCACGTGCCCTGACCAGGAATAGAACCGGCAGCCCCTTGGTTTGCAGGCTGGCGCTCAACCCACTGACCCACACCAGCCAGGGCTCTGATGTTTATTTTAAAGTGAGACCATTCCCTTCGTGCGGGACCCTCTTGGGGCACGCAGACATGTCTATAAAATGGAAGGTGGGTGCTCTGCCCTGTGGCACCTGCAGGGCAGCAGACTGTCCTGCGTGGAGCAGGCCCACTGTCCTCCCCGGCTGTCATAGCCCACAAGGAGCTTCCTACGCCTGGAAGCCATGCGCTCGGTCAGAGGTCAGGGCTCCTGGGCTGAGCCCCACTCCACTGGATTGGGACTGGGCCCAACCTGCTCTCTGCCTCCTATCTGTCCGCAGAGGCCTTTGCGAGCCAGCCCAGCTCCCCCTGTGAACCCCGGTGTTAGAGCTAGTCAGAGCTCAGCTGGCAGCCCTGGTGGCTGTTGGAAAGCAAAAGAGGGCACTTCAGAAAGAGGGGAGGTATGACTAAGGTGAGAAACACATTTTCCTTCCTATTCTCAAAACCAGAGGGAAGCAGCCGTACCTGGCTAAGGCAGTGTGGCGAAAGGTCGCTGCATCTGTAAAGGGGCCACAGCTTGAACACCCTTCCTCCACAGAGGACGGCAGGGGTACCTGGACCATGGCTGGCCCCTTTGCTGACTCACAGTACGAGCTGACAGGGTGGACTGTCACTCCCACACCGGGAGGTCTGGCAGGGACCCAGACTCCCAGGCTTTGCCAGCTCCAGTGCACTAGGCCTAAGGGCATGGTTGCCATGGAAATGGCACATGCTTGCTCACTACTGCATCCCCATCATTATTTCTCTCTAGAAGTGCTGCCCAACTAGACAGAAACAGAAAAAGGCTCGAGGGGAAGCGCACACTGCTCAGCAAAACCACCAATAGCATTTACCGGGACCTTCATTAAATGTTGTGACTACTGGTCTCGGCGGGGGCACTGATCATAACGGAGTAGGTGCCTCATCCCGATCCACAGACTCACGTGGCCCTAGTGACGCCAGTTCATTGGCTCTGTGCGGTCAGTGCTGACTTGCGTCCCCAAGGATGCGAAGCACGTCGCCTCTGTGTTTCAGGTAGAACCATGGAACCTGGAATTTGTCCAAGTTAATTTTCATGTTATCCTAGCAAAACATACTGTAACTTGAGAAGCCAGATAGGCTTACAAGCTTATTGTTCTGCAAATGACAGTCCCTTGCCCCTGTCCCCTCAGCCCCCCTTTCTAGAAGCAGTCGCTTCCAGCTGTCCTTCCTGATCTTGCATACACATGCACAGGTTTCTCGATGCATCCGTTTGTGACCAGGACAGTGGCTGTCCTGGTGAAATGGGGTGGGGGAGGGGCGCGGGGAGGGGGACCTTGTCCACCCCCCATGTGCCCTTTCATCCTCGTCAGTTACCCAGTTGTATTAATATCATTCACTCTTGAACCCAGAAAGTCTTTAATTTATGCATCCTAATATGTATGTTTTTGTTTTTCTCCAAACTACCAAATGCCTCATTTTTCCTCATGTTTTAAGTTTCTATCAGAGTTGTCCCGGTGTTCATTGTCACCCTCAGACCCTCTCTATGTGCCCCCTTCCGCTCCGTTAGCCCTCATGGGCCCTCCACAGCCACGCATCCCGCTTCCCTGCTCCCGTCCCTGAGTGTCCGAGCTGCTTTCACCACCTCCCAGAATCCCTTTCGTCTCTTGCCCACGTCGGGCCCTTGTTTTCCAGATCCCGTATTCACGGCTCCTGGTTGTGGGAGATGTCTGCCAGTCGCTTCCTGAGGAGCTCATGGGAAGCGGGTTTTGAGAACGGGAAAGACTGTGGTGTCTGAATTCTGCTGTCACTTGGGGGACGGTCTGTCCACACAGAATTCGAGACTGAAAGTCCTTTGTCTTCTAGTTCCCCTTGTCATACAGAGAAGTCCACTGTGGTCCTTAGCCAAGGCCTTCACTTCTGACCCCCGTTTACCCCTGGACACCTTGGGGCTCACGTCTTTCTTTATTTCTGGAGCCTTTCTTCACCCCCTGTGCCCTGGGCACCAGGGGACCCACTCAGTCTGCTCACACCTGCCCTCCTTTTTGGGAAAATGGGCTCTATTTTACTTGATAAGCTTTTTCTACTATTTTCTGTATATTTTTCTTTCTGGAAAACATATTCAAATGTTTAACTTTCTGGATTAATCCTTCAGTTTTCTTTCTTTTCTTTTTTCCTTCCTACCTGTACCTTTGTTTTTCCTCCTGCTTTCTCAGAGATGTTCTTGACCTTCCAGCCGCTGTACTGAGCTTCGTACTTTGCCTCTCACAACTCTAACACTCGTGGGTTTGTCCGCCGTTTAACGCATGCTCTTCCACTTCCCGCTGCGGTGTGTGAGACCGGATGGTGTGAAAGTGCCAGTGCTGGCATGGCGTTCAGGCACGAGAGCAGGGGTCCGTGTGGATCGACCCGATTGCCTATAGTCTCTAGGGTATTATAACTTCCTGGGCGTTTTCTTCTGCCCAATTTGCCTATTTCCTGTGGGTTCCCTCCCTCCCGGTTCATTTGCTGTGATTGAGGTTCCTCAGATGTAGGTGGTCTCGGCTGGCCCTTCACATGTTCACACTGAAGGATGAGCCGCTAGGCACCTGTCAGAAGCCCTTCTGCTTGGCAGGGCATGCCAGCTGCTGCTCTTCACGGTAGTGGGATCACCTGGAGTCTGGAGGAGACGCCCCCCAGTGCCCATGGGGGGTGCGGACCTAGCTGCCGGCATTTGTCACGTGGGAGGGCAGGGCGGCCTGGTGGAAGCTGGTGGCCTTCCCTGCTTCCCTGAACTCAGCAGCTGCTGCGTCCACGCTCTACCCTGGCCTTGGTGTCCAGAGCCTCTGCTGCAGACTCTCCAAAGCCAAGCTGCTGCTGCTCTCCTGCAGGATTGGGGGCAGAAGGGGTGTCACTGAAGTAGTGACACTGGAGGAAAAACCTGGGATCAGAGGGGAGTGGAGGGACGTATGAGTAGTGCTTTGTACAAGATCACAGCCAACTCTCGTTTTCCTCCCATGCCTCCTACCCTGCCCCCTCCCCGCCTCCCGCACTGGGATGGGCCTGGCTCTGAGCAGGGGGGCCCTGGCTGGCTTCTTCCAGGCAAGGAAAATAGTGCCTGTGTCTGTTGTCACACCCTGTAAAGTCCGTCTTCCAGAGACAGCTGCCTTTTCCCATCTGCCCCTCTATTTGTGGGTTTATAATTTTTCTTTAAAGGTTTTATTTTTTTTATTTTTAGACAGAGGGGAAGGGAGGGAGAAAGAGAGGGAGAGCAATATCACTGTGCGGTTGCCTCTCACGCGCCACCTACTGGGGACCTGGTCCACAACCCAGGCATGTGCCCTGATTGGGAGTCAAACCAGTGACCCTGTGGTTCGCAGGCCTGCGCTCAATCCACCGAGCCACACCAGCCAGGGCTGTCATTTTTTAAATTCAGTTGCGGTCCATTTTGTGGTGTTTGGGAGGTATAGAACAATCTGCTGCGTTTACCGGGGAGTGCTCCTGAGACAAAAAAAACACAGCTGCTTCTCAGATGATAAAAGCGGTGAGTGCCCTTCGCAAGCACTCAGCGGAGTGTCAGTGCATAAGTAGGAGGGGAGAGAGCCTCATCGCCCCATCTCCGAGGTCAAACCTCAGCTCACGGCCCGGCGTGGACGCTTCACACCTCTCCTCATGCCCGACAGCACACCACGCACGCACACGTCCCAACTCAGCGCGGGTTCCCGCAGGGAGATAAATCACCAGACCACAGCAGCAGACATTCCCACACGGCTTTCGGCGTTTTGAGGAATGATTTGCTTTCTTTTGTTTCTTTTTTAATTTTGTCACAATTTCAGACTTAAGAAAAGTTGCAAACAGGTGGAAAGAATTCACACTATATTGGCCTTATCTCCCCCACTTTCTGACACACACGCACGTTTATAACACACACATGCACAAACACGCACACTAATGGCTACACGTGCGTATTTTTTCTGAACCACGTGAGAGTAAATCACAGACGTGCTGCCCCCTCCCAGCTGTGCAGTCAGTGTGCACCCCCCGAGAGCGAGGGCCTTCCTGACACAGCCACAGTCTGGGGGACAGACTCAGGACACTGAGGTCCCTGCAGGGTTGGTGTCTGCAAACCCCACCCCCGCCTCTCCAAATAACACCGTGGTGCCATTAGATGCAGGTTTCTTTTTGATGGCATTGTAAGTGCGATGATTAGATCAGAAGAATGAACATTTTAATGTCAATGCATATTTTAGCTTCGCTTCTAGAACACGGCCGTGCCAGTCACGCCCCCAGCAGCACAGACGTAATTAGCTCTTTACCCCTCAGCCATCCAACAGCTGAGGATGAGACAGGGCTGTTTCCACGGCTTTCATGTAATTGTCAGCGAGGGTATGGGCGCCGTTCTTGTCTGCTGGGCTTGGGTGCTTCCGGCGGTCACGTCCCGGACGTCTCCTCATGCAGCAGCGCGTGCCCGCTTGCCTCGTTTCAGGAGCGGCCCTGGGCCCGTTGCTGGCGGGGCTCATCTCCCCGTCCGGGTGGACCAACGTCTTCTACATGCTGATGCTGGCAGACGCCTGTGCCTTGCTGGTAAGTCGCCTGGCTCCTTCCCAGCTGCCGTCCATGGGCGTTTCTGCGCCATCGACCTAGCTCTGGTGACCCCTTCTCCCCAGGCACCTGCGCCTCTGCAGGGTGGACCCAACTTCTATACGTGTTGCTGCCCGAGCCCCTTTCTCTTTCTGGCTAAGCCAAGGGCAGAAGCAGAAGCAGGTCTCCTGCTGCGGGTAGTCGCAGGCAGGATGGCAGAAAGGCAACGCACAGGAGCCCCAGCTTTGGATCCCGGCCCTGCCGCCTATGGCCTGGGGGACTGTCCATGGCATGTGGTCGAACCAGGTGGCTGGGCTCTCACATCCGTGGGCTGATCCTCGCCAGTGCATGCGGACACCCAGAGGTGGCAGGTCCCCTTCCTGTCGAGAATAGCGCACAGACCCGAACTTTTGTCATGTTGCAGGAGTTGATCTTTGTCCTTCAGAACCGTTGCTGTTATTTATAGCTTATCCCACGCCCACCTGTAACAAGCAGTGTCTTCCTGTTTTTCCTTTCTCGTAATGATCTGCTTTTTATAATTACGAGCATCTTCCTTCTAATACTTTCCACATTTGGGACTCGATAGAATTGATCTTGACAAGACACCAGCTTCAACTCAGCAGGCCATGCTAGTAGCTGGAGACCAGGGTTCAAATTCACGCTGATCGACTTATCTGACGCAACCGATATCGCTGCCAGCCCTGCTCTCCCAGCGGCTGCATTCCCACCGTGATTGCAGAGCGCTGCCCTGGGTCGAGCAAGGCAGGCGACCGTGTCTTGTCTGTGGGGAAAAGCCTCTTCCCTGTAGTCTGAGCCCACATTGTGCATACAAGACTCTGAGCTTTGCCTTGAACCTTAAGCGTCGAAGGAAGTAAGCATCCTGGCTGAGGCTCGGCCCTTCGCACCTACCTGCATGGGTTTCATTCAGGTCACCCCTCAAAACCTCCTGCAGCCCCCACTGCCTCAGCCTCTGGGCGCAGTGGTCCCTCCTGGGTGGAGGGGGTGGGGGTGCCTGCTGTGTCTAAGAAGTGGGGCCACCCGAACCAGGATGTCCCTCAGGGGCCCGCTTCAAAGCCCCAGGCACTACCCACCGTGGGGGGCAGTGGGATCTTCTCAGGGGGCTGGAGACACCCTGGGGAAAGACCAGAGAAACACACACACACAGAGTTCCATGTGGGTGGTGCTTAGTCACTCGTCTGGACTCGTACTGGCCCTGAGCCCTCTCAGAGAGAAAAGGACCACGAAGGGAAAGCAGTCAGCCGAGGTGAAGGGTCGGCATCAGTTTGCCCGACGGCAGCAGCAGGAAGCCTGGGGCCCACAGGGTGAGGCTGTTCCTCCGGTGCCCACTCACCTGGCTTTCAGCGCAGCTCTCCAGTCCTGCCCTGTGCCACCATGGCTGGGGGTCACCCTTTCTTCACTCTCTTTTTCCAGTTTGGACGTCTTATGATTGGACCCATTTCACTGTGAACATTCCTTGCACCCAAAGGTCACTCAGGCTAAAATCTGCCCCGATGGCCTGATATCCAGGAGCACGGCCCCTACAGTGACCCGTAGGCTTTGGCAGCTGTAGCCCTGCGCTGGGGACAGGCCTCCAACGGGCGTGCGGATGGGGCTGCAGGGAGGCAGGGCTGGGCCTGCGCACTGACCGCCGGTGCTGCCGGCCCCTGAGGCCCTGCCCTGACGCAGTGGTCTTCTCTTTGTTTGGGCACAGTTCCTCATCCGCCTCATACACAAGGAGCTGAGCTGCCCAGGGTCAGCAACAGGGGACCAAGTTCCGTAAGTCCCCCACCCCCCACGGGGCGCCCTTGTCCCTGTAATTAAAGCAGCGCAGCTTCAGAATGTCACTCTGGCTTATCTGCCTCCCACACCTGGCTGTCCCTCCAGGAAGGAGGGTGAGTGGCAGCTTCCCTTACATCTTGCTCACGCCCCTTTTTCCTTCCTAATAAACACCTGGCCTGGGTATGATCCGGGTAATCTCTCCTCCAAATCTGAGAAAGAGACGGGGAGGGAAATTGCCTCCTTTGTTGCCCAGAGCTTGGCTTTCTGACACAGGTGGCAGCCTCGGAGCTCAGCCTGGTTTTCCCTGTCTGCTCTGTCCCCCACCGAGGCTGTGGGGTGGGGGAGGGGCTGGCAGGAAGACTGCCGGAAGCTGGCGCTGGCAAGGCTGGTACGCAGGGCAGGAGTTGAGCGTCTGCCCTCCGACCGATGCTGTCTGTGTCACCCGTGCTGTTTCGCCCTTCTCTCTCAGGTTTAAGGAACACTGACCACGCGGGTCCTGCAGAGGGAGGCTGGGCCTGTCCTCCATACGCTGTCTTTCAAGGGAAAGTTCAAATAAAGGATCCTGTGTTTGTCTTGAAAAGAATGATTTACTATTGCCTTTTGCACACGCACCTGGAAGAGACACAGAAGCCACCTTGAGAATTCCTGGTACTTTTTTAGACAAGCCATGGTGCTTGGGACAGCGCTGAGGACACACTGTCGCCGTGGCTGAGCCCAGCTTGGCAGCGGGCAGGGGCTGCTGTGAGGCGCTCAGGTGCCCTCCACCTCTCAGGTATCTGGCGTAGAGCCCTGGAATGCAGTGAGTGCCACGCTGGCGGGAACTCCGATGACACTGGGACATGCCGTGTGGAAGGCAGTCAGGGCACAGCAGCAAAGAGCCACCTCCCGGAGGAAAAGAACTTGACACCTGGGTCACAAACCCACGCAGAACCTAGACCCACCCCGTCACCTGAGGACCCGGCACTTCCTCCTGCCTGTGCCCACCTGAAAACCACAGTGACAAGTGAACAGCAACAAAGTTGTCCACGCCCATATGGGTCAGAGGCACTGGGACACCAGCCCCAGAGCACCCAGGAGATTCCTGCCTCCCAGCTCTGAGGGCCAGGACGCTGCTGGTCCCCTGGGAGGGGTGCCCGTGGTGGACAGGTCCCCACTGCAGAATTTGTCCCACTCCATGATGCGCCAGACCAGGAGCTTTGTGCTGTGCAGCCCCAAGCGGTTTATTTATTGAGGCGTGTGCTGTGCTGCTGGAGCCCAGCTACACGCGTGGCATTAGTTATTTATTAAGGCGGCCGGCCCGTGGTTCTGTGGCCACTGTTTTCTCGTTGTTGCCTAGAAAAATCCTTGTCTGCCCTTGGAAATAAAATGTGTTTGTTTTTTTAAAAAACTCAGAATGTTGATTGTTCCTGCTCCCATTTCCATTATTTTAGTAAAAGAAAACTTTCGAACAGAACTGTTTGTTCTTGGATTCCCGGTCTTCTCAAGCGGAAACCGTTTCCACTGGAGCAGGCCCCTGTCTGCGCAGAGGCCAGAGGCCACGCGCCCCCAGACACGGGACGTTTTGTGAAGCATGCAGTGCCAGGCACATCCTGAGATTGTCCTCGACTGGGAAATGTCACGCCAGGAGGAGCAGCCGCACTTGACAACACACAGGCGAGCACGGGCTTTCTGGGTGCAGCGCCTTCCAGGTCTGCGGGACGCCCGTGTTCTCGGGTGGGGGCCGTGTGGCAGCACTCCCGGCGCACGGAGAGGGTGCTGCCGCCCCTCGCAGGGGAGGGCAGGGGTCGGAGCACAGCCAAGGCCACGCCTTCACGCCCCTGAGGGCCAGAGAAGGGCGGGACAGGCTAAGAGTCTTGTGACTGGCCGTCGTCCTCACGAGCAAGCTGGCTCTTCGTGAGGACGCAAGGTCCTGACACATTTGAAAGTTCCCTACTACTGAAAACAAGTCCCACGAGCGCCAAGCGGACTGGACACCGTTTCTGGCACAACTCACTCAGCTCACAGGCCTGTCTTTTCCATCCTGTGTTTTGTCCTCCAGCGCAGCTCAGCGGCTTCCTTCTCCCAGGTCCCTGTCCCTGGCTGTCAGCTCCCCTCCCCGCCCGGCCCCCAGGGGTCTGCGCCCCTGCTGGCTGCAGCACCCCCACTCACCACGCACGGCCCTGTCCTCAGTGTTCGCTCCCAAATTAAATCGAGTAAACAAAAGGAGGGATGAGGCATTGAAACCAGCCATTCAGTGATGCACGAAGAATTCTTTCGGTTCTCTGCGACCCCATCAAGTGCCTGTGTCCGGTATTAAGTAGCCCCACTTCATGGTTGTGCCTTCCCAGCAGAAAGGCCACCACCATCTTGTTCAGGTTACAGGCAGCCTGAGGTAGGTTGCGTTCGTCGCTATCCCAGCTCCCAGGCTGCGGTAATGAAGACAGTCCCCCAAGCCCGGAGGAAGGGAGGCCTTTAGAAGTGGAGAGTCGGCCCTTTTTGAAAATAAGGAGGTCCCACAGCTATTTTTTAAAGCAGGTTAGCTGAAACACTCTTGGTCCACGGCTGGAAGGTTTTCTCATGACTTTTAAGGGGAAACGTGTTTGATTTGAATATAAAAATGCTTCACTTTATCCAGGACAGTAGCTGGGAGGCCTCCGTCTGCAGAGAGCCCTTTAGGATGCTGCCAGGCTTGCATTCATATGGAAATGTGCCTGCCTCTCCTGAATTTGTAAGTCTCTGAGATTTTGCTATGCAAACCCCCACAAAGTGCCAGGGTGAGGGAGTCGCAGGCTGGAGAAGGCGCAGCGAGAACTGAGGGCCAGACCACAGCCTACGGCCCCAGAGACGGGAGCAGCTCAGAAGCTCAGGAAACAAGAGGCACCTCCAAGTCAAAACCCAGAACCGCCCCTCCAGTCTGCAGCTGTGAAATCCCATGGAACTAAATTACTAGAAAAAATGAACTGAGAAAAAAACCAAGTCCTCGTTTTGTATCGTTAGATCCTAGACATAAAACCTGACTCTGCCCAATCCCTGTAGAAGTCGGCACGTTCCCTGCAGGCTCTGCGTCTCCGACCGTGAGGTGTCACAGTGCTGGGCCCTGCCCGTGGACCACTCGAGTGGGGGAGAAACGCCAAGGAGGGGGCCGTGTGGCTGCAGGGAGGCTGGCTCGGAGGCTGGCTGTGGATGTGCAGGAGCTGCTGTGACTGCCTCACACTGTGTGTCATGTGGACTCTCCCAAGGAGCCTCGGCAGCCTGATTTCAGGGGCGTCCGGGGGCCAGGCAGCCCCTGCGCAGGCTGGCTGAGCCACAGGCTTCCGTTTCTCAGACCAGGGACAAGTGTCAGAGGCAAACGAGGGTCCCTCTTTCAGAAGGCTGGAGACGGTGCTGTTCAAGGTACTGAAATGTAAAATGTTTTCCTGCCATCCTCATAGGAGGTGGTAGGAGGAAGGGTCCCCGAAAGGGTGGGGCTTGGCTCTGGTCCCCTTCCCCCACACCCAATTCTCTGTCCCACCCATTACTGACAAACCACGATGCAGGAAGGACGTGGTTCAGCATTTCGGCCCAGCGCCAGCAGAGCAGTCAGCCCCAATCACGGGCCCTCCTGAGCACAGGGTCCCCTGTGACGGCACTGGCCCCACGCGCGTCCTGGCACGGACTTACGATGGAAACCGCGGGCCAGACTGAGAGCCAGAGCCCAGAGTAGGGGGCAGGTTCATCAGGTCCCCCCCACTGCTGGGCCCTCCATACTATGCAGCCAGTTGAGGGTAATGGCTGCCATGTGGGCTTGCTTTTCTGATGCCTTCCAGAATGTTCTCCAATGGAGAACAAATGCACGTTCTGAGCTCCTTCCAAGCCTCGCACAAGTGCGGCCAGCCTCGCTCTCTGACTCCAGCCATCAACTGCTCTGTTGCTCTTTCACCAGTCAACTTGGGCTCATTGTCACCCAGAGGTTCAGGCTTCCTGGCGTACTTCTAAGGAAGCCTGGGTTAAGGGCTGCTGGCCTGTCCCCATCACCGTCCCCAGTAGTCCCTTCTGGCCCCTGCAGAGGGATGCTAACCAAGGCAGAGCTGCTCCACCAAGTCCCCAAGGGCAGAGGTCCTGAGCACAGTGGAAACTTTCAGTGGGAGCCAGACTCCATCACACCTAAAATAGAACAGGAGTTGGCAGGGGTGCCAGACATGAAGTAACAGTCCCAACTGGATCGATCTGGTGACAGGGCAGGAGTGTCACCCTCAGAACTTGCTGCGACCCAGCTCAGTGGGCACTGCATGAATTTTTGACAGGGGTCCTGTCCACACTGGGCTGGCTGCAGGTGGGACACCACGGACCGAGGGGGACATGTCCACAGCTAAGAAGGCAGGCAGAGGGCAGCTGGGCACAGGCATCCCCTGGCTGGTGTTGGGCTGGGCTCACCCCTCTGCTCCACCAGGAGAGGAAAGTATGGAGCATGTGCCCATTCAGAATTTCCCAACCTTTGGGTTGGCCCCCCAACTGCTCCAGGACACCCTTCCACATGGTCGTGAGCGGAGTGAGGCACCGGGTTAGTAGAGAAAGGGCTCGGCTGTTGGTCAGGGCAGCAGCTGTCAGGGGGACGCCATGACCGTCTGGGGCTGTTGTGAAGACCAGCTGGGAATCGCACTGCCTGAGTTCCTGTCACCTTCCTGCCTGTCCTGTCAATACGCAAGGCAGCCCCGCCCCTTTGGGAAGTTCTACCTTGAGCCTGGATTGGCTGTTCTGTTATTTGTCAGAACGCGCACCATCTGCTTCTAGGGCACTGTGGGTTGGTCACACTGAGTGGAGGCCAGACCAGTCAGATGTGCTCCTGTGGGGTCTCCACACCCACAGCCTGAAGGGGCTCAGAGCCGCCCTGTGTGGCAGCCACACCCCAAAACGTCCTCGAGTCCCTCGGCAGCAGCTGGGGGCCCGTGTGGCCACTCCTGCTCTCCAGAGCTCTAGTTTGTATCGAGGGGAAGCGCACACAACAGACATTCATTCTAAAGTGCACCCTTGGGTGGCATGCACAGCGTGGTGCACCCACCACATCCCTCATCACCCGGAGGGACACCTGCGCCCACTTAGTCACCACGTCATCTTCCCCTCAAGCCCATCACCTTTCAAATGAGGGTTTTCAGAGAGCTTGGAGGGCACGTTTTGGCACTAAAATTCCAGAGCTCGCTGTCTGGAGACACCACTCCTCACCCTGACATCGCCTCACTAGGACATGACTGCACACTTATAAACACCGTGTGGGCCGCACGGAGCCCGTAAAACACGAGACTGAAGCCACTGCCCACGTGGCACAGCCGGTTTATAACCGACTCTATTCTGTGACCAGAAAGCGCACCCTCCAACAATAATAGTGCAGTGAACACGTAAGCCACCAACGTGGTCGTCTGTCATTGTCCTCAAGGGCCACCTATCATACACAGTGGTGTGCGTGGCACTTTTATACACCGGACAGCGAGGAGAGTGTGTGCACCAGCGTCACCACCCACGTGGGAGAAGTGCCCTGCGCTATGGTGTCACGGTGGTCACGACGTCACTGGGGATCAGGAGTCCTTCAGGTCTGTTGTAATCCCATGGGACCACCATCATTAGGCAGAGTGTGACTGCTCAACCTTAGCCTGTGCCTTGACTGCCCTTGAAGCCCCTGGGAAATCCCAGGCACCCCACTGTCATGAGCCAAGGAGCTGGCTGAGGGATGAAAGGGGCCCAGTCTGGAGACGCTGATGTCAGACCGCCGGCCTCAGAGCCTTTCTGCGGCAGTCGCATACTCAGCAGGTCTGCAGTTCCTGTCACCAGCCAGCAGGGGGCAGTAAGCAGTCCAGACGCATGGGGCTGGGAAGGCAGTTCCCCACCCATCCAGAGGGTCTTCCTCTGCGCTCACCTCTCAGGGAGCAGCCAAGGGGGAGCCATGTCCAGACCAGGGACAAGCCAGCGTGCTGACCAATGACAAGCCTTGAGAAAATTGTGATGAAATAGCCACAATTTTAGAGCTGACAGTGACTTCAGAGGTCACTTAACAGTTGAGGAAACTGAGGCCCAAAGAGAGAGACACCGTGGAGACCAGACCCAGGCGTGTCAGCCACTGGTCCATGGTTTCGCCCCGTCCTGGGTCAGTGCCCACTCCAGTGCCCTCCGCCCCAGGCGCCCTGGATGCAGGCACCGTGCCTCTCCCTTCCTCATTCCCTGACCTCAGCCACCGCTGCGGATCTGGGGTGGGCGCCGAGGGGTGCCGCAAGGTCCAGGCAGGGGCTGTGCCACGGTTTGACGGAAGACATGGGGCCCCACTGCCTGAGGACTGTGAGCTGCACCCATCCGCCTGGGGGCCTGAAAGGCTGAGGCTGGGTTTTTTGTCTGCTTCCTTTTGTTGTAGTACCACGCACATCCCTTTGCTGCCACAAGAGGGCCCCCGAGGGCTGATCCACAGAAGGACCTCGGGAAGGACAGCACCCAGCGTCCAGAACATACTCTGCAGGGAAGAGCCCCCGGGCCTGGGCACCGGTGCCCACGAGACCCCCACAGTGCTCCCCTCAGGGTCAGGCGGGCAGAGGGTCCAAACTCTTCTCTGGGAGCATTTAACGTGGTACCAGGAACCGAAGGGCGGACGCTTTGCGTGGGACTGCCACGGGGGCAACGGGAGAAGTGAAGGACGGTGTGGACCAGGTACAGCCTGGGAACAGGGATGGTGAGCACAGAGGAAGGACGACCCTCGACACATGTTAGGTTCCAGCGCCAGGAAGCCCTGTCACACTCAGCCACCACACGCTCTTCCCAGTGCTTCTTGTGAAGCCTCGTTATCCCCTCCTTCTAATTTAAAAATGAAGGACCGAGGCCCAGGAGCCCCCTCAGCCCTTTGTGGCCAAGTCAGGGTCAGCATGAGCCGCGTCTACAGCTCACTGTCCGTCTGTCATTCCCCAGCCAGGCCGGGAGGCCCAGACTTGCCCACTCTGACCCAAGACGCCACAGCAAGCCAGGAGTCCCTGTGATTTTTATCTTGCCGCCTTCTTACACGTCTTATGGGAATGTTCGTGCATCAGAAAACAGACAAGACAACACGCTAAGCTGCTTGTGCCGTCACCTAGCAGGCTGCACGGCACCTCAACGGCTTCACCTCGACCTGCTTTTTCGTTCTCATCTTCCTCTTAAAATATGTATTTTTAAGAAAAGTCCAGAATCCTGTCATCGCACCCCAAACAACTTCACTGCCTGAACCAGACCTTTTGCTCACCCTGTTGCTATGGGAACAAAGGTCAGACGAGGTCATCGGAGCCTGGCCAAGCCGGGTGATGCCACACAGCCGTCCCCCCAGGAACAGAGCTGGGAGCCCTGGGGATGTGGGTCCCGCCTGGCAACCTAACCCATGAGTCGAAGGGGTGAGCCCCACCTCAGCCACCCTACCTGTGCCAGCGAGCACAAATGTGCCACCTGGAATGAAACAGAAGGTGGGCATGGATGACAAGAGCCAACCTGAGCACTTGGTCCTCCGCTCGCCTCCTCAGCACGGGATTTTGTAAGTTGGAAGGGAAGAGAAATGAGTAAGACACTCAAGTTACCGCTAACTTTATTTATGGAAACTGCAGGATGAAGTGAGAGCTGAATGTCTTGGGAATACCAAGTAGGGGAAGCGACAAATCGATGCTTCCAAGTTATACTGAATGCAAGAAAGCCATCCCAGGGCCAGTGACTCAGAGGAGCAGGAATGGGATTCGGTCGAGGCTGGGAACCCCTGGAGGCCTTTCAGTTGGTGACAAATTGACTACGCTCACCACCCCCTCCAGGACAGACCCAGCTCTCCTCCAAAGCCACCCAAATCATTTGCCAATGCAGCGTAGGGAGCAGTGAACCCAGAGTATTTCCAAGGCTCCCAAGTGAAGCTGGATCAAAACTCCAGGAGCCGTTCCCAGAATTAGCCCCCTGGGAGGGTGGCAGAGGGAACACTGAGGCTTTCGGGTAAATGAGCAGGTGTGTGCCAAGGTGTGCTGCCCCCCAGACACCGTCCTGTGTGCAGCCAGCATGAGCCAGAGCAGGGGACAGGCCATTGAACAAGTGTGTTCTCCCTCCTGACCAGCTTGGCCAGCCCACACCATAGGGCTTGTCCACCGGCCCTGGATGCTACCAAACAGGGCCGGTTAGAATGCGTCATCCCCCATGAGTCCCCCACAAGTCCTGCCATCTCTTTGGTCCTCGTAGTAGTCATTAGCATTTTTCTTCCAGATATTTCCAGATCGCACCCCTTTTAACTACTGCGGGGATGGTGCCGCCAGCCGCCTGCCTTGTTCAGCCAACAGAGTGTGAGTAGGGGTGACCTGTCCTCTCTGGGCTGGAACATTTAATTGGCCAAGTGTGACCCTGCCCCAAGCTCTTTGCTCTCTGCCACGGTGGCTGGAGATGCCCAAGAAGGTGGTGGCTCCGTAAGTCTGGCTTAGACGTGATCCAGAGCCCCTGACTGTCCCCAACGGTCCCCCGACAACCCCCAATGGTCCCCACCGGTCCCCCACAGACCCGGCCATGGAGGCTGGTAGGAGGGCAGTGAGGAAACTGTTATCAGAGGCAAGGAAAGGGCGGTTTAGGTAGGCAGTGCTGACGCACTGAGGACTGTCACCTGCGACCCCCGGATCTCACACCTCAGGGAATCGTAGCTCCGGGGAAGTCATTGGAGATCTGAGGGGTGCGTGCTGGTTGCTATTGGGCTCTGCGGGACAGATGTAAGAAAGATGAGCTCAGAAACACGACTTGGTTTGCAAGCAGGGGTGAACGGGGAGGGCGAGTGAACACATCAGAGGCTTGCGGGTCAGAAAGAAGCTGCTGCTTCTCCGGCACCTGATAGGACCGAGGGGCGCCCGAAGCAATACTTGCAGCGACTGAACCCAGCCATTTTCAAGAAGAAAATCAAGCCCCAAACTTACCTCCATGTCTGACACCCCTGGCGATGAGGTGACACCCAGAGAGTCATTTCAGAAGGACAGAGGAAGCAGCCAGGGCTGCGGCTCTGCCATCTGAGCTCCAGGCTCAAGGGACCAGCCCTTGCCTCCCTCCCTGCGTTCCCAAGAGGGTGGGTCCACCACGGAAACCTCTAACCTGCAACAAAATAGACAAGTCTCATTACGCAGGTCAGTCATGTCCTAGGAAGTGTGCATGAACCCTGAATGAGCAAATAATGAACCATCGCTCCCGGGGGAAGTGTAGGGTTACATTTTTGCCAGCCTCTGGTGGCAGCAGTTTTGTCATGGGGGAAAAAACTCAGCCAAGCTTTCTAGCAAGTTCCGAAGCTTGACTACAGGCCATCCTAAAACTCTGAGTAGGTTGCATCCCAAGTTCATTTGTGAGCAATTTGTCTGGACTTCAGAGCATGTGTTCCCGTCGAGGACAGGCCAGCCCCCAAGAGCCCCATCGTGGGCTGATCCCCTGAGGCCACAGCATGGCCTCAATTCTGTGCTGCAAATCAGGGGTGCCAATAGTAGGAAGAGATGTGATGTGCCCCCCTCTGCACCAAGTGTGAGGAGGGCCCACTCTGCCTCTGGCACTCACCCACCTCGCTCTGTGTTCTGAGCTACCAGGCATCCTGTGCCTTTCTGGGGTCCCAGTACCCATGGGAGAGTCCCACCTCGCCTGTCCCCCACGCAAAGTGCTCCTTATCCCCAGTCCAGCTCACGGTTCTCTGTGATAATAAAATCTCAGAGTCCTGCTTCACATGGCATCTCAGCTCTGGCAGGAGGGTGGGAGGAAGCTCCTATGATTGATTCATACTAATAGCCTGCCGTTTGTTTGCAATTTGACGGAGGCACCTGTTCCAACAGGTGCCTATCATCCCAGGCAGCAGCAGCAATGGCAGGGGGAGAGCCTACAGGAGATACAGTGATGTGATTGGGGGAGAAGGACATCGGGGCGGTCCCTGAGGACTCTGTACCTTGTTTGGTTCCCTCAGGGGGGCCTGCTTCTCCAGCTCCTTGTGGCCCCGTAACTCCACATCCTAGGGATCCCTCAGGGTCCAAGTCTGGATATTTTCCCATTGACTCTGGGGTGGGCCAGTGTCTGTGTTGTGTCCAGAGTGACCAGTGATGTGGGAGATGGGGACAGGCAAGGACGGGGGCCACCCTGGGTGTCTAGACTACTTGTATTCGTGAGTGTTTATAGCACCGGCGTCTGTCCACTTAGGTCCTCTGGCGACATGTATTTTTAAATGTTTTGCCTCAGATGAATCAAATATGTTCACGTGCTGCTTTGCTGTTCCTTTTTTATTACCAGTTGAAACACAAATCAAAGTCAAGTGCGCGTTCCTGGCAGGCTTCCGTTGTCCACGCCCTCCGCTCACGGTCAATCCCGTTGTCCTCAGTTTCTCTGTAAGCCAGAAAGCCTCCGAGTCTGTCGTAGCCGCAGGAGGACCGTGCCCACGCCGGAGCAGGTCCAGCTCTCACCGCGAGCCCAGCCCGGCCCCCCAACACCCCACACAGTCGGTGTGGCTTTGCCCAGTTCTCAGGTGAGGACGGAGGCTTGAGGAAGCCCAGCCCTTGCCCAGTCATCGCCGCTGGCCAGCCCACCGCTACCGGCCAGGTGGCCGGCTCCTTGAAGCTTGGCGGCACTGTTTGCCATTCTTGGGGACATCCCATCCGATGGTTCACAGGGTCTGCCTAATCGAGGTGTCTGGAACAGAAAATACGTTCACCAAGGGGCCATTTTTGGACAACGGAGCTTTCCAAAAGGGATTTCTTCGGGCTTTACAGGGGTAAGTGAGGGGATGCTCGATCTTTATGTCCCACAGCTGGTCCGCGCAGTGTTTACTCCCCAATGGCTTGGTTTCTGGGCACAACCTGGCAAACTCCGCGGGTGTGAGGAGAGGGGGCTGTGCTCGGGCAGTGACCATGCGTGCTTCCCAGTGGCCACAGCTGCGTCCTGGCTAGCCTTGCCCTCAACTGGAGGCTCAGCCCAGCCGGCATGACCTGCGGAGTCACACAAGGGGCTGGTCCGTATATACCTTGTGGGTCGCAGATCCTAACACCTGTCACCTTGAAGCTGACAGGAACTTTCAGGGACTTCAGATGCAGATGCTGATTAAATGACTTGAACAGAATTCCAAGGCAGCGGTGAGCCGGGGAGACCTCCTGCTGCCTGTCCCGGCACCCCCTGCAGTCCCCCTCACTGCCTCACTGTCCCAGAGCTGGGCATCAGCCCACTCACACACACACCCACACACCCACCTGCACACACACACGTGTGTGCACACACAGCCTGTGCCCAAGTCCAACTTTGCACCAGCACAGTAGTTCTCCCAGCTCTGCCAGTGCTTTTCATTCTGATGAGGGAGGTTCTCTGCCCTCCTATCCCAAGTTGTTCTCTGGCACAACAAAGCGCTTCCTGTGGCCCCCACATACCACGAGCACAGTGATGAAATGCAACTGCTCCATGGATGAAAGCAGCAAAGCTCCCTGCAGGGCGGTGGCTGGAGGAACAGAAGGACGGAGACGAGGCGAGAGCAAGGCTCCGTGAGGCAGGAATGTGGCGCTGGGGAGAGGTGACATTGGGAAAGCTGCTGAGGCCTTCTGAGCAACCTGGGCACTTAACCTTTCCGAACTTCCCTGCATACCCCGCCGGTCTGGTAGGCAGAGGACAAGGTCACACCGTTCTTCCGCTTTGCACACACGGGCCCACTGGCGAGGCACACGGCCTTCTCATGGGGGCGTTGCCGAGTTTACACCTGCCATGGGCTGCCCACTGCCTGCTCAGGCTCCTCATGCAAGTAGAGCAAGGGACAGAGAAAGACAGTATGGTGGCGGAAACCATTGATTCTCATTGCCATGGAGGTACAGGTCTGCCGATACTTCAGGGAAGGGATGTCTGGCACCCACATAACCCCCCGGGGCCCCTCATTTCCCCCATGACCTGTCTTAATTGCAAACAGACAAGAGCAGCAGCCTGATGAGGGACAGTAGCCTCCGAGGATGAGTCTGGGTGTCTCCCTGCAGGTGGGAGGCAGTCGCGTGGCTCTTGCCCAGGTGACTGCAGGACCGGTGTGGCTGGGCGCAGCAGCGGGGGACAGTGTGTTCACGATGGCCAATGTCCCACGGTTGTAGCGCTGTCACAGACCCTCCCAGGGACCATCTGACCCTTCTCAGCTGCTGGGCCTGCCTGGGTCCCCACCCTTGGCTGGGTCTGGTTCTCCAGCTTCTCCTCAACTCTGGGCATACTGGTGATTCCATGGGAGTCAGTTCCTGTCATTTCCAAACAAGAATCCAAGTGGGCACCCACGACCGGGACACCTGGCAGGTCCTCCCTGAGTGTACCCAGCCTTCAGAGCCACAAACGGTCTAAGGACGTGCTGAAGCAATTAGCCCTATCTTCATGTCTAGGCTGTGGCCCAAACCATAAGACACGGTCCATATCTTTTACTCTTCTGTGAATTTATTAAGGAGGTTTTTGTCTGAGAGGAGGCCTATTGCGATTGATTGTTTTTCTCATTGGAAAGAGAGAAACACCAGCTGTCCGTCAAACGGGGGAGCAATGGACCGCATCCCGACCTGCTGTCCGCCCGCAAATCGCCGCCCATTTCATGCGCACCGCTCCCCTCTCAGCTCCCCCACAACTCATTACTTCAGAGTGAGCCTTGGCACAAAGGCTCCCGTTCGCCACAAGACATCACCCCTCGAAGAACTTTCACAAGGGAGACAGAAGGACTCGAGTGGCAAATTTAAAAGGGTTTCCCCAGTGCAAGGCGCTTTGTCGCGTCCCCGAGGGCTGTGAGATCCCTCTGCTGGGAGCAATGTCTTCCACACACAGCAGTGCTCCCTGCACTCAGCTCGCTTCCGGTCCTGTGCGTCCAGCAAAAACAAACGTTTCAAATTATTTTAAGTGGCTGTCTCCAAAATGGCAGGGTCTCCCACCCCAACAGGACCTCACGCGGGATTCAGGAGCATCCGTAACAAGTAAGCCTGAATGGGCCATGGACTCGCTCAGGCTTCTGACATCAGGGAGACCTGCTCGTGGCACCTCCACCTCCGGGGAACAACCCCTGGCCTTCTCCCCCCACCACCCCCACCCCCACCGGCAGCAGGGCACGCCAGCTGCTGTTCTCTTAGGAACAGCACTGAGACGTGACCTGTTGTCACAGTGGGGTGGCCTGGCGAGGAAACGCCCAACGTGAATGTCATTCGCTCAAAGCAGATGTTCTTGGAAGCTGGCGTCTGGGTTCAAGGTGTCTGACGGTGGCGACGCCTAGGTCGTGGTTCACCAGAGTAATTGTGACCTTGAGTCGACAAAGCGTTGATTCCGAACCTCTCTGAAAATGTGCTCTCGAGTCAATTCGCCTCCCCTCCTTCCAGTGTCTCTATGCCCTGTGTGACGAATGAAAGGTCTGTCGGCCTCCCTGCTTGCAAGGTTACAAGGCTCGGGGCCTGGCAGCAGAAAATAGGGAGGAAAAAACAAATCTCAGGAAAACACAGAAACGCCAGTTCCAAGGAATGCCATCTTCCATTGGGACGGGTTAAACAAAGCAGGTCCAGAAATGTAGCCCACCCTCTTTTGGGCTCATAATCCAAGGAAATGCGACTAAGCTAAAGATAAGAAACGTCTACCATTAAAACAAAGACATTTCAAAAGACAACTACAAGCACCCCAGCGTGAGACACAGGCGGGCTGCGGTGGTGAGCTCATCCGTCGAGATCCAGAAATGCACTGGGAACCTGTGAACGAGACATGGGCTAGACACTACAGATGGCCGAGGTGGTCGTGAAGGCCCTGCTCACCGCCCTGCGGCAGCGTACACTGTACTTGACCATGAGGAGCCCAGAACGGCCCACCCGTCCTCACACAGACTGGTGGTGTACCGGTGCTCTGAGTGGTGTTGTAGAAGGCAGGCGTTTCATTTTCCTTCTTTATAAACTGGGCGTCCAGCACTCTTGCCTGACACTTCCATGACCTTCAGCTTCGCGGCGGTGCTGTGAGGACACACACACCCCACCCCCACCCAAGGCCCTCTTCCCCACCCGCTGCTGTAACATCAGCACCGCTCAGCTGGAATGGTAAGTGGTCAGAACGCAGAAGAGTAGGAGGAGCTCCCCCATCGTTGCCTACTGAGTGTGGGCCGCTGCCCTTCCCCGCAGGACTGATGATCGTCCTCGGAGTCCCCCTGCCCCTCACACACCACCTCAATCCTTCCCACGGAGCTGGAATTACTTGTCTCCGAGTCTGTCTCCACACCAGGCTGGGACCTCTGTGAAGACAAGCTGCCCTCACTCAGCCTGGGTCACGGGGGGCCCAGCTCAGCGCCCCACCTACTGACACTCGAAACAATGCTGCTGAGCAAACGAACAGGGTAACACACAGCACCTTCACTAGTGTGCTGGCCTCCTTCACAAGGGTGTTGCGCACATACCTTAGATTCAGGATGTGGCGGCTGTAAGGCGCCCACTCCTACTGAACTGGAAGACATGACTTCCCTCCGCTCCCTTGTTCCTACTTTGCAATTCCTGAACTCCGTACAGGGTGGAGCAGCACCACGTCGAAAATGCCACGGGGCAAGTTTCTCTCTTCCTGGTGGTGAGGGGCGGCAGGAACCCATAGTGTCCAGTGAGAGGTGTCGCCTGTTAGCCACGTGGAAGCTGCTCTAACTCCTACCTCCCAGATGTTGCTGGATTTATGCATTCCTTCCTTAAAAAAAAAAAAAAAAAAGCTGAATCCCTATTATGTGTCTGACATCATGCTGGATGCTATGGAGATTACTGAGATGAATAAGATGGAGCCCTGAGGAGGGGGGGTTAAAGCCCACTGGGTGTAATGTATGATCAGAGCGGGGGACCCCCACGGAGAGAAGTTCAGCGGCCACCAGCCTCTCCCCGGGTTCCCTGAGTCGCATTTTTACAGCTCGACTTGCTCCGATTCCAGGCCACGTGGACTTCATTCCCTGCGCAAGCTGTGCCTCAAAGTGGGAGCCCTTAAAAATGCGGCCCATTCTATTTTGATGAAGCTTCTGTCATCTGCATTTCCATTCTGGGACAAGCTGTCAGTCACTGCTTCCCTGAAATGCATGTGGTTATGCACAGACTAATTTCGGGGCAGCTGGATAATGACGCACATTGAAAGGGAACTAATGAGCGCTTGTCTTCCTTGGGATGCTCTGGAGGTGGGATCACTCATCAACTTTGTAACCTCCCTGTACAGCGACCACCAGCCTCCCATGTGGCTGTGAGTGGCCGAGAGAAGGGAGGTTTCCCACTGAGACCCCCATTTCAAAGGGCCCCCACTTCTCATCAGTAATGGCCACTCTGTCCCTGGCCCTGGCCCAGCCGCAGTCACAAAAGTGGGCACCCACCTGGCTTCTGACTTTGCAGCAATCATGAAGCTCTCTGCAATGCTCCTCAGCACCCAACTGGAGTGTAGGGGGGTGTTAAAAACACAGATTCCCAGGCCCACCCTCAGGGATACTGATTCCTGGGGTCTGGGGTGGGGCCTACACATCAGCATTCTTCAATACTCCCCAGCACATGCCCACGGGCCCCGGAGAACCTGGCTCTGCTGGAGAGGCTTTCCTGCCGTGAGCCTCGGAGGCAGGACCCCACCTCTGCTGGACTCAGCTAACACCCGGGCCTGAAGCAGCTCCTCAGAACATCTTTGCTTGAATTAAAAGATTGACCTCTTCTGAAACTCTAGAAGTGATTTAGCTCATTTCACATGAGAACTTAGTATTTCTTCTCCAAAACCATATAGTAAAATGACTGTTTTTCATATCCACCAACGTATAACGCGGTCGAGTTTTGTATGAACACACACCCGTACCAGGCACAAAATTGACCTAGTCCCCTGGTGCCTTAGTGATGTTCTCAAGCCCCTGCCATGAAGTAAGCACCGAATGACCGGGTGCCCGCCTGCCTCCTGGACTTCAGTGATGGAGCGTGCTGCTCTCCCTTACCCAAACCAAACACCTTTATTTATTAAGGCATCCCTACATCTATGCTGCTATCCATCATCCATGCAAACATCCATACCTGGATCCAAGCATCCATCATCCATCCACCCATCACTCATCCAGGCATTCACGATCCATCCATCCACCTATCACTCATTCATTCATTTAAGACATGTTCTCCGAGCCCTTTCAACACTAACGTCGCTCCACCAGGTGCCTGCAGCTTATGACATTGACCTCATCTTTAACTACTCCCTTGGCTCTTTTTTTGGATGTAGAAACACACACAGGGACCCCGAAATGCAAACGACATGGACCAAGAAAGCTGTGCCTCCTATAGATAGGGTCACCGGTGCAAAGCAGCTCTCACACGGCCCAGGGCCCGAGGGCAGCCTTTCCACGAGGACCACAGGCTGGCGTGCAGGGACGTCCTCACTGATGGCGGCAGTTTTTCTCACTTGGCCCTCAGTTAAAGCAAAGAATAGAACACTGAGAACTCGGGAGCACACCCTCTGTTTACTTAGAGACAGCTTTTGTCCTGCCTCTGAGAGGCAGCGAAAGAGACTTAACAATGATTCATTAAAGCTCTGTCTACAGGGCATGGAATCAGCCACTGGAAAGGTTTGCGTTCAAATAACCAGATATTTATTCCAGAGTGATAAATCCTCAGTCTGGGTAACACTTCCACAGAGGCCAACGGTTCTCTTCTTGTTCTGTAATACGAACGCCGTAGCGATGTGCCACTGTTTAACTTATTAAAACACTCTATAAACACCACCCTCGGCCAAGGAGCATTTCTAAAGAAGCCGTGCATCATGTCGCAAACAGCTTTTCCAGTTTGATGCCATTTCATGCACCAATTTCTTCTCTTTTTTAAAGCTGGAGAGGGAGTGGAAGGCCAGTGTATCAAACCAGCCAATCACATGGGAAGTATGATGGCATTAGCCAGGGGGCAGGTTATTATTTTTACCAGGCACATAATTACATCAAACCCATGTACCTGGTAACAGCATCTCTTAAAAGAATTAATCTGGGCTCCAAAATGGTAAAAAAATTGCATGTTCCTCGGGTGTTAAAGGGCTGTGTATTTTCTTAAGCCGCCAGGACACGTCCACGGAGTGGGCCTTGGGGCTGCGTGTGTTCTGGAGGTGGAACGAGACTAAGAAACGTGCCCCTCAAGAGAAGCTCACGCTGTGTTCTCGTTGGAGCTAAAGGGGCTCGTGAGTGGGATTTGACGGTGTGTGCACACACACACATGTGCACACACGCACATGAGGAAGGCCCACACCTCCTTCCCAGACTGACCACGGCTGAGCACTGATATTCTCAGTGTTTCTCTGATTAGAAGTGACAACTCATAATAGGGAGGGGAACCCGTGGTGAGGAGGCCACGGACCGCTGCCCACGGAGAGGTGAAGGGGACAAAGAGGATATTGTTTACTTTCTCGGCAATCTACAAAGGATAGCTCATGTGCCAACAGGAAACCGGTGTCGAGGTCAGGTAATACAGGGACTTCCCACACTCCCCGAAGGTGAGCATCAGGCCACTTTTGAGCAAAATACTGAGGCCAGCTCTCTGACCCAGACAGAGAGACTCCTGGCCACAGAGTCACTTGCGGCGGGACGAAGACAGCCAGCAGGGTAGCCAGTCCCAAACCCACACACCCACCCCCCAGGGAGGGCTTCAGGGCCATCCTGCGGGGCCCTGTTCCAGGAGTATGCCCATGCCAGGTGCTTTCATCAAGCCATCAGTCACTCTCATCCAGGTGCCCGAGTCTGGCTGGGGGACTTCTCAAAGGGGCAGGTCACTTTGGACAAAGGGCAAGCCCAGGGCTACCTTTCAACATTCTGCTTTGAAGTCACCATTTCAACCTTGAGCCTCTGTCCAGAGGCTCAGTGCTTTAATGGAAATCAACTTCTGTCAGCTGCTGAGAGTCTTTGTCCCTTCCCTGTCCACCCTGGGTCTGAGAGCTTCTCTGGCTGGGCTGATAGGTCTCCTCCCGATGTCTTTATTTATTCTCTCGCAGCTTTTGATGGTTTGTGGGGCTGTGCAGGCCACTGGCCTCCCACACAGGACGGGCTGATGAAAACACCCTGCCTCTCTGTCTCTCTGCAGTTCCCGCACTCTGCCCGCGCTGCGTGGAGGAAATGAGCGTCAGTCCAGGCCCCTTATCGAACATTCTGCAGAGAAGAAGCTTAATTGTGCGTGAATTCACAGCAAAAGGTTAACTCCTCAGACGCCGCTGGGCCTCACGTGCAAGCCTGGACTGTTCTGCAGCCATGGTCCTAGGGCTGGGAGGGGTCAGGCCACATGGCGTCCTGGCTTCCCAGCCAGACTCCCCAGCTGGAAACCACAGGGGCCTCCCTCACCTATGCACCCAGGTGGCCCACCTGCCCCTGACCTGCTCTCCAAATGTCAGCACACAGGGGTGGCCCGGATGATTAAGTAAGGGATGGTGGGTGGTGGGAGCCAGCTCCACCACTGAGGGGTGAGAGGTAAGTTAGGAGGAGGGGCTGGTGATGGATTAGAGCTGAAGACACCTTTGAATTAGCATGGATCCAGAGACTATATGTGGACGTATTTACAGATGTGTGCATATACACAGGTCAGTATATGCACATATGTTTTCTTCCATCGTCAGCTGGGAGGGTCTAGAAGCAATGACACCCAGTGACAGTGAGCACACCTGGCACCAGGTGTTGGCTTCTGATCTTACTCTCCAGTGAAAGGACCCAGGGCTCCTGGAGAAAGGGCTGATTCTGGGCCTGGGACAGGAAAAATGCAAGATGAGTGGAACATTGTGTAATGCCAGAAAGTAAGGAAGTATGAGAGAGAGGGGGAGACAGAGAGAGAGAGAAAGAGAGAGAGAGGAGAAAAGGAAAGAAAAGCACGTGGAGGCACGTCAAAGGGACCCAGGGGCCGACTGAAAGAGCTGCCCATGGCCAAAGCTGGAACAATTCGAGCAAAAAAATAAATGAAGTAATATTGGATTATTGCCCAAGGATAAAATAAATGCCCATGAGTCCATGCGGACATAAATCAATGGTTGAATAAACAAACTCGTAGGCAAGGAGAGACAAATTTCCCGGGCAGGAGAATTCAGAATCGAGGCAGATACTCCGCTCTCCGGAGGTGAGCGTACCTCCCCTCGCCTGGCGTGTGGTCTGCGTGTGATGACTTCCCCCCAAAGGGGACAGTGTGGAAAGGGGGAGGAGTAAGTTTACAGGGAGAAAGCTGACAAACACGACCTCTGCCAGGTGGTCAAGGTCAACACCGACAGCCACAAGTAATGTTGACGGCATGCACCCGGCATGTGATGTGATGAAAATGGTATCACCTCTGCCCTCTTCCTGCCCACACCCCACAGACCCCTGAGAAAACCCGACAGATCCCAGTTGAGGGGCTCCTACAAAACAGCTGACCCGCCCACACCCCTCAAACCTGTCAAGGTCATCGAAAACCAGTCACATCTGAGAACTGTCACAGCCCAGAGGAGCCTAAGGAGACAGGATGACTATGTATCACCTGGTTTTCTGAATGGGATCCTGGCACAGAAAAACGACATTAGGGGAAAACCAAGAAAACCTGAGTAAACTATGGACTTTGGTGAAGAACAATGTATCAACGTGAGTTCATTAATTGTAACAAGTGTCCCGCACTAAGGCAGGAGAGTCGTCACAGGGGAAACAGGTGCAGGATATATGAGAACTGTGTGTACCATCTTTGCAGTTTTTCTGCAAACCTAAAACTGTTCTGAAATGAAATTTTTATTTTTAAAAAGATAATGAACATATTAAGCTTGTGACTCATGAATATTATTGCTCAGGCAGTGACCCAGGTCCCTGCTGAAGTGACGTGTGCTGGATCCAGGCTGGCCTCTCAGGGTTCCCTTTGGAGGCTCTATCACCAAGTTCTCAGGAAGTTACTCTTCTGCTTGGATTACAGGGCTGGTGGGATGTGAGCTCCGGGAAGCCAGCCAGCGATGACACTGGCCACATGGGGAAAGTCCACTGGAGGGAGGGGAGACAGACAGACTGATTAAGGCACTGGACCTTTTTGCATCTAGTGCCAGATCCACCCCTGGACTTTTTGGTTATGCGTCAAAGCATTGCCTTTGCTTACGTCCGAGTTGAGATTCCGTCACTTGCACATAAAAGATTCTCACACACCCTGGATGTAAGTGATGTTGGCTGGCTCTGTTTCAGAGAGAAAAGAAATCGGGCGGACCATGTCTTACATCACCAAAAAATGTGTCAGACACCTGACAGATGCCGAGTTCAAACCTGTTTCGCCTGAAGCGGCAAACTTCCCGGTGCACAGCGGCCAGACGCCCTTGTCTTTCATCTTGCTGGTTGCGTGGCTGACACCGGCTCGCCCTGGATGCCAATGCAGTTTCGCCGGCGGACGGTTAGACCTGCTCCTGCCATTGTGCTCAGAAGGAGGAGGGGCGGCAAATTTATGTTTAAACAACAACAGTGACCACCTATAACCGCAGCAGCAGAGCGACTCCTGTACCGATGTCATATAAATGTGGACGGCTGGCCGCCAGGGACGCAGCCTTTGAAGAGAGACAGTTCGGTGCACACTCACGGGGAACCCGGCCCACACTCTGGCAGGAGGTCAGCAGGACCGGCTCCACCCCTGGAAGGTCGCACTGTGCCCCCGGTGACTCTCACGAAAGGTCAAAGCTGGCCCAGCAGCCCCTCTGGACAGCTGGATGCCATTACTTGGAGACGCCTCAGAGAGAAACCGCCGCCCGCCCCGATGTGGGAGCGGAAATTTTGTTTAGAGTATCCAGCTGGCTCCAAAGGGGCCTCTTCAGCAATTCTTAAACCTGTGCTCCCAAGGGGAAAAAATTACAAGTGCCATGGCAACGGTGATTTAGAGCTCGTCGTACAGAAAGCAAACCACAGGGCTCACGCACAGGGGCCTCCAAGTCCGTGCACACGCTAGAAAGCAGAAAGGAGGGCAAGCACAGCGAAGAGGAGAGTCCTGGATAAGGGCGTGCTGTGGGCAACCACGCGCTTTACACGCCTGGTACCGTCTGATCCTGTAAAGGCCCAACAGCCCATTTTACAGAGCAGAAGACCGAGGCCTAGGAAGGGTAAGCAACTTACCAGTGTTGCCGGCCAGTGAGAGCTGGACTCGGACCCCCACTGACCAGACCCCAGGGCCCACCGGCCCAACCCTACAATAGACAGGCTGGCCTCCTTGCACACACAGCCCCTGCCCCCAAGCCAACTCGGGTCACCCCACAGCTTTGGATCCTTCAGGGGCTTTCACCACCCCCAGAATGAACCCCCAAATTCTGCAAAGCCAACCCGCGCCGACCCTGGCGCTCTGCTGCCTCTTCTCCACCACCTCCCTGACCTGGCACACTGGCTGCCTCTGGTCTCCCTGCCACAGCTCCCTCCACCTGCACGGCTCTTCCTCTGAGCAAGTGTCTTCCACCAATGGATTCATGTCTCTGCTCAAATGCCACCCCTTCCACACTGCCTTCCCTGACCACAATATCCAAAAGAGTAGCCCAAAGAATCTTCTATGCTTTTTCTTGGCATATTTTTTTTCTTTTCTAGGTTTTATCGCTGTCCTGGCATTATACACCTTTGGTTTGTTTATTGTCTATCTCCCCACCAGAACATAAGTTCCAGGCGGATGCTTATTGTCTGTCTCCCCACCAGAATATATGTCCAAGGTTAGTAGAATTCTGCCTGTCTTATGTATTGGTGTAGCTTTTCACAAACCTCTACTACAGATAGCGCCTACCATATTGTGTGTATGTGTGGGGTGGGTACAGGGTGGAGGGGTACACATCTTCCTCCTCTGTCTGCCTGTGAGCTCATCAGAGAGCAGGGCACGGCCGCACATGGCCTTGCCCCAACCCCAGCTCCCAGCTCCTGGCCCAGTGCTTCACCTGACCGCTGTTCCATGAGTGCTTGTTTGCTCTTGACTGAATTTGGGCCGTCCCAAAGGTTGCAAGGCCCAGTGGGTCCTGCCAGTCCACCTGCTCCACCGCTGGCCTTCAAGACATCTGGTCAGGAACAGGCCACCGAGAGCTCATGTTTCCAAACTTCGGCAGGTTCTTTGATTCCCTCCATGCCCCACCTCACCTCATTTCTTAGTAGAAACTTACTTGGAAAATTCCAGTCTCTTCTGGTCTAAGCTGGTCCGAAAGGTGCTTTTCCCCCTCGAAGGGTGTCAGGTGGTGAGAGTGGGTGCGGCCCAGAGGCCAGGGCTGAGGTGTCGGGACTGAATTCTGAGCCTTTCTCCAGGGCCCAGATTGCAGGGAGGAAGACTATGGCAAAGGGCAGGGGTTCGGTGGAGTTCAGAGAGCAAGTCAAGGGCAAGAGTAAGAGAGCAAGCAGGAGCAGGAAGGGCCTTGGAGGCTGTGGCAGAGACGAGAGCCGCCTTCGGCAGCTGTGACCCCAGCGGGGTCGCTGTCATGAATGTCGCAGACAAGGGGGACCTTTCTGAGGGCAGGCGGTCGACAGCCAGGTCTGCAGAGACCCTGCTCCCAAAAGCTGCTGTCAGGGATGTCCAAGTGATGGCAATGGCACTGGAGTATCACCCATATCACAATGCTCTAGAGCCAAATTATTTAAATATTACGAGTATTGGTAATAGCTCACAGCTACGAAAAAAGAAAAAACCGAGTAAGATTTCCCTACTGTTAGGATCTCATTTTTCTCTCATCTGTAATTTGTAAAATACTATGTCACACATATTTACTTGTTTTGTGGGAAGCAATAGAGGAAATGCCCTGCCTTCTGCCCTTACAAGGATTCAAAGGCCCCTCCTCTTGACCTTCATAAAGCCTTGGGTTTTGGGTGACATGGGAGGTGAGAGATTCTTAGAAAGTAAGACAGGGACCTTCCCGTGCATTGGACAGTCAGGTGCTCGAGAAATTAAGCACAAATTTAAAAGAGGCATGGCCACGAACTTCAAATTTATGGAAACATTTCTTTCACTGAAATATGTGCCAGCTCTGGCCCCTAAAACTAGCATTCAGTATATTTTTACAGCGTCCCAAGCACCGTGGCGGCCACCCAAATAAATGGCACACGGCCTCCTCTTTAAGAAGCATGAAGCTGGCAGGCTAGGGCCTGAGGACGCGTGCCGTTAGCGAGTCGTGGGGCGCGCGTCTGCACACGAATCAGGCTTCGTGTCCTGTTTCTAGTGATGAGCAGCTGATTCCAGAGACAACGGCGGGCTCGATGCTGAGCCCAGCCCGAGGCAGGCGGTGACTTGGGTTCTTGGCGAAGTCCCAACACTGATGTAGAATCTGGAGCTACTCCACGTGGCCACCTTAGGAGCCCCTGCAGCAGACAGGCTGACACCCACCACGCTCTCCCAGTACCGTCCCAGAGCCCAAAGGAAAAGGAACCAGCCTGTTGGGTTGGCGTCTGGTGGGCGGCCATTTCCCCCCTTGCCAAAGAACTGAGAGAGGAAGCGAAGTGACTACAGAAATGAGGGCTAGGTGGCAAGCCGCCACTTCTGGTGACAGGTCTTAGGATCCCTCCCGGAGCACTGGGCCGGAAGGAGTCGAACCCCCACCCACCCCAGTAGTCATGTTTGAGCCTCCTTCAGTGACCAGCTGTTCTGCGTTCCCCTCACAACGAACACAGCTCTGGAAAACCAGAAGGAGCCCTTCTGCTCTGTCGCCTTCTGATCACCGGGAACCATGGTCTAGAGAGAGTGGGGGTCTTTTTGCAGCTAAAGGGCCATAAGCCCCCTACCCAGGGTATCCCTCAGTCACACTCACATACAACCTTGGAGCTGCTAACAGGGGAACTGGCCTGAGGCCCAGCCGAGGTCACTTGAGAGCCCATTTGTGGCCCAGCAGCGTGACAGCAGCTGATCAGTGCGGTCTTTGCGACAGATGGGGAAGATAAGCTAGAGGCATGGCCAGAGTCCATGGAAAGACATGGGTGATTTTGATGTGCCGCTGCGTGCGGGGACAGGGGAGTCCCGGCCTTGGAGAGCCCCTCCCTTCCCGGCATGCAGAGGCAAGCTGGCCCCGGGCTCCTCGGGCTGAGCCCCATGACTTGGCTGCATGGGAGCCTGGCTGCAGAGCACGGCCCATGTGGCCTCCATGTGCCCTTCTTGGCCGCGCAGTGTCTGGGGCTGCAGCTCCGAGGGGCAGACAGGAAGCACATTCCTCCCGGGGCTGGACAGGGAAAGGGGCCTCCCGAGGTCAGCGTGAGACAGCTCTTTCCCTTCAGAAAGTCAGAAAAGCCATTTTAGCTGAAGGGGGCAGGGAGTGCATAGCTGGCTTTTAGTACCGGCTTGAATGCTAAGTAAGCCAAGGTCAGACATTCAACACAGGCCAAGAGCTTGCTACAAAGGACCGCTGGCTGGCGCCTGCATCACACAGAGACACTCACTGATGGAACACGGATGGCCTTGCGGCTCAGGAGGAGGCCCGGCTGCTACCGTGAAGACCCCATGACTCCCTCTCACCTCACCAGGTCACAAGCAGGAGGACGGGGACAGTGACAACGCTCAGGGTGAGTGCTGTAGCAATGCCACTGTCCCTAACAGAAACATGAGTCAGCCCTGCGCCCCCACTGTGCACCAGGGCTTATGGGCTATCACACCCTATCCCAAGCTCCCAACTAACCAGTATGCTCCAGGCTAGCTGTTGTCACCCCCATTCCATCAATGAGGAGTCTGAGTCTCAGGGAGGACTGGTAAATCGTTCGGGGGCACACTGCGGGGATCACAGAGGTGTACCAGGTCTTGGGGACCTGGTTCAGGAGCTCCCCACCTCACTTCAGAGAACTAGGGGCCCAGGGGAGACATACTATGAAGGTGACACCTTAATGGACTTTAAAGGAGAGGCAATCCAGGTGAGGAGAAGAGACATTCTCTGGGACAACACAGGGTACAAAATCGCCAATGTGACAGTGAGTGTCTCATGTCCTCTGTGGAAGAGGGGTGGGGACAGAGAAGGACAAGGCAGGCAGTAGGTGCCTGGGGTGCTACACTGGGAGGAGATGGGAAGTCCTCAGCAAGACCTTCCAGGGAAATGACGAGGGCAGCCCAGCCCACACACGTGAGAAGGATGAGGGGTGAGGGGGGCAGGGACCTGGCAGGACACCATGAAAATGGACCAAGACTGAAAGAGGGTCTGACCCACCAGCTTCCACGGAGGCAGTCGCTGTCCCAGGAAGGGGCTGGGGAGGCCAGCTGAAGGCCCTCAGAGGCGAGGCGACTCCACACCACAGCAATAAAGTGACTTGAGGGTCGGCTGGCCCCCGGGGTCACAGCACCACACTTATAAGGAGACACGTTCCTCCCTAACCAGCCACTTCTAACGTGGAAACTGCTCCATCCGACCCTAAATGTATCACTTTGGCGTCCTCCTTTTCCCAATTTTGTGGCCAAAACAACTTCACAGCACTAGAAGAATATTTTGAAAAACATGCCTAGAACCCCACCACCCCAACACAGCCATTGCATAGTCTCTTCCCAGGTTCCTTCAGCCCCTGCTGGTTTGCAGGGACCCAGCAGCAGTGGGCCAGCTTCGGAGAGAGGGGCATGGGCTGACAAACGGGTCTCGTGTCGGAACGGCCAGAACCTAACGCCTCTGTGGATTCTGCTTGTCCCTGAAGTTATCGGAACTTTCTTGGCTTCTATACACTCTTCATAATTATTGACCTTGATTTTCCCATCAGCAAATGTGCCACGATTTAATTAGTTGGTCCCAATCTTTGTAAATTTAGGTCACTTTTTGTTTTCCTTTTAAACTTTTTTGTATTAAATGACATCTCCCTCTCTAAGCTGATAAGAAAACCAGAATGGGTACAGAAAAGTGGCAGAGGTTTGATTACTCATAACGCCACATTTTGGAGATACCATGAATACAATGAAAAGATCAAGCCACCCACTTGGAGAAAATATTTGTAAATGCATATAGTTACTGTCCCTTGCATAGAAGCAGCTAGTTTAAATCAATAATGAAGGGATTTTTAAAATGGAACAAAGGGCAAAGAATATGAATTCACTGGAGAAACACAGATGGCCACAAACAAGGGTGTCTCCTCTCATGTACACACAGAGAAATACACATTAAAACAAGACATTTTCCCTTGTGTTCAGTTGGAAAATATCGACAGGGGTGAGGCATATTTTACTGAACGTGTAGGGAAAGGGCATTCTTGTTTTCTGGTGGTGGGTGTGTAAACCAGTATAACCCCGTGTGATGTTGTGATTTATAACATGAAACACGTATTTGCTCTTTGTCCCCATTTCTGGCACAGAGCGTCTCACACCTCTGGGATTTCCTAGTGGTGACAGCGGTCAGGGTGCCTTGATATTCCTAACAAAGTCCTTGCAATCTCACCTGAGATTCTGTTAATGAGGTGGCTTTTGGAAAGCACCTAGGCCACCTAAGGATGGGGGCAAGTTGCCTGGGGAACCAACCACATGATTAGAGGTTGGAACTTTCAACCCTACCCTGCCCCCATCTATGGGGAGAGGGGAGGGCCTGGCAGTTACAACCACCACCAACAGCCCAGGAGCTAATCAACCATACAAACTCAAAGACAGGGTGCAGAGAGCTGCCGAGCTGGTGCCACAAGGACACTCAGGGAGAGCAGGACACTCGGAGAGGCCGTGGGAGCTCTGTGCCATTGCCCACACCTCACCTTATGCACCTTTTCTGTCTGCCTGTTCTGGAGTCACATCTTTTTAGGATGAACCAGTGCTCTGGTAAGTAACAAGTTTCTCTGAGTGCTGTGAGCCTCCCTAGTGTGTTAATCAAGCACCTCCGATCGACAGCGGTCAATCAGAAACACAGGTGACAGCCTGGACCTTTGGGGGCATCCAACGTGGGGGAGGGCAGCCCTGTGGGACTGACCCTGTCTCCACGTAGATGGCACCAGAGACTCGCTTGCTGGTGTGGGGGACCCACCCATCAGTCCACATGTTGGAACTGGGAGCTCAGGCCGCTTTCCTCCATGCAGGGCAGCTCTGAGAAGTCAAAAACAGACATGTGCACACACCGTTATCTAGAAATCTTACTTCTAAGACTCAGCTCTACAGAATAGCAGCACAAAAAGGTATACAGGGGCTGTGTTTTTTTACATGGTTTACAACCAGGAAATATTGGAGGACTGAGAACGTCCATCACGCAGTGCGTCCCACCCACACAGATAGGGGAGCGTGCGGTTAGAGACCCAGGGGTGAGGACGAAGGGGGCGGATCTGTCTTCTGACCCAGGTGGGTCTTCGACTTCCTACAACACTGTGCACAATATTTACAACCAGGAATAATTTCGTAGCTACCAAACCCGCAGGGGAAAGAAGAGTGTGACTCAAACGCTCCTGAAGCTGACACTGCCACGGCCATCTCTGTGTGAGTGTTCCCTCCCTGTGCATTTCAGTCAGGTCATGGCCACGTGGACCCGAACTTGAACTCCGGGAGCACCCTGCCAATGGTTTTCCCAGAGCGTCAGGCAGTTTATGGGTGTTGTTCAGTTTCTAACATACATATGAGACAGTCTGATTCCTCCAAGAGCTTCAGAGTGTAAAACTCCGCACCCCCAACCGCACCAGTGCGTTTTGCTTGTTTGACAGGCTCCCTTTGTCCTCCCACCCCATCCCTGGTTCAGAAGAGTCGGAGTAGGAAGCAATTGGATTCTTTTCAGAGCAGCCATTTAAAAACGCCAGTCAGAGCCAAGAGAGAATGCTTCCCTGCGCCGCCCCCCCCAAGTCCAGGGATGCTGCTGGGGGCCGAAGCGGAAGCTGCTGGAAGATGCTCAGCCTGGCCCGGCACAGCCACTATGGACAGACACCACCTTCCCTTGTTAGATTCACCCTCCAGCCTTTTCCCGAGTGCTCCCAACTTCCCTCCCGTGTCTGCATTCTTGTTGGCAGCTGCCCACTCTGTGGGGACATGGAAGACCCTCCTCTTCCTTCTCATCATGGCTTTGCTCCTTCTTGCCGAGGATAAAGAGCAGGAGTGGGCCCCGAGGGCCACAGACCGGCTGCTCGTGCACCGTCTCTCTCGGCCCCTCTGACCATCAGTGTGGTCCTCATGCCTCACTCTGGAGTTCTCCTTTGGTGTGGGCTCTGTAGTGATTAAAGAGAGAGCTCTGTATAGAGGTTCCAGCCTGTGGGCAGGCAGGATGGTCCGCGAAGAAACTGCAACCCATACGGGGGTGGGACACAGAGGCGGGGCCCAGCTCCAGCTCTCAGGAGCCTGATGGCTTCGCAGGAGCTCCTGCACCTCCACCCATTCCCTGAGAGATGCAGGTGGGCGGGATCTCACACCTTCGTCCCAGTTGGAAACTTCCTTCCCTGGAGCTTCCCAGGACAAAGCTTCTCCAAAACTGCAAACTGGGTTACCAGTGCCACCCAGACCTGCAGGCCTCCCCTCAGGCTCCTCATCCCGGCCCCCAGCCCACCCAGCTGTCTACTCATTTTTGTCATGATTCTGAGAACTTACATTGGTCGAATTTCTTGTGGACAGGCCAGGATCAGGAATGCAGGACACAGTGGGGGATCCTCAGGCTAACGTCATGGGCACCCGAGGGCTGGTTCCCAGAACCTGACCCCAAGGCCCTGCAGGATAAAGGAGCATAGATTTAGGCAGAACCACATTCTATAAGAGGGAAGGAGAGCCAAAAGTAGAACATCAACCTGACAAATGAGCAGAAATGAAAGATCGAACAGTCTCCAAATCGGATGCGGATCCCACCTCTTCTCATCCTGTCAACTGACCTCCCACTGCAGCCCCTCCCTCTCCAGGGCCTTGCCTGCCCAGGCCCAGGACGGGAGGACCCTGTTAGCACTGGAAGAGACCTCTTCTGACCCTGCTCAACGTCCTGCTTGGACTCTGACTGGGTAGAGCTAAGTCCCTTCTATGCCCCGCCCCACCTCCCCTGCCTCACCTCTCTGACCTCACACCCCCCTACATTCCTGTTTCAGCCCTCCCTCCCTCCCTCCCTCCCTCCCCTGCAGCCACACTGGCCTCTCTCATTAGGAACCTTGGGCCTGAGCCTGCTCCCTTTGCTAGAAGGTTCTTCCCTCTCATAGACGCCTCTGCTTCTTCCCACACTCCACATTCTGTAGCTCCTTCTCTGCATGCCTCTTCTTTATGCTTATGGTTATCCACCCGGAGACATGTCCTATTTATTTAGCCCATCTGCCTGTCTCCCACTAAAATGCTGCTCCCCCAGGCCAGGGCTTGTGTTTCTGTGCTCTCCAGAAAGTGCACAATGTCTGGAACAGCACCAGCACGTGGTGAGGACCGAGCCCGTGGCTGCCAGGGTCACCGCAGCTCCGTCGGGAACAGGGTCGAAGCCAGGACTACCGTGTCGTTGGCTGAATACCCCTACGGCAGTCTAGTCAGTCGGAGACTTAGGGGAACAGTTACATTCTACATTCTGAATATAGAACCAGCCAGGCGGTGTAAGAGGCCCGTCCCACGTGCTGCCGTATGCACAGGCAGAGTCCCGCCCCCTCCAGACACTGTCTGGGCGCTCATCTTTCCAGGGTGCTAGAAGGAGAAGATGCAAGGGGGCTGGGTCAGATGACAATAACACGTGGAAATAAATAAGCGCCAACCTCATGAATGAGCCATCTGCTGGGCAGTGAGATTTCTATGCCAGCAGCGCTCCAGCCCCGCAAATCAGCGGCTGGATCAGCCTAAATAGCATCAGGACATTCAACAGCAAAGTCAAACATAACCGTTGTGCTTGCTCCACTGTGGGGGGGACACATCATCAGGTGACTAACTGGAACACACAGCTGGGTTCACCACCCCCCAACCCCCCCCCACACACACACACAAACTTCAATGGCCTTCTGGCTGCCCCCTCCTCACCCCCAGCTACTTGCAAAGCAAGGGTGCCCATGGTGCCCAGGGTCTGATAGGGTCCCTCCACTGCACTGGAAGCAAAGCCATCGTCATTCTTTGAGAGCCCTCTCACGAGCAGGCAGGGGACATAAAGGGACAGACACATGCTGGGCTGCCCAACGTCTGAGGAAGATGTTTCACCTGAGGGTGATGAGCCCCACCTTCCCCAGGGCCTCCAGGCTGGCCCATGCCCCAGGTGGCCCTGGACCAGGAGTCTGGAAAGCCAGGGATGGTGCAAAATCCAGACAGGCAACCATGCAAGGCGGTGGCGTGGGACTCACTTAGAAGGAAACGACAAGCTGGCTGGACACCCACTTCCCTGAGCAACAGGCGCTGGGAGCCACTCGGCCCTCCCTGCACCTCGTGCCCACTGGGCGAGCCCCGGGAGGATTAGGAAGCCGCAGAGGCTGGCCCCAGTGTGGTTTTCAGGTCACATCTGCCTGAAATCCTTCCTTTCCCCGCCCGCTGGCCCCAGGCTCCCTGTGACAGTTAATAAGGGGGAGGGGCAGAGGAGCGCTGCAAGCAGAAAACAGCTGGGGGCTGGGCAGTCCTTGCTCTGGCTACACTAAGGACAGAAAGAAAAAATCGCCATGTCAGCTCTGGGGCAGATAGAAGAGGCTCTCACTCCCAAGAATGTACAGAAAACTTAGGGGAAGGACGTGCCTGAATGAGAAGAAACTTGTCCCATTTCCCAAGCAAATTAAATGAACGGGCAGAGGGGAACCTGGGGGAATTTTCCCAGTGCTAAGAGCTGCTTGGGTTTGCTCCATGACCACGCACAGCTCAGGGTCCCATGCCAGCCAGGTGCTGGCTGAGGACTGACTGTCCACCTGGGGAGGCCTCTATGGGCAACTGTCTGAGGGGGGAGGTGACCAGCCCTGCAGCCAGTGGGGGTCGCTATGGGAATCTGCTCACGAGCGTCCCTAGGCATGGGCGCTCGTCCAGAGGGCACATGTAGACACATTGCCCATTTGGTGCTCTGAGCAAGGCGGCCGGAGTCCAAGGGAAGAGGAGAGTGCGTCTTAAAGTGGGAAGGGGGGGAGGGAGTGAAGAGAAGAGAGGGGTGGGGAGAAGGGGGAGGGAGAGGGGGTGAAGAGAGGGTATGGGGAAGGGGCGGTGAAGAGCGAGGGGGAGGCGAGGAGAGGGAGAAGGGGGAAGGAGGTAGGGGGAGGGAGGAAGTAGAAGGAGATGGGGGGAGGGAGCAGGGAGGAGCGCGAGCCGCGGACGCGCGCGGCGGAGGCGGCGGCCGGGCGGCCCGGTGCGCGGCCGCGCTCTGGTTGGCTGGGCCCCGGTCCTCCGCCGCGCGCCCCCGCCCCCTCCTCCTCCCCGCCCTCCCCGCGCCGCTGGCGTCGAGAAAGTACAGTAAAAAGTCCAAGTGCAGCCGCCGGCGCAAGATGGGATCCGGCCCCTCCAGCTACCGGCCCAAGGCCATCTACCTGGACATCGACGGACGCATTCAGAAGGTAGCCCCCCCCCCGCCCCGCGCGCAGCCGCGGGGCCCCTCCTGACGCCCCCTCCCCGCCCTGCCAGCCCGCCGCGTCGGCCCCTCTCCCGGGTGCTAGCGCCGGGGGTCGCGGCGCCGGCGGCGGGCGGGGGACCGTCGTGCGCGGTCCGGACTGTGGTCTCCGACAACTTCGGCAGGGGGCGGCAGGGCTCTGCGGGGCGGGTCACCCCACGAACTGGACCGCGGTGGGAGGGGGCGATTCGCAGGGCGATAGTTTTAAGATTTCATGGGCAGAGCTTTCTTTGTAACAAATCTGAGCAGGCTGAGTTCGTGCGTTCAGAGGCTGGTAGGTTAACCCACTCCATTTCCGGCGGAACGACCCCAGGGCAGCTGCCGCGGAGCCGGTGGTCAGACCTGCCGACCGGGTCCCCTCGCGTGGAGGGCGCCGGAGCGAGCCGCCCCCTGCGGGATGGTGCGGCTTCCCGGCCGGTGGGGAGCAGGTGCGGGGTGGCACAGCACGGGCTGCTCCCAGCTGCTTGTCTGTGTCCCTGTCCCCATTTCCCTCAGGTGGTCAGCCCTGACAGCAGAGGGGCTGACTGGGGCTGCGCTATCTCCTGGGCCCGCAGAGAGGCTGGGTGGCCTGCTGGACGGGCTCTGCTGTCCATCTGTCCTCCTCTGGAGACATGAAGCCCTCACATGTTTGTCCTTAACCAACTTGAGTCCCACAGGAGAGGCTTCCAGAGCAGACCCTTTGTGGGTGGCCCGACCTCTTCTAAGCCCCTGGCAGGGGTCCAGAGAGTCCTGACCCCTGCTTCTGATTGGCAGAGAGGGACCATAAGTGAGCTGGCTTGGAGGGGGCTTTCTTAGCCCCTCCCCCTTGATTCCCCCCATGGAAAAGCCATGGTGAGGCCACACTTCCCAACACCAGCTGCATACTGTGTCTCCTTGCTCTTCCTCAGGAGCACCCCAGTCGGGAAGCCGGGGAGGGATGCCCCTCCAGGCACAGAGCAGGCACGGGGGGGGGGGGCTCTCTGGTTCTCAGATGTGCCTCCACCAGTGATCGACTTGCCCACAAGCTGCCTTGCTTTCACCTGGTCCCCAGTTTTGATCCTGGTGAAGTGAGACGCACAGGCTCCCCTTCCCCCACTGTAGTCCCCTTTAACAGAACCAGGTGACGAAGACAGGCAGCATCTGCACAGGCAGGTGGTCAGCAGCAGACATAGGACTCCACCCAAGTCCCCTGACTGCCAGGACTGGGCACCTGGGACTGCGCAAGAATTTATAACACCCTCCCCACAGGAGGAAATGGCCCTTCACTGAATACCCTCCGCTCCAGTGTGCACACCCATCCACATACAACATGCACGTAAAAACACACACACATGGAAAAACATGCATGCAAACAGGCAAACATACCCACATATACACAGGCACACTCTTTTCTGCCCCACCAGAGAAATGTCAAAGATCAGCCATTTTCAGCTTTTCTAGAGGCGCAGTGAGATGTCCTTCCCAGTCGGAAGTGACAGCTCCTTCCCCAAGGTCTCCGGGAGACTCCGCTGAAGTGGGTGTAGGGGACAGGGTCAGAGGGCGGGTGGTGAGCACGGAGTCTGGCAGGCTGCTCTGCTGTCATTGCGGTCAGGGTGGTTTTCCCTGGGTGACACACCCGAGGTTGGGGTGACCTCCAGGACAGCAGCCTGCAGGTGGCTCTGGGAGACCTAGGGCACCTGCGTTCGGGAGGGAGGCCGTGGCCTTGGGAGGGGCCGGATCTGAGGTTGTGCTGGCGCCGCTACTTCTGTGATCTTGAGCAAGTCCGTGGGCTGCCCTGAGCTGGGCCGCTAGTGTGTGAAGCACTGTAACATCTTTATAAAACGGAGCTGGGGACACCGCTGGAGGACGGTGGCACCGTGCATGCGCTCTCTGTCCCGTAAATGTCCTTTAGTTGACACAAGTGAGGAGGAAGTGGGCCATGGTCTGTAAACTTCTGCCCTCCCTGCGGTGTCTGTCATTCATCCTTGACCTTGTTCGGTGGCCTGTCCCTTTGTTGGTGTCACTGTGGAAGCTCAGACCTGCACTTGTAGCTCGGCCAAGAGCCAGATCATTTGGGGTTTCCAGGCGTGTGCTGGACCCTGGTCACCTCTCACTCCCCTGGGACTCCACACCAGCAGCTCTGTCCACACTTCAGATGCCTCTCTGAGCTGGGGATTCTTTCCGCTCAGGACTGAGTCTTCCTAAAGCCCCAAGCGCCGGACTGATGCTGATGTTTGCCCGCACACTGTCAGGTTCTGTCTCCCTGGTCTCCATCCCGTCCTGTCTTTGAAAGGTCACAGACACAGACCCCACGCTGCCTCCAAGGAGAGGGTGTGGAGGGAGGAGAGAAGGCATGTGTGTGATGTTGTGGCTCCTGGATTTTGTTGTCCTGTCTGATCCTCCGTCCTGTGGCTCCTGCATTGTTTCTACTCTGGCCCCCAAGTCACCCCACTGCTGTCATTCCACGTTCTCTCCAAAGGGTGGTTCCCATGGGTGTTGTCCGCTCCAGCAAAGCTCCGGGTGCACAGCTACAGTGTCTGAACCGAGGCCAGTCGTGACCCTGGTTAGTCCCCTCCATGCCACTATGTCCTGGCAGTCACACGTGCACACCGCTGCAGTGCTGCTGGTTGGAAGAATCAAACGGAGCAAGGCCAACCACTGAGTCAAGTCTCCACACACGTTTACTGAGCAGCTACTACGTGCGGAATGCTGGGGCCCAGTGTGAACCTGCCATTCACAACGCTCAGTCAGTGCCTCTGAGTGACGGCCCCTCTGGCATGATAGGACAATGCCCTTGATACAGGGAGCCTGAGGGGCTCCTGCCTGGTGGCCTGTCCAGGCCTGGATACGCCGACCTTCCGAGTGAGGCAGAGGGAGGCCTTGGTGGCACCCCCAGGCCCAGCCTCAGGCTTGGGCATCGTGAGAAGCCTGGTCCAGGCAAGGCTGCCGGGCCTGGAGCTCCTGAGGCCCTGCTGAAAGGCACGGCCTCTGTCGGTGCACTGCCCTGGTCTAGCAGCTGGCCCCCTTGGGGACAACCCCCTCGTGCCGGCTTTCTGCTGGGACCACCTTCCGGCCTCTGTGTCCTTGTCCTTGCCTCGATCTGCAGCTGGCACCCAGGTCTTAATTAGCAAATAGCCACTCACCAAGTTGCTTCTACCCTAAACCAAGGAGACAAGCGGGAAAAACCGAGGGGAGGGCAGCGCTCAAAGCTGTTAAAACGCCGACAGAGGGCAGTTCCTCGTTCCTAACGAACCATCCCCCACACCCGGGACTTCTCCCTCCCTGGCGAGACCCAGGCACCCGCTGCGCTCAGCCTGTGGCTCCTTCTCACGGTGCTTGTCTGTCACCCAGCCTGGCCCTGTTGTGACGTGGGCCCCCAGATCACGCCCCCTGGTTGCCTCCAAGGCCAGCGCACAGCCCCCTCTCCCCAGCCGTGGCCCTGCAGGGCCCTGACCCACCGTCCCGCCCTGGAGGTTCTGTCTCTCTTCTGCGCTGAGGCCCTCCCACCTGCACTTAGAGCCCAGGCGTCTGCTCGCCACCCGCCCTGGCTGTCCAGCTGAGGGAACCCCGCTCCCTACGGCCTGCCTCTCCTTGTGTCCCCTGCCCTGCCCTGCCCAAGGGACCTCAACCTCCTCTGCCTTTATTTCTTGCCTATGCCACAAGCACAGCTGGCATTTCCGGCTGGCTGCCCGTCTTCAGGGCAGTCCTATCTTCTGTTGGTCAGAGGGCGCACCTGACCCGGGTCTTGTCCAGCGTGGTCAGTGCAGTGGGACCCTGAGTCCCCCCGCAGGCTCCTTTCCCCCTGCTGGAATGTGTCTGTCCTGCCGCCTGGCGAAGCCCAGTGGAAACTCCCTTTCACTCCCGGCACCCCTGCTCACCCCCCCCCCCCCCCCCCCCCCCCCCCCCCCCCCCCCCCCCCGCTCAGAGCACCCTTCTCCCTCGGACTGGCAGGACCCTTGTGCAGGGCAGGTGGACCTGTCAGTTCTCTGGGCTTCTGAGCACCTGCCCGCTGCCCTTGATCCTGCCAGGTGGACCCCCTTGGCCATCGTCAGTAATTCCAGCAAAGTCCGTTTATCTTCCTTTAAAGTTTATAACTTAAGATCTTTAAGGAGATGTTAAAATGGTAACATAAGCTAATTGCAACCCAGGCAGGTTGGACAAAGGGGTGCTTCCACTCCCTTTTGGGTTTCCCGTGTGAAATGGGTGCGGCCAGGAGTGAACGGGTCAAGGAGCGGGGCCACTCTGATCCCAGCCAGACCCCTCCAGCTGCGTCAGAGCTGCGTCAGAGCTGGGCTGTGAAAACCGAGTGTCGTGATTTTCAGTCTCTTTTTCGACAAGCACATGAGCCATTGACGCAAACCTGCCCAGCCTCGGCTGCCTGGAAAAAGAACTTCTGGGAACGCCTCTCCAAATCCCAGCCCCAGGAGGCCAAGAAGTCGGGGAGCTGCTGGCCTCCCTCCCCTCCCCATGGTCTGAAGGCCACGTAAACCAGACATTTCGACACCTGGAGGACCCGGGAAGGGGGTGGCCAGAGGCGTGCACCCCACTGACAGCATCAGGGCTGACAGACGATGACATGGGGTGCTCACAGACTGAATGCAGCAGCATCACATGCCCTTTCTCAGAGGGGCTGGGCCGCTCCTTGGCCACATGGAGGGGCAGGCCATGGTGCTGGGACAGACGGGCAGCTCTGCCACTTGCCAGCTGGGAAGCCAGTTTGTCCTCGGTGAGGTGGGTGCAGTGGTGGTGCCTCCCTTGGGGTGACTGCAGATGACACTAAGTAATCCCCATAGGGTGCTGGCCACCTGGGAAGGCTCAGTGAACCTGACCCGTCCTCTGGCCCGGGCGGGCACAGCACGGCCCCTCCCTCTCCCCCGGCCTGTCACCTAGAAGACTCTGGAAGAAGCCATGGCAGGTGCTTTCTTGTCATTTGCCTTGTACCTCTGTGAACCCGCTGTGATTCTGGACCACAAAGAGTCAGGCAGTGCCAAGGACCCCAAGACCCCAGATCCCACCACTCCAGGCACCTTTGTCTCCAGCCTGGCTGAGGCTACTTGTCTTAGAAGTGAGGCACTTCACACCCTGAGCCGAGGGGTCCTTGCCAGAGCCATTAGGGGTCGCTGGGCTGCCTGGCCTCAGAAGTGTGCAGAATGCACTGTGGTCATCAGGGAAGAGGGACAAGGGCAGAGGGAGGGTGCGCACTCACATCAGACTGCTCCTGTGAGCAACATGCAAATGAGAGACAAAGCAGGTGCAACCGGGAGGCGGGTCTCAGTGCCGACAGCCTAGGGAGGGAGGGTGCAGCAGGAACTGGCCCACAGGTAGCCTTGGGTCCCTGCAGGCTGGCTTCCTGGGCCCCTCTCTTGGGTTTGCTGCCTGGGGGTGTCCCTGGCCTACCCCACCACAGTCTTTCCCACCACAGGTGATGCAAGCTGAACCATCTCCATTCTGCCTCCCGCTCCCCGGTTGTGGGTCATCCAGCAGGCCAAGTTCCTGGGGGCTGGGGGCGGGGTCTTTGGCAGTGAGGGCTCAGAAAGTTTCAAGAGGACAGACACAGAGGGACCTCAGGTATCCACCTTAACAAACGGCAGCAGCCTACCAGCTGGTCTTGCCCCGGGAAGGAGCTGCCCTAGCCTCCCGTTCTGCTCCCTCGGCCAGACAGGTTGGGAGATGAGAGCTGCCCACATAGAGGAGTTTCATGGGGACAGACATGTGCGGGCACGGCCCTGCTCCTGCTCCACAGAGCAGAAGCTCCAGCCGGCAGGGTGGCATGCAGCCAGTGCAGGTGCAGATCAGTGGCTCGGCTCGAAAGGGGTTCACAGCCTCTTCCTCAGCTCACCAGGCTGAGTCCCCCTGCGTTTGTGGTTGAGGATCTGCGTTCCCAAGGTTTGAGTGTTTCTGAGAAAAAAAATATTTGAATATATAGATAGCGCAGACCTGAAAACCTGGCTGTAGGAGAGGTGCACGCATCTCTCCCGACACCTCGGCCCAGGCCTGCGGTGGGGCCCATGCAGATGCACTCAGGTGCTGTGCAGATGGCTTCAGACATTTCCGAACTCGAAAAACACCTCTGCGTGTGCTGTTGTGGGGTGTCTGCCTCAGCCCCGCCCCGGCCGCCTGTCCCCTCGACCCCACCGTGCACACACGCTGGGAACGGAGACTCGCAGCATCCCTGAAAACTGGGTCTGGACACAATTACAGATGAGCCGGAGCCTTGATTCGACTCGGCCTTAGATTTCCTGCTAAAAAATTTTTTTCATTTTTAAAAATTGTAGAAAAGTGCACATGAGGCTTTACCGTCTCAGCCACGTCCACGTGCACAGCTCAGTCACATTCAGCACATTCGCACTGTCGAGCAGCCGTCACCACTGTCGGTCCCCAGGACTTTCCCGTCCTCCCAGACTGAAACCCTGTCCCCGTTAAACACTCACTCCCCATCCCCCAACCCCCAGCTCTGGCACGCACGCTTCTGTGTTCTTTCTCCCAGACTCTGGCGGCACTAGGGACCTCCTGGAGGTGGAATCACACAGAACCTGTGCATGCGTGACGCCCGTTCCACTCAGCGCCACGTCCTCAAGTTCCCCCCGTGCTGGAGTGTGTGTCAGAATGTCCTTCTGTGTGAAGTCGGAATGGTGTCCCGCTGGGTGGATGTGCACGTTCTGTTCACCCGCCCCTCCGCCGCAAATCTGCCTGGTACTTTGTAACCCTCAATCTCCGTGCTTCCTTCCTCAGCCTGCAAAGCGCAGGCCTGCTGCAGTGGGGTGCTATTGTTGTATCTGATGAGAAACTGTGCTCCCCGACACCCTCCTGTCTCCTGGTCACAGTTGTTTACCTAGGAGGCTCACGTGCGGCGTGGCCCGTGACACGTTGCAGGCGGAGAGAGGAGTACACTATCCAGGGCAGACAGACCCTTTTCAGCTTCGATTACACTCAGCCCATTTAGCAGCAGCATGATGTCATCATGGTCAAGAGCACGGGTTCTGGGGCGAGCTGGTCTGCGCTTAAACCCGGCAGCATGTGAACCCGGCCGGAGTGTATGTGCGAGTCCCTTGTGTACCTTGGTGTCCCCTCTATGAAGTGGGTTGTGAAGGTTAAACGCGCACATGCGTGTCAAGTCTAAAACGGGGCCAGCACTTGATGAGTGAGTCCTGCGTAAAGTCATGGCTGTTTTTATCTATTATCTATTTCTTTATGCTGTGGACTCGAGGCAGCTGAATCCCCGTGTCTGGCTCTCGGGGAGCCTTACCCAGACCCGTAGCCGCAGACTCCCAGGTCGGCGTGCGGCCCATGGGCACCCGCAGTTGTTTCAGCACAGGGCCGTGTGTCCAGGCGTGCTCTCGAGTGCTTCCAGCTCAGGGATCCTGTGTGACCGTGTGTCCCAGATCAGCCCCCACTCCGCGCTCCTTCCTCCATTATTCTTGTTTTTTTTAATTCAATTTTTATCTTTGATTTTACAGAGAGGGGAAGGGAGGGAGGAAGAGCAGGAAGGATATGTTGATGTGAGAAAGCAACACGGATTGGGTGCCTCCCAGAGGCACCCCGACCGGGGGCCGAGCCTGAAACCCAGGCATGTGCCCTGACTGGGAATCGAACCTGTGACCCTTTGGCTTGCAGGACGATGCTCAACCAACTGAGCCACACCTGTCAGGGTTCCCCCCTTCTTCCCGCCAAGGAAAGGCCAGCAAATGGGCGAATGCCTTTCATCTCTCCTCAGACCCTCTTGGAGGTGGAGCTCCATCAGGACTGCAGGGGGAGGGGAGGAGGGAGGGAAGCTGAGATCGAGGGAGGGTGAGCCCTTAGCGCAGGCATGGTTCCCAGGCTTCAAGACCATTTGTTTTTTCCGGAGGGGGTGGCAGTGCTGCCCACAGCACCGAACAGTAAAGTGACCCCTGAAATGAGCCCCACTGCTAAAACCCGCTGCGCTTGGAGAGGCCTGGGCTAGTGCTGTCCTTCACAGCCCCGGAGCGTTCTGCTGTTTTTGTCACTTGGTGCTGGCCACACCTCCCCTCAGCCCTCAGTGCGCCTCATGCAGCCTGGGAGAGCTGCTCAGCCCTGGGAGGTGGACGGGGGCTTCAGGGACATCAAGTCAGAGCCCACCGCAGAATGGCTGGAGTCAGCAGGATTCGGCACAGTCCAGCTCTCCTCGGTGAACCCAGGACACTGCTGTCAGGAAGAAGTGCCTCCTTGGCCTCTCCCAGTCACCATCGCTAAATGGCAGCCGTAGGGTGACCAGGGTGCTGTCTGTCCAGACGGGGTTCGGTCATCCTCAGGGCCCGTCGCACCTTGCGCTGATTTATTTTGTAAGCAGAGCAGTTGATAGAGCGCAGGGGTTCAGGCCGTCTTTCCCCTCACCGCTTCTGCCTTTGGGATTTTTTTTTTTAAGCTTTATTGCCTTACAAATAACTGGAAAGGAGGCAGCATATTTGACAGTATCACCTAGAGATGGTCAATAATCTCTGCACCTGGAGTCCACGTTCGCCAGGACAGCTGACCCGGAGCATCTGACCAAGGGCCGACCGGCAGCAGAAGCAGCTGGGTGCGGCTGGGGACCGCGTCTGTCGCGGGTCTGTTGGTCCCGCTGTTTCCCAAGCGCTTTGGGGAACAGCCGCCAACAACACTTTCGCTCAGGGCTGTGCGTCACACAGGGAAAGGTTACAGTGTGAGTGGTGGTTGAAGGTTCAAAGTCACTGGCCAGACATACGCCGAATCTCTCCATACGCGTCTGGTATAAGCTAGAATGTTTTGTTGCCACAATTAAGAACAGACCTTCCAAAGCCTGGTTCATATACAAGAAGCGCTGGGAAACGCGACTCCAGAGGTGGCCCCTGAGTGACTGCATGGCCATTTGAAGTCATTAGGACTTAAGACGTCCCCCTGAGCCACCAGGCTGTGCAGCCGTGGTCCCGACATGTGTTTGAGTCCCATTTTGCATGTGGTGTTTTGAAGGTTCAGCCCCAAACAGCAGAGATGGGAGGTGGCATCTGTGCCCTCCTGGCCAAGACAGGCTGGCATCTTCCAAGAAGCCAGGGTCAGGAGAGGAGTTCCCGGGCCAAGTTGTAAAGGGGAGCGGTGAGCTTCCTCTGCAAATGTTTCCTGAAACAGTGCTGGGTGGCACCGTGCTGACAAGGTGACCGAGATGGGTCACAGCCTCAGGGAGCTGAGAGGACACACGTGCAGATGGTGCCTGGATGATGGAGGAACTCTGACAGACACATGGTGGGCGGGGCAGGCAGAGGGCTCTTCTCAGAGTCCGAGCTGTCTCCCCCAGAGGCGAAAGTGTGTACCCACATAATCACCACCTATTCCAAGGGGCTCCCGTGAACGAGCCTGGAAGGTGTGGGCTGAGTGGGCCAGCAGACTCAGGCTGACATTCTGAGCCACAGACACCCGGCCACCCTCGCTCCTGCTCCCCACCATATCACCGGAATGTGATGTAGAGTACCAAGCCCCACACCCCATTTTTGAAAACAGTCTTTCGCCCACATCTCTCCTCCCAGGCTTTTCCCCGACGCCCAGGTGCCTCTAGGGACTGCGGACCCCAAGTCTCCTGGTGTTGCTGCTAGAGCAGCTGGGGCTGCCGCTGGGTACTAGGCCTCTTGGAAGCCCCCGGGCCCCGCTGGGTCTGGGGTTTGATTCAGTCTTAGCCTCTGCAATGACCCCACTGTGCATCCTCCAGATAGTGGGTCAGACAGCCCTGGTACCAAGTCAGGCCCAGACACCAAAGAGGCTGCTCAGGGCGCCTCCAGCTCCCACCTGCCCCTCTGAAGTGCCAGGCTTGGCTTCTGGGAGAGGGAGCCAGGAGGTCAACAGCTTCCAACCAACTGCTGTGAACTCAGGCGTCACACTAAACACAACCCGAGAGCAAGTCTTTGGTTCAGCACAATGGTGGGTGACAGGCCGAGTGACGTGGGTGCTGCGTGACGCGGGCCGTGGCATGGGACAAAGCTGGCCTCAGTGTGGTCCAGAAGACACTGATGCTGCATCACCAAAGTCAACAGCGTTGAGCAGCCACCCCGATCTTCGGGGGCGGGGTGCCTGGAGCAGAGCGGGCATGCGAGCTCCACAGCCTGGCGGGAGCAGGCTGGCCTCCGCACGGATGCGCAGCAGGGCCGGCGGGAAGGTGACGCCAGCCGCCGCGGCGGCAGGCGTGGAGCCGAGTTGGGCCGGCTCGAGGTCCCTCTTGCCCACATTCTGAGACATTTCTTTTCTGGCAGGAAAATCATGTTCAATTTTTCTAATGGAGTTTCAAGCAATAACAAGGAAAGGAGAAAGAGGAGGCCAGGGAGGGAAGAAGGAAGGCCTTCCCCCGGTATCAGACAGAAGCTCCTGGGGCCCCGCCCGTCCACGCGGTCTTCCTGCGGTGCCTCCAGCTATGGCACACTCGGCCACTGTTCCCGCAGTGCCTGTGTGAGGCCTCAGCCCCAGCTCGGTGATGCTCGATACCAGGACGGCAGAGCTCTCTGGGTCTAGGTGGGGGTTGAGGGTCCTTCCACCTCCCGGCCTTAGGTCTCGCTTTCACGCGGTTCCTCCTGCGTTTCTTCACCCTTGCCCAACCACCGCCGTCCCCACATCCTGCCTTGAGACAGGACTGCAGGGGCCGCATGCGTTGGAAGAGGCCTCCCCCTGGAAGGCCCTCGAGGGGCTGTGACTCCAGGTCCTCCTCTCCAGCCCCCCCGCCCCTCCCCCAGTCCCCGGGTGTGCTCAGGAGCCCTGACCCCAAGAACAGGTTGCATGGAGCACACCGATACAACTGAGCTGGGTAAGGCACAGGGGAGAAGTGGGCAGAAGAGCAGGGGAGGGCCCCGTGAGGGGAAGCGCAAGGACCGTGCAGCCACAGTTGCCTCTTCTGTGAATCGGAGCTCAAGGAGTGAAGCAAACTGGAACCAGAGAGACACCTTCAAACTGTCCCCTCAGAACACAGCCCTCCGAGCTCCAGCTCAGCATACTTCTCATTCTCTTGGCTCCTTGACTTCGGCATTTCCAGTCCCCTGTGATCCATTATTTATGACAGTGGAGATTGGCCTCAGACACCAGAGTGAAAAAAAACAAAACAAGGCACCCCAGGAGGATGACAGGCATGGTGATCGGATCAGCCGTGACAAATGAGTTCAGTGCAGGGGGAGGCCCGAAGCCCGCCCGGCCGGGAGTCCGAGCTGGAGCTGTGTGCAGACAGCCTGGGTAGCTGTGTCCTGCTACAGAGCACCATCCACCAGGACAGGAGCGCCCCACGCATTCCCGGACGGTCCCCTCCGGCCTGGGTACCTCCCAGCTCCTGCCCAGGCCCACAGCAGCTTTTCTGGGGGCAGCCAGGGGCCTGCTCCTCCGCCCTCAGTGTCTCCAGCCCATTCTTTGTGGGTCCCCCCTGAAGTTTGGTCCCACTCATATGTACCGTCCGTGCCTCACACAGCTTAAAAGACTCATTGTCTGCAGTAATGGTCCCAGCCTTCTCCTCTGTATGTGTTGCCCGCCCCTCTGCCTCCCGGGTGATTGTGTGATCTCACTGAAGGCCTGCCTGGATCTTCTGGGGTCATCTCATGGAAAGAGCCTCAGTCTCATCCCACCTGCAGGCACTTTGGAGATCACCAGGTGACAGTCACAGGCTCCTGGGGTTAGGATGGGTGTCTTAGGGAGGTGGGGCATGATTCAGGAGCTGCGGGGCTCTTAACTGATGGATCGTAAATGCATTTCCAGCCTCAGCTCACACCACGGCTCCTTGGCTCCAGAGGTCCTACGCCTCGTGTAGTCGCTGTGCCCTGACCCAGCAGGAGCATTGGGCTGGGGCGTGGGCAGGCAGAGTGAGGAGACCTCACCTTCCCTTCCCCTCCTGCCTTCTGCCGCTCAGCCCCTTCCTTGTGCCCTCTGGGCCCTCAAGGTCAGCCCTCTCTCAGCATCTATCACATGCACTTAAGTTTTGGGGGGTGATTTTGACATTGCTGCCTCCCTGTCTGCCAGCTGCACATTACAGTTGGGATCTTAGGTCGCTCTCTACTCCCCACCAGTTAAGTCTGATTAAATTAACTCGTGTTAAGCTGAGTGCTTGCTTTGTCATTAGTGTCTAAAGAAGTTAAGTGGATCTGCTTGAAGAAGAGAAAGCAGAATCCACGGCTCCCAGGACCCAGAGGGACTCTGAGGGGAGGGGGCCTTGTCTCTCCACTCCCTTTTCCATCTGCATGGCCTCAGGTTCCCTTGATCTTCATTCAGTCGCTCTGCCTGCCTGCCTGCGGCCAGCATGGAACCGTGGAATCTTCTCCCTGTTCCATCCCAGAAGGCACCTGGGTCGGTCTTTGCTCTCTGTCTGGTGCTCCCGCCCCCATGCCAGCTCTGCGCCTCTCCCACTTCTCTGGGTGTCCTCTCTCTCATGCACCAATCCCCCCACTGCTAGCTGAATGCTATTTAAATTTTGGTTTTTGTCCTCTGGTTCACTGTCATTTAATTTTCTCATCCGCTTGGCTTAATGCCAAAGAGTATACTTTCCAAATAAAAGTGGTAAAGACCTTTCTTCTCTCATAAGAATGTGATGTGAGTGCAGTGCAGCATGCCGTTAGGTGGGAACGTGCATAAGCTGGTTCTGTTACCAATTCCTAACTCCAGTGCTAGAGCTAGAGAACGTTTCTCCCTGCCGATAAAGGCCCTGCATATTCATGGTGGAGTATTTGAAAAATGCAGAGCAGCATGAAGAGAAAATGAAATAACCCATTACCACACTAGATAGGACAGACCTCTCCCACTGGTGTTTTCTCCTGTGAGTGTGCGTGTGTGCGCACGTGTGTGTCTTTTACATATTTTTTATCCTGATCGTTTTCATTCAGCATCACACTAGCAGCATTTCGGTTTTGGCATTTAATAGTCTGGAAAAACAGGACTTTAATGCCCCTATGGTGCTCCATCATGGAGGCTTACTAACTAACAGGTAATCATTTTGTCATTTGTGTGACATTTAGCCGAATTCCATGTAATAAGTAAGACAAGAGGAACACCCCCAGCTACACATCTGGGCTGGCAGAGTGACATCACAGGACAGCGGTCTGTGCGTAGACCTGGGCGGCGACTGGCAGGCTGTGAAGATAGGCGGATTCAGGGAAGGTGCCCAGAACAGTGGCCGACCCTCAACAGACGCTTTTATTGCTTTGCTGTTACAATTTCCTTAAGAGCAATTCCTAGAAATACGGTTCTGGGTCAAAGGACCAAAATGTTGCCAACCTGCATCCCCTCCCCCCACCCTGGGCTCATGGACCCACATTCCTTGGAGGGCATCCCCCACACCGGCCCTGAGGCCCCGAGTTGGCGCCATCTCCTTATTTCAAATAGGCTCTTGGGGAACGATTGCAGATTCCCGTGTAAGAGAGATGATGGAGAGATCTGTGTGCCCTGTGGTGACGTCTCACTAAATGACAGCGTAGTGTCCCCGCCAGGATATGGACAGCAGGACAGTCCCCCACGTTGTGCGGGTGTCCCCCGGGCACTGTGATTACCTGAGTGTGTGTGTTCCATTAGAACGGTTTCATCACACGTGCAGGTGCTCATGTCCTACACCACAGCCACCGAACCCAGCTCCTTCCCCACCCCGGTGCCCCCCACCTGACCCCCTCGTCCCTGACTCCTAGCTGATGCTGCTGTGTTCTCCATTTCTGTAATTTCGCCATGTCAAGAATGTCATGTAAATGGAATCCTATGAGGTGTGACCTTTGGGGACTGGCTTTTACTCGCTCCCCTAACCCCCCCTGAGCCCCGTGGGAGTAGCTGTGTGAGCCGCTAGTGAGTTTCCCTTGCTGGGCAGTGTTGCGGGGACGCGTGCACCGCCCACGGTCCGACGTTCGCCCATCAAAGGGCATCCAGGCTGCTTCCCGATTTTGGCCATCCCCCCTTTCCATTAGGGCCAGTTTGATGAAATAACTTAAGTGCTCGAAGGCCAGGGTGGCTGTTTTTGGAAGTCGGCACCCTCCTGTGTGTTGAGCAGAGACTCCTGATGTCAGAGTCACACTGACAATGAATGAACATCATCATCAAGTGGTAAGAGTGAGTAAAGCTCTGACAACGTGGTCTGCTGAGATGTGAGGGGCTCGAGGGGTGAGGGCAAGAGCCAACGTGAAGAGACTAAGGATGGTCCCAAAAGGAACATGGCCGGAAGAGGCTCCCGGTTCTGATTAATGGAGGAAGGACACGCAGAGGTCACGCGTCGCTCCTCGGGAAGGCCACTCAGGCAAAGAAAAGGTCTCTTTCTTCCCCTTGGGACCTAGCATCATGGTGTCTTCCAGTCTCACCTTCCTCCCTAGCTATGTAAAGTCACCTGGGGAGAGACTGTAGGGGAATACAAGGTGGAAAATCTTGCCCTTGGAGTCGTTACTTCAACCTCAAAGGAGCACTGTGCAATTGTTGTTGAGGTGATGGAAGAGGAAACCTCGCAGGCGGTGTGAGCTGTGCCAGCAGACGACGAACGTGACTGCATGTTTTACAGGAGCCAACCCCCAAAGTGTGACTTACCTAACTCAGATAGTTTTTCTTGACTTGGGAAGGTAGCCCAGATGTTCTCTGGGATTATGGAAGGGGACGAACACCCCTGCAGCTCGGTGGGATCGTCTCCTTGGTGGAAAAGCTCGTATCTGGCTTCGCAGAGAAAATCCCGGGACCACTGGTCCTCTGACCATCCCCCACCCCGCCCGCCCCCACACACTGAGCTTTTCTCCCGCAGCGGTGGTGGTATCTGTCTTTCCCAGGCTCCAAAGCGCAGCCCAAACCTAAATTGCTGTGCAGTTATTATATTTGTCCTGGGTTGGGAACATTTCATAACGTAGCCCCACAAACATCCGTGTGAGAAACCCACGATTCCTAGTGGTCACTGACTCCATGCCAATCCAAACTAGAATTTGACAACCCAGCAGGAAATGTTCTCAGCAGCTGCAAGGGATTTCTATTCAAAAAGAAACAGGAAGTTTCTAAACTGGGGGTCTTCTCCCCCCACCCAGTGTGGAAGACACAGAAGGAGATGCAAGCCTGGGGCACTGGGAGAGGGCCCTGGCCACCCCTCTGCTGTTCAGGCCGCTGTGATGTCACCACGGACCTCCTGCCGGGCGGGACGGGCATCTCATTGCTCAGAAGGAATGACTTCCTCAGCAGCCATGGCCAACAGCATTTGGACAGAACAGATGCAGAAACCATGAGGGTGATGGGGCTGGGACAATGATAAGTCGTTTTTATGTGTGGGGCCCAAATGAAAGGGTGCGCTTCTTTGTGCGGTCCTGCCCGGTGCTCCGCGCCGGAGCCTCCCTCGGGCAGCCCTCTCCCCAGCCGCCAGCGAGGCCTGGGACCACAGACGCCCAGCCCTGGGCTGTGCACCCTCCACAGCAACTGGTCAAGCATCCCAAAAAGACAAAGGCAAGAAGAAAAAGGCGAGCATCTGATGGGCGTTAGGACGAGCCTTTCTCAGAGATTTCCTTTACAGCATTTTCACAAGGGTGAACTCGGGTGCGAATTTAAGTCACACATGTAAGGGAGCCTCCGTCCATCCATGGGTGCACGCCCCGAAAACCAGACCTGGTGCCTGGCAAAAATGGGAAACAGCACTTGTGGGGCAGCACCCGCTGGGGCTGTGGGCACACGGACAAACATGGCCTCCACATCTGAAAACAGACGGTGTGGCAGCCATGACCACCTGTGGCCAGGGCCGGGTGGGTATGGAAGCAGGTGCTGGGCCTGCTGCACTCCATGGTCAAGGTCCCATGTGGAGTCCAAGAGGCCCTCACATCTCCGTTCCCTCCTGAGTGTCAGGGTCAGAGCAGGAGCTTCCTAAAACCTGTGGGTGGCACAGCCTCGGTGGCTTCCCCACGGTGGGTCTGCTGCTGAATTAATTAAAGGACCAGTCACCAGAGGGATCTTGCTGGACCAGTTCCTCCAAACTTGAAAATGGGGCTTTATTACAACACCTTTCATATCCACGAAAACTCCACTTGGCAAGCCAAGAGTGGTCCAGGCAGGAGGTCACAGCCAGAGTTGAGAGGTGACAGAATTAAGCCATGGCTTCTTCCCACAGGCCGAGAGTAAGGAAGCCCCAATGCCAGGCCCCTCTCAGTAAGTGGAAGAACCTTCCGGAAAAGGTCTGGCAGAGGTGGGGCTGCCCCAGTCTGTGGGTGAATGCCTCGTTGCCTCCGTTGGTCTTGCTGAAGCCCTGACCTCCCCACCCCCACCCCCACCCCCACGTCGCTGCTGGCTCCGCCGGTGCTCCTTATCCTGTTCAGTACTTGCATCAGCCCGAGTCCTGTTTCCACTCCAGAGCCTTCCACCAGCTCGTGTTCACCCCGTCCCCTCTCACCCTCACTGCACATCTCACTGAAAGGCACGGCTGCACTTCCGGGTGGAAAGTTTCCAGGAAGCTCCGCTCAGCGTTGATCAGATCTGCACCCCCTAACCTTGTAACAGCAAATGTGATTGTCTGGACCTGCCCGGCAGTCTGGAGACAGCGTCCTCCTGGCTTCTGGCACAAACAGTACAGCGTGTACGTGGACGATGGACCCCGGGGGGGCCCTTTCCTACATCCTCTCCTCAGTGAGCCCCTAAGTGGGTGTCAGGGGGGAGAAAGGGAAGCACAGAACCTCTGCTTTTTATCACTAGAGTCATGTCTCAGGAGGAGGCCTCTGGACTCAGAACGGAGAAGAGGTCACTCCCAGGCTTTTAGAAATGGCCCTGTCCTGTCTCTTGAACCCCGAGGCCACCTGGATGCGGGTGTGGCAGCCCCCAGGCCACCAGCTCCACAGTCACCAGTCCTGTTTTGCTGAGTGTGTTGGTCGAGGCACTTTTGATGCCAAGAAACGGAAATGTTCTTACGCCGGTTCAGGAAGGTGCGTGTGGGGGGTCGATGGATGCTGGAAGGGGGTTCACCTAGAGCTTCGGCCAGGACACTGCAAGTCCCCAGAAAAAGCTCCAGGATCTGGGGGTGCCAGGAAGTCTGGGGGGTCCTGGGCCCTCTGCTTCCCTCTCTCTGCCCTCTGTGGTTGGCACCTCCCTCTCATCCCCTCCCAGGGGCTGCGCCTCTTTTTCATCTGGGTGGCTGCCGTGGTCAGCTGAGGACAGACTCCCATGACCCTGCACTCACCCCAGTTGCCAGCAGCTCTGAGTCACCTGGGAAAAGTTCTGGTGAGGAAAGGTGATTGGGTAATGACCAGGCATAGGTCAGGCCTTGGGGACGGAGCAGGTCACCCGAACTGCGTGTCCAGGGTTGCAGGGAGTGTGCTGGAGAGCCAGCGGGTGGAGGCTTCCCACACTGTCATGGATTTTGGCTGGCCACTGCAGGCCCCTGGGCCCAGCCTTAAGTCCCCACCCATAAGGACAGGACTAGAGGACATCTACCAGAAAGGTGCCCACCCAGCCAACCCAGTACCATCCTGACCGAGCACTAGGCCCCAGCTTGTGGGCTCTCCAACACGGATGGGTCAAAGCCGGTCCCAAGCCTGAGCTGAGCCAGAAAGTCAGCCTGTGCATGCTCCAGGAGCACTTACCTCTCTTCCTGGTGTCGATTGGCTGTTCGTCAGTCCCAACGAAGCAGAGGACCATCCAGTTGTGAGCATGCAGCTTGGGGTCCCCCAGGCCTCCGTCCTTGACTTTCCAGAGTCGAAGGCAGCTTCCTCCCGTAAGAAACATAGGAAACAGAGGAGCTGGGTTATTCATTCTTTCTTCGAGCTGTGGACATTCTGCAGATTGAATTCCTACTGACATAAAATTGGGTCCCAAACAAAATGCGGCCAGATGCTGCATTCGGCAGTTCAGAGACCCCTGAAGACTTGTGTCCAGAATCAAGGTGGTTAGAACAAGCAGGGACCATGAGATTCATGGGCACCTGAGATGCTATGACATTGAACTTCATGTTCGAGCAACAGGTGTTCTGTGTGATTCCTTTCAAACACGTTCCCTCGAGCGTCTCTCATCACGGCCCTGAGAGGCAGGCAGAGCTGATGTGATGAACCCCGTTTACAGAACAGTCTTACTCACGGGGTGGGGGGTGAAAGAGAGGGCAGCAGACAGAAGGATTAACTGTGGGAACGAGCACTGGGCCCCCAGCGCCTGCCTCAGCACCACTGAGTGTGGACGTCAAAGCACACAAAAACCTGGCGTCGTGGGTGTTGCGTTCCCCTGTGAGCACTGGACAGCGGTGGCCTGGGAGGCAGTCCCAGCCGCCACTGATGGGCTGAGCCCATGGGAGCCTCCTGTGGCTCCGTGTGCCTCAGGTCCCCCGTGGAGATCCCTTGGCATGGGGCTCGGCCTGTGGTTCATGCTCAGTATCAGTTATTCTGTGATGCAGGGGGCAGGAGGGTTCCCGATTCCTGCTCACAGGCCCAGCTGCATCCGAGGGAAGATAATATCCGGGGAATGAGAGGCCTCTGCCTTCTCATTTATCTCTCGGGTCTTGTTTTAATATCACGGGCTGCCAATCAAACCACATAAAGAATTGGGGGTGACCTGCCATGTTCGCTCATGAACTCTAGCCTCGATGTGCCTCAAGTTAAACAACAGGACAAAAATCTTCCTTTTTCCGTTTCTCTTACTACCTCCACATCTCATTTATTTTATAACCCCCCCACCTTTGGTGCTCTTTGTTGCGGGATAAAGGATAAAGGACTTGCAAAATGAGTTGGCTTGGGGGCCAAAAACCTGGTGCCCTCCTGACAAGGCTTCCTCAGGGCAGGGGGGCAGGGGGGGGGGCCTTGGCGAGGCTGCTTTCCCACAGCCAGCAGCACCTGCTCTAGGCCGGAGCTCCTCGGACACCCTGCCAGGCGGCGGGACGCTGCCCAGCACCTCCGACATCGGGGCGCACACCCCTGCCGCTTCACCCCTGCCTCTCGCCTGCCTTGGCCCAGCTGGAGGCTCACTGACTAAGTAAGCGAGGCAAAGGCATAAAAGACCGCGCATCAAAGATTTTTACCCAGCGCGTTAGTTGAGTGAGGGAACTGCTAAGCTGTTACAACCAGTTTAAGAGAGAAATCAAAGAACCTTGCATTTCCACGAAGAATATCGAAAGACATTTGCCAATGGATGCAGCGTGGGTTACCACTGGAGACACCCCTGTGGAATTTTTTCTTCTTATCCCAAACTTCCGTACAGCCTCCCAGCCTGTGGTCGAAAGTAATTGGAAAGAAAGATTGTTCTGGACCGCAGAGTGAGGCTGGCCTCACTAGGTCTGGCTGCGTAGTCTGAACGGGGCAGCAAGACGGTCAGCGGCCCCATGGACCTCCTCGTGTTTGCTTCGCCGGAAGACTTCACCACTGGGCTTGGCAAAGCTTCGATCGTTCGCTGTCCCGAGGCTGGGAAGATCTGGGCACAAAACTCTCTCACAAATTTGAGTGAACTCACCTCTTGTCAGGGTCCCCAGAACATCCCAAGCCCCCTGTGCTGCCAGTAGGTAAGGCGGGAGATTGGCATTTCTGAAGTTCCCAGTAGGTGCCACCCAGAAGGCGGGAGCCTCCGAAAGCCCATGGCTTGAAGCTGTCTTGCCAGGTGGGACCGCAGAGAAATAACCTCCGAGATCATTTCCGTCCCCCACCCTATGAACTCCGGAGGGCTGGGGCAGGATCCCTACTGGACATGTAGTGGCTGTGCACCTGAGCCCCTCCAGGGGCGGGGACCTTTGTGAAGGTGTCGCATCTGCCTTGAAGAACTACAAAAGGTGCTCCTTCTCCTGGGCAGAGGCAGCGCCACCTGACCTACCCAGGACGTACCACTTCAGCCCAGCAATGGAAATGAACTTAGAAAGGTTCAAGACGGCAAAGTCGAAGATGTTCCCATGCCAGCGGGTGAGCAGCCAGGACCCCAGACACAGCCTTCCCACACCGCACTCTACGGCACAGCTGGGAACACCAAGGCCTGTGCCGGGGGCCACTGGCAGTGCGCTGTCGTGAGAGCGTGGGTCTGGCACACAGTCAAAGGCAAGGCTTTCTGGCAGTGGGGCCAGAAGGCTTTATGGAGAAGTTGCCACTGGGTCCTAATGGCCAGGAACAGAGAGAGGAAAGGGGAGGAAGAGGGACCGGAGCAGGGGCCAGGGCCAGGGACGCCCATGGACTGGAGTGAGGGCCGGAGATCGGAGCGTGCCAGGGACTCAGGCTAGAAGGGAATAGCCCTAGAACCTCACATGTGCAGGTGAGGAGGTGGACCTTCGGTGACACAACCAGATCTGAGTCCCAGAAACCGAGGCTGGGCACAGGGGTGAGACCAGAAGCAGAGCCTGGTGCAGGGATCAGTTGCTGCAAGGGTCCAGGACGGACAGTGCAGACCAAGGGCACCGTCACTGATGGTGACTTTGCCTCAGCGTGGCCAGGCCATCAGCACACAGGAAGTGGCGTTAGTCACAGAAAGGCTGCCTGTATGGGGGAAAATAGCTGCTCGTTATAATTAACTGTGTCCAATAAAGGAAGACTGATGTTAGCTGAAAACTCACCGCCCACTCAGGCTCGCTTCTCTGCCCAGCCCCGGCTCGTGGCAAAGAGGGCTGCAGCATGGACCGTCCTACGTGCTGTCCAGCCTTGAAGACCACCTCCCTCACTGTACTTGGAGTCCCCCAGGGTGGAGAACCCCTGGACAGAAGGTGCTGGTGCCAGTCTGATGCCAGTGTGTTCTCCCCCGTGGGCTGGACAGGCACCCAGGCGGTCATGCGTGATTCATTCTGTGCTGGGAACCTTGGCTCATACTGCATCCTTCCTCTCTGTGATTTCCTCTTTGATTTAGTCATGCCACCCGAGCCCCAACCCTAAAAGACAACTTTTTCTAAGCTAAAGACCTTTAAAAACTTGTTTTACACATAATGGCCTTCCCGAGGCTACTGGGGACTCCCTGCAGTGAGACATCACGAAGCAAAGGTTGTCTTCAGTGAGTCAGACCTCGCCCACGATAGGTATGTGATAGGTATGTGACGTCCACGGGGGTGGTGCCTTAGTTTTCACAGCCCTTCTCGGTGACAAGGGAATGAAGTTTGTCACAACCTCTAAATGTGCCAAATGAGGAGTGTGCTGTGTCACAGTCCAGTGCCCAAGGTTACATTTTTTTCTCTTTAAAATAAACCCGCGGACTCTAACATCAGCATGGAAACCGGTCACGGCGCCTGCTGCTCCTCACGGCCTGTTCCTCCGTCTTGCAGGTGGTCTTCAGCAAGTACTGCAACTCCAGCGACATCATGGATCTCTTCTGCATCGCCACTGGCCTGCCTCGGTGAGTGGTCCAGCCTCATCCTGCCGGAAGGCGCCATTCTGCCTCCCCGTCTTTCCATTCGCCTTGACAGCAAGGCACCTGGGGAGGGCGGGTCACCTGAGGGGGTGGAAGGGCCCACAGGCTACAGAACCCCGGCGATTTCGGCTGCAGCCTGCCCACGGGCGCCCGTAGGCACCACTATGCCCACGAGGAGGAAACCACTGGGCCGAGTTGGGCAGCAGGTCCCATTGAGAGTTTTCTTCCTCTTTCATTTATTCACTTGCTTTTGCAGAGAGGATGAAGGAGGGTGGCCGTGTTTGGCTTTGGTCCCCCGTCCCCAAACGGTCCAGCAGGTGTCTCCTGTCTCAGGCGGGTCATAGCAGATCCATGTTTGGGGAAAGACTGACTTCTGAAATGAGGTGAAAAGGCCAGTTCTCTACCTTACAGGAACATAGAATTCCGTGAGAATTGTCTTCCCACATCAACAGTGCATTAGAGCAACTGCGTTTTCCTGTGGTGGCTTTTCAACTGTGAAGCCATCCGGAGTAGGTTGGGCACAACCATTGCCTTTAAAGTCAGAATCTGGGTCAAGGAGGTGACCAAGAAGGAACATGGGAGTCTTTCACGGACCAGTGAGAAAAGGGGTCTGGGGCTGAAATTACAGCAAACGGCCAGCACTTTGTAGCAGCAAAAATAGCCCAGAGACGGGGCATCCTTCAGTAAGCACTGTGCTAAGAGACCCACACGTATTGTTCTTCAGGACGACCCCGAGATTTGAGTGCCATCCCCCCCATTGCCCAGATTTTAAAAGCACACAATCGAAGAGCAGACAGCACCCATAACGCTGCCCCTGGGAGGTGCCCCAGGGTGAGGGGCTGGGGGAAGGCCCACCTTACCTACCTGCAGCTGTTTCTCCCGCAGGAGAAATCGTGCCGTTTAGGTGGGCTCCCAAAGGACCTGGGGAGGCACACTGAATCCATCGTGAGCCAACGGAGTGTTTCCTTCCATCTACCCTGGTTTTATTTAATCTTCCCCCTCAATAAATTAGACTTTCTTCCAATTCCCCCTGTAAATGACTGGAAAGTCTATGAAGTACCTAGGCCCACTCAGCCTCCCACTTTGTTTACAAACGAAGCCTTGGGTCTGAAGGGTGAGTCCCCGGCCCTGGGTTTCCGGGCTCCTCTCTCGCGTGAGACCCCTTTGAGGGTGTGCCCCAGGGAGACCGTCCTGGGTGGAGGCCCTGACATAGAGTGTCTTCCAGGAACACGACCATCTCCCTGCTGACCACGGACGACGCCATGGTCTCCATCGACCCCACTATGCCCGCAAATTCTGAACGGTAAGCGGCGGGCCGCTTTGCCCCATCCTGCCTCTGTGGTGTCTCTGACATTTCTCCCCGCCCACACGAGGAGATCTTGGTGGTGGTGTTCGTTATTTACTGCTGGAGAAGTCGGCATTCAACCCGAAGGTGGGAGGGACGGGGAAGGAGGCTTCCTTACCGAGACGGTAACAATGTGAATGTGCCAGGAGGGTGCCAGGGTTCCACAGCCAGTTCCCAGCAAGAGCCCTGGGAGCTCAGATTGATTTTATTACCGCTTCACAGATGGGGAAACTGAGGCACAGGGGCTGAGTGATGAGTAGTGGAACCAGGCTGGGAGATCCAGTGTTAATTGCCACCCCTGTCCACCTCAGGAAGGGGAGCAGGACATCCGCTGACCAGCGCCCTCGGGGGCAGTTTTCCCGCTGGAACGAGTCCCTGTGCCTGGATAGGAGGTTGGGGGAGGGTCTGGGAGGGTGTCAGCAGTGAACACATTTTTTGAATGTAAGTCTACTTGGTAAAGCCCAGCTGTGTGGGGCCAGAGGGAAAAAAGATGAGGATGAGGAGCCAGGGCCACTTCACCCGTGGCCGGCCCCTCCGCCCAGCAGTCTGCAGAGTCCCCAGCGGTCCCCACTCCACCCCAGCAGCTGGGCGAGTCGGGGCTTAAACTGCATTCTCCGCAGGGAACAGGAGTGTGACTGGGGGTGAGGGCGCCGCTTGGGTCCCCAATCTGTGTCTCTTGGTCCTAAGAGACCTGTGTTAATCCAGTCCTCGGGGTGTCCCATCGACGGAGCCACGCCAGCTTTTCTGAGCCCGCAGGACAAAGCCTGCACCAGGCAGACCCTCCCACATGCAGCGGCTAGAGGGCTCACAGCTGCTTCTTGACAGCCTGGAAACATTCGGGCTCCCCATGGTCGGTGCCCCGGGACCTCCCCTGCAGGCTCACCCCAGCCCTAGTATGTGCACACCTGGGCGCCCAGGGACAGACACCTGCTCTGCTTCCTCCTGCCCAAAGAAGCCAGCCTTCCAGCCACCCCACTAGGCTGGGTGCAGATCCCCCAACCCCAGGCAAGGGTGCCATCCCCCTGAGGACTGAGGACAGCCAAGGCTTTGGTGCAGGGAGCAGGCCAACTAGCACCCTGGGAGGCGGGGGATGCAAAGCCCTAGGGGACAGTGGCTGCTATTGGCCTTCCCCATGTACCTGGACGCCTCGGCCAGGCCTCCTGCTGCCGCAATGCCCATCAGTCTCTCTGATTTCACCCCATCAGGATCTTCTGTCCCCCAGTGATGGGCTTCGGGCTGCCTGGAAGGAGTAGTGCTAATTAGCTCCCTAAGGACTCCAACGAAATTTTTGTCCATCTCAGCATAAGCCCCAGCTCGCTTCCGAAAGACAATTGACACATCGCCATGACTTGTCCATGAAACAAGAGTGATCTTGTCACTCAAACCAGAGTCCTGTCCATGCAGGCCGGCCTCTGAGCGAAACCGCGTTTGTCCTGAATTCTGCTGAAGCAGTTTGTCTACAATCAGTCTACTCAGACTTTGTCACGCATTGTCACATCTGGCCATGTCTGGAGACATTATGGCTGTCACAAGCGGGTGTCCAGTGGGCAGAGGTCAGGGTACAGCGGCATATGCCCCATGCCCAGGACGGCCCCACCACAGAAACGGGCCTGCCCGGCGTCACTGGGCAGAGGTGGAAACCCTGGTTGGTGAGGTCTCGCCACCTTCTTTCTCTACGGAGCTATTAGTTATTGCCCAAAGGTCACCCGCCTCTGCCCAGCAGTGGTCAGGACCACTGGGCTGGGGGGGTGGGGGCTTGTGGCAGCAGAGCGCCCCTCCCTGTCCTTTCACCCCCACCGGGTTCTGACCCTCCAGGTCTGGGCCCAGAATCAGCATCTCTGCAGGTTCCCAGGTGACAGGGAGTTGGTCAGGACCCCGGCAGAACCCCTGTTCCGACGCTGTGCTTTCTCCCCACCCTCAGCCCCTTGCCCCTGCATTGGACCTTTCCCACTTGGGGACCTGCAGCCTCCACTGGACTCTCTCCCGTGTCTGTCTACTTCACACTCTCACCTGTGACAGGCAGTGCCCTCAGAGGTGTCCCCAGCTGGAGTCACGTCTGAGCAGCAGCCCCAGCACGGCCTCCCTGTCCCCTTTGTTCCTCTCTGTTCCCTGTCCCCAACTGCCATGGGGGGTGCTGTCCATTCTAAACACACAGCATTAACTCATCCAGCTAAACACGAGACGTTCAGCCCTGGCTGCCAGTTGAAACCACCAGGGAGCTAGGAGCAATTAACCGGGAATTTATGAGGGATTTTTAAAGCTCCCCATGCAGCCGGGTGAGAACTGCTGATAAAAAGTGTGGAAGCCCTGAGGGGTGGCTCTCAACCCCAGGCTGGTGCTCAGCCCGCCAGTAGCCAGAGCCTGCCTACAGACACACAGGGCCTTCCCTTCCCGGAGACGTGCGGGATTCATTTTGTTTCTTAGCAACAATGGTCAGGTCAAGGGCGCAGTGACTCAGGCTGTGTCTCTCGAGCTTCCTCCGCGTCTGAAGACACTTTCAGCCTCTCAGTTTGGCCTTGTCACCTTCCTGTCCCCCAGCCTCAGGCTCAGGACCCACCTGGTGGGAAGGGCTGGATGCCAGTGCCACCATCGCCCCCCATCTCCCACTCACAGGGTGGGCTATTTGTGATCTCATCCCCAATCCCGAGGGCTCTTGACTGCTCAGACACGGGGGTCCCAGGTGCCTGTCTCTTCTGTCTGAATGCTGTGGCTCATTCCAAACCAAACACCATGACCTTCTGTGTCTTCCTTCGAAACACGCCCCACCTTAACGCCTTCCTCAGCTGGCTCAGCCGACCCCGGGCTCAGACTGTCACATCTCGTCTGGGCTCCCCACGCACAGACTCCTGGTTTGTGCCTCCAGTTGCCCCGCAGTCAAGTCCTATCCGCCTTCTGGAAAATTCGGCCCCAGCATGGCATTCTGAAGGGCACATTAGCCACAGGACGTTGTCCAGACTCCTCCGTCAGAGTGGCCCGATTCCTCCTCAAACACCCGTGTCCACATACACAATCGCATGAGGGCGCACCGCTGCCACCAGGCCACTCGCCCTCCCTCCACAGAGGCCTGAGCACTCGCAGCTCTGTGCCCAGCCGCCACTCTTCACCGTGGCGAGAACCCGCTGAGCACTCCCTCATCCTCCCAGGCCCCTGGCTGTTCCATCAGGTCAGAGAATGTCCAGACCAGCGTTGTAAATAACCTGCACCCTGGTGTCGCAGGTCAGCGGCTCTAACTTCTAACAGTGGGCTGGGTGGCTTCCGTGCTCTCGGGGAGCTGGTTAGAAAGGCGATTGATTACCAGGCAGCCCTGATCCCTAATGACCAACAAGTACAAAGAGACACTTCCCAATTTTGTTCAGACAATGCTCGGAGGGACCTTGAACCGCCCAGCCCAACACTCATTTCTGGACAGGGGACCATTCTGGACCCCCTGGTGACCAGCTGACAAAGGTGTTGCTTCTGGACAGTGCCACCCCCTCCATTTCTGCCCCAATGACTTCAAGAGCCTCCTCAGTGGAGAGAAACAGATGCCCACGTGTCCACGTGGTGTGAGAAAAACTGGGGCATGCAGAGAGGAGGGGTCCAGAGTGACGCAGCCGTGTGCCATCGCACAAGCGCTCCTTTGGCTTCCCCACCCAGCCAGGTCGTCACGTGTGCAGCGTTCCAGTGGATGAAGGGCTGTGCGCCTTCGGGGGTGGCATGCACGGCCGTCCCTTGGCCTGGAGACAGGCTCCCTGGGTCCCAGTGGGGCACCTTCCCCACTCAGCGTGTTTGAAAAGGGGTGCCCAGGTAGTAGTGTTTTCGAAAAAGACAAATACCGTAGAAATACAAGGCCAGTGGATCCCGAGAGTGGTTTGCATGGGTTTTGTCATTGAGGAAGAGAAAGATGAGAGGCAGCTGGATGTAGACAAGCCAGGAGTTGATGCGGCCCTGGTGGCCCCACTGTTCCAAGTCAGGTTGGGGATCAAGGAGCCGAGATGGATCTTGGGGGGCCCAAAGCTCAACTGTGGGTCATCTGTGGGTCACGAGCCTGGAAGGTCCCTACATTCGGCACATTCGGCTTGGCACATTCGGTCTCACTGCCCGGTCCCACGCCCACTTTTGTTTCAGTTACCAATTCAGGGTTCCTATTCCCCAGTTCACCCGTGAGAGGTTCGCCTCTGGGTGCTTTCGCAGCTGCGATGGCTTTGCAGGGAGCGTTGGGCTCCATTTGGGATCGTGTGGTGATGGAAGGGCCTCTGCATAAGTCCGCCTCTGAGTCCCGTCCATGGGGCATCTGTCCTCAGCTAGGACACTCATCTCTGTCCCTCCCCACCCCCCACCTCTGTGTGGAGCCAGCCTTGTTCCCCATGGCATCTCTCGAGGTCATCTTTAACCACGGAATGACCCTCCCCGGGACAACTAATGCATCATCTGTCCCCTGTGGAGAGGGCCCACAGTATTTCCATGCCAGCCATTCAAACCGTGCTAAGAAACGTCCTTTCCACCTGCACGTGGACGTGGAAGGCAGTCCCAGGAGGACAACAGCATTTTTGTTTTACTCACCTTTCCATCACCGGGACCTGCTCACCGTGAGCGCTCAGTAAAGAAGTCACTGAAGGGAGGAATGACCCAGTGAATGTCGTGAAAAAGTGACATCTGCTGATGTCCACATGCACTGACGTTTCGCCTGTTCCCAACTTCCTGTGTGAGACCACATATTGCTGTTACGAGCCATGGAGTCGGCCCTGGCTCCTGGTGACCCTATGAGTCAGTGACGGCCACACTGCCCTGAGCTCAGCAGCTCCTGTGGACTTGGCCTCTGGCTTCTTTCATGGAGTCCATCCGTCTCATCTTTTGTCTCTCTTTCCTGGTGCCTTCGATTTTCTCAGCAGTACTGTCTCTTCCAGAGGACCCTGCCTCCTTGTGATGTGCCTGAAATGGGACAGCTTCAGCTTTGACATTTTGTCTCTAGCCATGTTTCAGACTTCATCTGCTCCCAGGTCCACAAAGGATTCCGTATCTTAAACTCTGGTTGGTGTCACTAGCTTGCTTTCCCCAGGGGCGTGGCAGGCCACACTTGCACCAGGGACACTTGTAAGAGCCCACTTCCCTGTGCCTGGTGGCATCTCTCTTAAGGTTCCTTCCTCCCTTCCTTCCTTTTTTTTTTTTTTTTTTACTATTAATAGCTATTGTTTCTTTCTATTCTTTACCTACTTTCCATTGGCTTAATTGTCTTTTCCTCTCCCTTTGCCAGAGGTCCTTGTACACCAGTGACTGACCTTTCGTCCATCTTAAATGTCACCAGTCATCTTTCCCCATTCTGTCTGGGTCTCATGATTCCTGGGGTGGCATCACCAAAATGCCAGTGTATTTTCAACAGAGTCATCGACCCCACCCTCTGTGGCACCCTGGGGAGATGCAGCCACCAGGAGAGGAGAGAGGGCCCGCCTGCCCTGGTCAGTGGCTGGGGCGGACGTGGGCAGTTCTGGTGGAGTCTCTGTCACCCCGGCTGGACTCTATGCCTGAGCAGCCACAGTGGCACTGAGGACAAGATTGGTTTTATTGGTCAAATGGGAACATTATAGGGAAGTTCATCATTTAACTCATATACTAAAACTATTTAGAATTTTTCCAAATTAGGAACATCAGAACAGCCAAAGGAACTCATTTTTTTTTAAAAAAAAAAAACACCTAATCCCCTGAATTCTAATCCACCCGAGAGCTTATCTCTGGGACCAGATGGGCCGCACTGACTCTGACAGCGTCTCACGGTGAACTGTCTTCTCTCTTGCAGCACTCCCTACAAAGTGAGACCTGTGGCCGTCAAGCAGCTCTCTGGTAAGGCCCTGCTGTCATTTTAACAATTAAAAGAAGAACAGAAGGCTCCAGGCTACCCATGGGATGCATCTGTATTAGTTGCACATTAGCATCTAAAGCCCCACACTCTTACAGGATCTAAAGCCATAGGCAGCTGCAGAGACAACCTTACACTCTGCTCATGGCAACTGCCGAGGGATCCCCCGACCCTCCCCAAGGACTGGGCAGACACTGGGCGACAGTCCACTCTTGTCCTTCTATGGGCCATGCCTGGCCTGCCCATGTAGACTGTGAGCCACAAGGGTGGGCCATTTGCAACCGGCTGCCCCCAGGATGTCTCAGTCAGCCAGTGGTGCTGCTGCTCGGAAACCCCATTTCCTCTCGGACCTTTCCTCCCTCACCCATGTGTGCCTCATGCATAAGCCAGCGCCCCTATTGGAGCGTATATTTTGATGAGCTTTGGAAAATTTAGACTCGTCTGTAAGTAGCACCAAAACCAAGACACACAGCATTTACATCACCTGGAAAAGGTCTCTTGCACCCTCTCCCACTAACCCCCTCCATCAGCAACCCACCTGCTTTCTGACACCGTGGATGAGATTTGTCTTTTCAAGAGAGTCAGGTAAAAGAAATTGCACTCTGTGTGCTCTTCTCCACTCTCCCGGGGGCTGAGTGTGTCAGTCAGTCAGTCCGTTTTACTGGGGAAGCCTGTTCCATGGTGGGAAGGACCACCGTGGTCCATCCAGTCAGCTGCTGAAGAGCGTCAGGGCTGGCTCCAGTTTGGGGCTTTGTGGATAGGGCCGCTGTGAGAATATGTGTGAGGACGCATGTTTTCATTTCTGCGGGATTTCTGGATCATATGGTGAAGTACCTGTTTCACTTAATTTTTAAAAATTGCGTGTCAGTTTTTCCAAAGTGGCTACCCCAGTTTGCATCCCCACCCGCAGGGTGTGGGGGTCCCACACGTCCCCAGCACTTGGTAGTGGCCATCTTGATGTTACTCATTCTCATGGGTGTGCGGTAGAATTGCATTAGGCTTTAATTCGGGTTTCCCTAGTGGTTAGTGATGGTGAGTATCCTTAAAGTATTTACTGGTCATTCCTAATCATTCTCTAATGAAGTGTCTGTTCAAACCCTCCTGATGGGGTGCCGATGGCACTTGCTTCTTATTCCTGAGTTGTGAGTGTCCCCGATGTACTCGGAATGCACACCCTTGTCACATATGCATAATGATATTTTCTCCCAGTCTGCAGGCTGCCTTTTCATTGTCTCATTAGTATCTCTTAATTAATGACCAGAAATCTTAACCTTGGATTAGGCCTAATTTATCAATTTATTCCTTTTTGGTTTGTACTTTCTGTGTCCTATCTAAGAAATCTTAGTTTATCCCATAGTTAGGAAGTTCTCTCCTCTGTTTTCTTCTAGCAGTTTTATAGTTTTAGCTTTTGCAGGTCCATGACCCATTTTGAGTTCATTTTTGCGTGTGGTATGAGGCAAGAGTTGAGGTTTATTTTCCCTTTCAAAATTTAATGTTAATGTCATTTTAATTTTTGTAAGCTTGATGGCTACAGAGTAGGATTTTGAGGCCACCTGTACCCTGCCAGGTGGTGCGTGTGGGGCACTGAGGACTCTGCCTGCTTTTTATCTTTAAGGTGGTGATGTTTACCCAGGAGCACTAGTTGCTTTAAATCACTTTGATGCTTGAGTAGCTCTCTATGAAAACAGTTCAGGCCCTGGCTGGTGTGGCTCAGTTGGCTGGAGCGTCACCCCGTAAACCAGAAGGGCTCTGGTTTGATTCCCAGTCAGGGCACATGCCTAGGTTTCGGGTTTGGTGCCCAGTCAGGGTGCGTGCGAGAGGCAACCAATCCACGTCTCTCACATCAATGTTTCTCTTCCTCTCTCTCTCCCTTCCCACCCCTCTGCCTAAAATCAATAAACGTATCGTCCGGTGAGGATAAAAAAAGAAAACAATTCAGTTCTCTTGAGGGTAAATTTAGAATAAAAATGAATTTTAACTTTTTCTACTGCAAAAATACTGTTTAACACAAAAAGCTTATTGATCCCTTGACTTAATCATACATTTTTTGACATTGTCATTAACTAAACCCTGTACTTTTGGGGGATTTCACCAGTTTTCTCCTGGTGTGCCTTTTCCGTTCCAGTAGACAGTCCATGTTCCCACGTTGCCGTTAGTCATTATATCTCCCCAGGCTTCTCTGCTCTCACAAGTTCTCAGACTTTCCTTGTTGTCAGGAGCTTGGCATTCTTGAGAAGTCTACACGGAATGTCCCCCAATCTGACCTTGTAAGGCTAGCCTTCAAATGGGGGGGAGAAGAATTAAGGTCCATTTTCTCTGTACAAATACTCATTCACTCCGGAACGGTTGTTGCAAAGACGACCCTTTTCCACATTATCATGACACCTTTGTCAAAAACCAGGTGGCCATATACGTACAAGTCTTTCTCAGGACTCGCTGTTCTGTGGCATTAACATACCTGTCCGTCCTTAAATTGAGGTCACGCCATCTTGATTACTGTAGATTTATGTAGTAAGTCTTGAATTCAGGAAATGCAAGTCCAAGCGTTTCCCTTTTCAAAAACGTTTTGCTCATTCCAAGTTCCTTTTATTTTCAAATGAACTTTAGAATCAGTCTGTCAATTGCTACCAAAAGAAAAGCCTCCTGGGATTCTGATGGAAATGGGATTAAATATATAGAACAATTTGGGAAGAATTACTGTCTTAGCGTCCAGTCTTCTGATTCATGCCGATGGCGTATCTCTCATTCAGGTTTCTTTTAGTGTGTCTCAGCCGTGTGTTGCGGTCGTCAGTGTAAAGTTCTGAAATGTATGTCGATATATTTATTACTAAATATTTCATATTTTAATGTGATTGTCAATGGATTTTTAAATTTCAGTTTCCAATAATTTTTAGGTTATAGAAACATAATTGCCATTGTGTGTTGACCCAGCTAAGCCGTCACTTATTAGGTCTAATACCTTTTTGTAGATTCTCTGATATTTTTACACCTGTATATGGAGAATTGCTTCTTGCTCGTAAATCTGGAAGCTTTTTGTTTCTTTTTCTTGCCTTATTGTACTAGCTAGGGTATCTAGCCCAATAGAAGACTGGAAGGTGTGAGTAGAGATTCTTGCCTTGTGCTCAATGGCAGAGGGAACGTGTAGTCTCTCACCAACAATTATGACTTTAGCTGTAATTTTCTTTGGATGTCCTTTATCAGGTTGAGAGCTTTTTTTTTTCTTTCTATTCCTAATTTATTGAGAGTCTTAATTATAAATTGATGCTGAATTTTGTCAAATGCTTTTTCTGCCTCTATTGAGAGAATCATGTGGTTTTTTTCCCTCTGTCCTATTAACAGTGAATTTAACTGAGGGATTTGAAATCATTACGCTAATCTTACGTTCCTACTACAAACTCCATTTAGCCATGGTGTGTTTTCTTTTTGTTCTGGATTGAATTTGCAAATATTGTGTGAAGTTTCTGAGGGATATTGGTCTATAGTTTTTTCTTAGGATGTTCACCTGGCCCTCATACAGTGAATCAGGAAGTGTTCCCAGGCCTCTTCGTGTTTTTTTCTGGGGCAGTTTTTTCAAAAAATACATTTTATTAATTATGCTATTACAACTGTCCCAATTTTTCCCCCTTTACTCCCTTCTACCTGGTACCCCCTTCCCTCCAACAATCCCCCCACTTAGTTCATGTTCATAGGTCGTGCATATAAGTTCTTTGGCTTTACATTTCCTATACTGTTCTTAATATCCCCCTGTGTATTCTTTTTTTTTTAAGATTTTATTTATTTTTAGAAAGAGGGGGAGGGAAAGAGAAAGAGAGGGAGAGAAATACCAATGTGCGGTTGCCTCTTGCACGTCCCCTGTTGGGGACCTAGTCTGCAACCCAGGCATGTGCCTCGATTGGGAATTGAACCAGCGACCCTGTTGTTCACAGGCCCACGCTCCATCCACTGAGCTACACCAGCCAGAGCCCCCTGTGTATTTTGTACCTACTAGTTTATGCTTCTTATTCCCTGCACCTTTTCCCCCATTCTCCCCCTTCTCCCTCCCAGCTGATCTCCATTTCTGTGATTTCTTCCTGTTCTGGTTGTTTGCTTGGTTTGTTTCTTTTAGATTCAGTTGTTGATAGTTGTGAATTTGTTGCCATTTTAATGTTCATAGTTTCGATCTTCTTTTTCTTAAATAAGTCCTTTTAGCCTTTCATATAGTAATGGTTTGGTGATGATGAACTTGATCTTATCTGGGAAGCACTTTATCTGCCCTTCCATTCTAAATGAAAGCTTTGCTGGATAGAGTAATCTTGGATGTAGGTCCTTGCCTTTCATGACTCAGAATACTTCTTTCCAGCCCCTTCTCGCCTGCAAGGTTTCTTTTGAGAAATCAGCTGACAGTCTGATGGGCACTCCTTTGTAGGTAACTGTCTCCTTTTCTCTTGTTGCTTTTAAGATTCTCTCCTAATCTTTAACCTTGGGTAATGTAATTATGATGTGTCTTGGTGCTGTCCTCTTTGGGTCCATCTTGTTTGCTTCAGGAGACAGCTTCCTCCTGGACAGAACTCCAGAGGCCAGGCATTGTCTCAGCAGCACTGTCCCCTCCCTGAGCTCTTCTCCACACAGACCCACAAAGTGGTGGCACAGGTTGTCCCGCCCTGGCGATTACCTAAGGTTCCGCCCCATCCAACTTAAATGGTACATTTTTCTACAATAGGCCACACTACTAAGACAGGGAGTCAAAGCAGCTCTACCTGATACACAGAAACAAACCCAGGGAGGCTGCCAAAATGAGGAGACAAAGAAATTTGGCATGAATGAAAGAACAGAACAAAACCCCAGAAAAAGAACTAAACATAATGGAGACAAGCAATTTTTCTGGGAGAGTTTATATAGAGTTGCCCTTTCTTCTGCCTTAAGAGCTTAACAGAATCCCCAGTGAACCCATCTATACTTGGAGTTTCTTTATGGGAAGGTCTTAAATTTTGAGTTCAATTTCTTTCTTTCTTTCTTTTTAATTTTAGAGAGAAGGGAAAGGAGGGAGAAACAGAGGGAGAGAAACACCAATCAGTTGCCTTGGCTGGCAGTGCAGACATGTGCCCTAACCGGGTATTGAACCCGCAATCTTTCACTTTGCTGGACAGCGTTCAACAACTGAGCCACACCGGTCAGGGCGATTTCTTTAATAGACAAGTGCACTCAGGTTTTGTACTTATTTGGGGATTCATTTTAAGAGGTTGTGTCCATTTCATCGAAGGATTTATTGGCATGATGGAGTTTGAAATATGTCCTTGTGATCCTTTTTATGTCCACAAGATTATAATGAAATCCTCGCTTTCATCCAAGATATGGGTAATTTATATCGTCTCCCTTTTAAGTTAATCAGTCGAAGTAGAGATTCATAAATTCTATTGATTTCTGTTTTGAAAGAGCAAGCTTTGGGTGTCATTGGTTTTCTCTGCTTGTTTTCCTGTGTCATTGATTTCCCCTCTTACCTTTTTAATTTCCTTCTAATTTTCTCCAGGGCTAACCTGCTCTTCCCTATCTAATAAAAGTAGAAGCTTACTTAAATCATTGATTTTAGATCTTTCTCCTTTTTAAAAAAAAAATTACTTTATTGTTGTTCAGTTACAGTTGTCTGCATTTTCCCCGCACCCCAGGCAAACCCACCTCCCTCCCCTGCTCCCGCTCTCCCCTCCTTTTTTATAATAATTTAAAACTGCAGATCTCCCTCTACGCATACTTTAGCTGTATCTCCTAAATTCTGGCATGCTGTGTTTTCAGTTTTACTCAGTTCAGGATATTTTCTAATTTACCTTGTAGGTCCTTCTGTGCTCCGTTTGTTACTGAGAAGTATACTGTGAAATTTGCAAATATGTGGGTATTTTCCGGTTATCTTCCTGCTGTCGGTTTCTCTTCATTCTACTGTGATCAGAAGCAAATCCTGTGTAATTTTAGTCCTTTTTTCAATTTCCTGAGACACACGGCATATCACAGTGACTGTCTCTGCTGCTGGTAGGTCAAGGGAGCTGATAGTGTGGGTTAAGCTTCCTACACCTTTACTAATTTCTGTCTGCTTGTTCTACCGATCACCGAAAGATGGGGTTGAAATATCCACACATCGTGGATGCGTTTATTTCTTTTCCCGGTTCTCTCAGTTTTGGCTTCATGCGTTTTCAATTTCTGTGACTGGGCACATACTTATTTAGGATTGTGGTGTCTTCTGGATGGATCTAGGCCTTTAACCTTATGGAATTTGCCCTTTATCCTGGGTACTATTCCTTGATTTAAAGTGTTTATCTCACATAAATACAGCCACTCCGGCTTTCTTACGTGCAGTGTTCACGTATTATATCCCTTCCCATCTTTTTACTTTTAATATATCCGTGCCTGTACATTTGAACTGGATTTCCTACAGGCACTTTGATCAATTCTGGCAATTTCAGTTTTTAATTGGAGTTTTTAACCGTTTACATTAAAGGCAATTACCAGTAGGGTTGAGTTTCATCCACTACCTTGCTATTCACTTTTCTACTTGTCTCATTCATTCTTTTTTGGCATTTTTCTCTTTTCCTATGCCTTTTGGGCAATGAGCATTTTTTAGTTCCATGTTCTCTCCACTCTCAGTTTGTGATCTGTACTCCGTTATTGTATTTCTTTGTGGTGGCCCTTGCTTTTATGATACGCATCCTCAATCATCACAGTCTTTAAACTGTGTTCTCCGCAGTGTAAGAGCCTGACCGCTGTGCGCTTTCAGTCCCCCACCTGGCTCTCATGCTGCCTGTCGTCATGCTGCCCCCGGGTTTCATCAACTCGTAATACACTGTTACTGTTTCTGCTTTCTCCAGTCAGTTGTGTTTTCCTTCATTTCTTTGTAGGAATCCATGTTTGCATTTTTTGTCACATTGTTGATCATCTAGGTTTTGTTTCCCTCCTTAAAAGAGCCGGGGGTCTGTCCTGGCAGGCAGTTAGGTTACTCTCCAGTCTGATGCCTCTGAGACGTGGTTTTAAGGTTGCCCTCGCTCCAGGCCTAGCTCAGCCCGAGGCGTGATCCCCCAGGTCCTCACTGGACACCGGGCTGCCCTCTGGGCGTTCTCCACTCTGGCTCCTTGCGGCTCAAACATTTGGATATGAGGTCGGGGGATGCTGGGGGCAGATCATGGGCGACCGGGCGGGTCCATGTAGGGGCCACACCAGTAGCGGGAGGGGAGGAAGTGGAGGTGGTGAGGAGTGGTCAGATTCTGGCATCTTCTGAAGGAAGAGTCAAGGTTATTTCCCGGGTAGAAGAGACATAGGAAAGAAAGAAAAGCCAAAGAAGCATCCAGGGTCCGGCTTGAGCCACTGAAAGTATGGAATGACATGCCCCTCCCCATGTGGGAGCTGAAGGCGGCGCTGAGGGTGGTACAGGGACAGAGAGGGGAGAGGAGCTCAGTTTGGGACATATTGGACGTGGTTTGGCCGTTGAAGGTCAATGTTGAGGAGGCATGCGGAGAGGAGCCTAGAGCTCCCCCTCAGCTGGGGAGGTGACGTGGGGGTCGGACATGTTTGCAGCTATGGGGCTTAATGAGCTCACCAGGGAGGGGGAGAGGAAGCAGGAGAGACGAAGGGGTCTAAGGACTGAGCCCTGAGACTCGAGGACAGAACTCTGGAAGAAGGAAGAAGGCATTGGCCACTTGGCGCCATCCAGAACACTGGGCCAGGAGCAAGGAAGCCCCTGAGCGAGGGGTGGAAGAAAGCAGAGATGGGCTTCGGGGAGGGCGGATTGGAGAGCCTAGCATCCATGGTCAGATACCTACCAGATGGTCCCCAGAGGAAGGATAAAGGGGATTCTGTGTAACTTTGGAGCCCAACGAGGACCAACAGGAGATGGACTGGGGGCCCCTTAAGGGAAAGAAGTTAACAAGAGCCAGAGCCAGTGTGAGTAGATCTGACTGTCTTGAGAACTGAGCTCTGCCCAACTTGGGGTGAAGGGCTGGGTTTCACGTCCCCATGGGGCCCCAACAGGTGGCTGAGCGGAAAGGGTGGGCAGTGGGCGGGGGGGCCAGGGGGATGTGGCCGGGTGGGGGGTGGGGGGTGGGGAATGTGTGTTTCAGTGGCTCCCAAACCCAGGATCTTAGGAGTCACAGAGAGTCTGGTAACACACCATGCTTCAGAGCACAGAGGCGTACCCGTATCTCAGCACCGTGAGGTTTTGAGTGAAGGGACAATAAAGAGCGTGTTTGCTAAAGTGCCAGGGCGAGTCCCCGCCTGCCTGTGGACTTCTCTCTGTGAATGAAGCAGGAGTGCAGAGGGCATCTGCCCCAGCACAGTGCTTCTGGTGACAGGGAGCTGACGGACAAATGCTGGCTTCCTTGCCCCGCAGTGGGACCGTGTATTCTCCAGTACATTCTATGCAATTGACCTGAGGGACCCCAGAGCCATGAGCAGCAGCTGCCCTGGGGGTCACCCTTTCCCTGATGCCCCCTCTGTGGGCTTACTTCCTTCTTTGCCTCAATTCCCATGCCCTGCAAGGGTTTCCTGGGATCGCCCCCAAATACACTACTGGCATCCAACTCTTCGGCTCCAGCCTGCTTTTGAGGGCCCCCACCTAAGCCGTAGATTGGGGGCCTGGGAGGATAAGGACAAAGGGCCATCCCTTTGCCCTCGTTCATTTGCCAGTGGGTGAGCTGGGCCCAGGAAAACTCCTAACCCCACTGCGCTTCAGTGTCCCCCGCAGAGCAGGAATTAGGGTACACACCTCACATGGTTCTTAAAAGGATAAAGGAAGCAATTGATGCAGAATGCGTAGCTCAGTGCCTGCCACCTGGTCAGCGCTCCGTAAATGGTCGCTGTCATTTAAAATTACCTGCAGGGCATTTGTGCAGGGCTAAAGCCCTGCGTCTCTGGAACTGCTGGGCTTTAATAGAACAGGGACACTCCCAAAGGCTAAAACCATACGTGAACCTCTGGCTCTGTTTTCACTTGCAAGTGAAGTCAATGCTTGAAATGGGAGCACAAACATGTTGTGTGTGAGTGATAATACAGCTCCTTAATAATAGTTCCTATTTTTAGTGAGACTTCATTGCAGACAGCTTTATAATCATAGCCTTAGTCATCCTGACTTGCCTTATTTTTAAAGCAGAAAGAGCACAGTATATGAAATGAGAGCTAACCGTTCCCCTGCGATGCCTGGGGGCTCCTCCCTTTCTATCTCCTGTGGCTTCGTGGAAGTGTGTGTTCTTGCCCCCTGTGGGGTGGTCCAACCAACAAACACAGCATCACTTGGACCCTCCCCGTGCTCGGTGTGGGTGGCCAACACTAAGATCGGAACCCATGGGTCATGACCCGAGAACCAAGTGTAGTAAAGACGATGACCTCTGGACGTTACTGCCAGCACCTCGAGGAGGCAGGCGTTGAGAGCATCCCCCTGTCTCCAGGCATTTAGGGGACCAGGCAGGACCCACACGTGTCATGTCCCGTGGGACAGCCATGAGACACACGTGAAATTGCCCAGGATGATGGGCTTTGATAGAAGTGTGCCCCAGTCAAGACAAAAGACATTTCCAGCACCCCAGAAAAGTTCCCTGTGCCTCTTTTCAAGTCAGCCCACACACACCGTCACAAAGCAGTGTCCTTTCCTCTCCGTGGGTTTCACAGCAAGATGTCGCGTGGCCTGTGCTCCTTTGGGAAGAGGTTCTTTCGCTCAGCATCATGTGTTTCAGAGTCATGCGTGTGGGTGTTTCCTTTCGTGTTGCTGAGTAGTGTTCCATTTCGTGAGTGTCCACAGCTCATCCTTTGACTTGCCTGTTGATGGGCTTTTGGGTAATTCCTAGTCCAGGGTTAAGCTGCCGTAAGCGTGGCGTGAGTCTTACTGTGGACGTGTCACTTAGGGTATCTTGGGTGACACCTAGGAGGGATGCTGCTGGTGGCCATGACAAGTGTGTTTCATTTTTTAAGAAACTGCCAACATTACGTCCAATCTTTCAGAAAACAGAAGAAAGCAAACTTCCAGGCATGTTTTATTAACCCCCAATATTGAAACATGACAAAACATACTTTTTCTTCTCTGTTTTCTAAAAGGTTTTATGTAATGTTGGTATTATTTCTCCTTAAGTCCATTCACATGTAATGTATTTCTTGATATGGTTGGGGTTAGATCTTCCTTGTTGCTTTTGTTTTTTATTTTCTTTCCTGTTCCTTCTGTTCTGCCTTCTCTTGGGTTAATTGGATAAATTTTTGCTTTCTATTTTATTCCTTCTATTGACTGTTTAGCTCTACTTTTTAGCATTATTTTTCATTGCAGTTGGTTGTTCTAGGTATTACATGATGCATCCTTAACCTTTTTTAAAAAAATTATAGACTTTATTTTTAGAGCAGTTTCGGTTCACAGCAAAATTGAGTGAAAAGCCCAGAGAGCGCCCACGCATTTGTCCCTCCGCACCAGCTCCCGCGGGCCTCGCTCACCACCCCCACCCTGCATTAGCTCACATGGCTGCTGCGACCGGTGTGCCCACGCCAACATTACCATCGACCCAAGCCCACAGCTGACATTAGGGTTCCCACTCTGTGGTGCACCCCCTGTGGGTTCTGATAGATGCGTGATGACCTGTACCCGCTATAATCTCACACAGAGTAGTTTCGCTGCCCTGGACGTCCTCTGTGCCCTGCCTGTTCGTCCCTTTCCCCTCCTCCCAAATCCCTGGCAACCACGGATCTCTGTACACTGGTCTCCACAGGGTTGCCTTTTCCAGAACGTTACGCAGCTGGATCAGACAGTGGGCACTGGCTTCTTTCAGTTAGTAACACACATTTACGTTTCCTCCATTCCTTTTCATGGCTTCATAGCTCCTTTATTTGTCAATTTATCAGTTCACATATTGAAGGACATCTTTGTTGCCTCAAAGCCTCGGCAATGATGAATAAAGCTGCTGTCAACACCACGTACAGGTTTTTGTGTAGAAGTAAGTTCTCAGTTCCTTTGGGTAAACACCAGGGAGCCTGACTTCTGGATCCTATGGTAGGATACGTTTACCATTCTGTAGAAGACAGTTTTGTAAGAAACCGCCAAACTGTCTTCCTCAGCGGCTGCCCTGTTCTGCGTTCCCACCGGCGGTGACTGAGAGTCCCTGGGGCTCCGGAACCCCATCAGCATGCGGTGTTGTCACTGTGCTGGGCTGTGGCCACTCTCACAGGTGGGCAGGGGCATCTCGTGTTTCTTTTAATTCGCAGTTTCCTGGTGACATAGGGTATGAGGCACCCTTTTATATGCTTACTTGCCATCTGTAGCTCTTCTTTTGCTGAAGTGTCTTTTTAGATCTCTTGCCCATTTCTAAATCATAATTAATTTTGTACCGCTTCCCATTCAAAGTAAGGACTTTGCAATGGTATTTTACTTCCCTCCATCTCCACAACCTTTGAGCTACTGTCTCCATACGTTTTACATCTGGGCGATAGACTGAATGTTTATTGTCCCCACAAATCCATACGTTGAAATCCTAACCCCCAATGTGAGGCTGTGAGGGGTGGGCTTTGGAAGGTCGTTAGGTCACAAAAGCAGAGCCGTGAATGGGATTAGTGCCCTAAAAAAAGAGACCCCGGAGAACCCCTTCACCCCTCCTGCCACGATGTGAAGACACAGTGAAAAGACGGCCGTCTGTGAACCAGGAAATGGCCCTCAGCAGACACCAAATCTGCAGAAACCTTGATCTTGGACTTCGAGCCTCCAAAACTGTGAGAAATAAATTTCTGTTGTTTATAAGCCAGTTTATGGTGTTCTGTTGGAGCAGCCCAGATGGACGAAGGCAATCTACATACATTATAAACTCCATGATTCAATATTATGATTTTTGCTTTAAACAGCCAGTTGTCTTTTGAAGAAATCATGAAAAGAAACTTAAAGATAATTTTTTTTGCAGTTAATACATGTTTGCAATCTAAAGGAACTTCCAGTCAAGATGGTAGCATGGGTAAACACGGCTCATCTCCTTGCACAATCACATCAAAATGACAACTAAATTATAGAACAACCATCACTCAGAACCGTCAGAAATTGAGGTGAATGCTATGGAATTGAAGAAACTATATCCATCCAGACTGATAGGAGGGGAGAGGCAGGGAATAGACTGGTCCCACGTCCACGTGTGGTGGATAAAAATTCAGGAAGGATATCTTGGGAGCAAGGAGTCTCAGTCCCACACCAGGCCCCCTAGCCCAGGGTTCCAGTGCCAGGAAGATAAGTCCCCAAAACTTCTGATTGCAAAAACAAGCAGGGACTGAGTCAGTAGAAGAAACTTCTAGAGTCCCAAGCAGTTCTTCTTAAAGAATCCACACACGAACTTACTCAGACCCACTCCCTCTGAACTCCAGCACTGGGGTAGCAGCTTGAAAGGTACCAGTGGCACACAGGGAGGAACTGAAGAGTCTGGCATCAAGGCAGGAGCTGGGGGACAGCTTTCTCCCAGACAGAAAGGTACACAGAGGCCAGTGTCACTTTTCTGAACTGTCCCCCAACAAAACCACAGAGCCAGCAGGCGGGTGCCATATCTGAGACTCCATCAACCTGGCTAACACTGTTTGCTCCATCCTGGAGGTCCCTTGAGACGCCATCCCACCCAACTTAAGGGCCACCCAAGCTGTTAACAGAAACTTTACCATATGAAGGGCTGGTCTTGGCTCATGCTTTACAACTTCCTAAATCCTCTCAAACAAGCAACAGCTGGCCTCAGTGAGCTCGGTGAGCTCCCAATCCCTGTACCTCTTGCTAAGTGGCCCCAGGCCAAGCACTAGCAGCAGCCAGCCTACATTCATAGCTTGGAATTGTCTGGGAATCTCCAAACCCACTACAAGTAGCAGCCATCTCAGATTGCTTTATAGACCAAGCAGGGTGGTCCCAAGCAAAACACAGGTAAGGGCTGACCTTGGCCTGCACCACCCGGGAAATACCAGAGCCTGTGCACCCAGTGGACAGCAACAGACCATGTTGGAGCACCACCACCCTGCCCCTGCACAGCTGATCCTCCACGGAAGATGGACATTGGTGGTCAATGGTCACAGCCAGTCCTTGCAGCTGACTAGCCTGGGTAAATTCCTCCCACTGATCTGCCAACAGCAACCAAGGCTCAAATACAGGAGGAGGGTGTACTCAGCCCACACAAAGGGCGCACCTCGAGTCCCCATCTTGGGTGATAGAGGAGAGTGTGCCACTGGACCCTACAGGACACCTACTACATTAGGTCATGCTACCAAGACAGGGAGTCATAGCAGCTCTACCTAATACATAGAAACAAACACAGGAAGGCTGCCAAAAGGAAGAGACAAAGAAACATGGCCCAAATGATAGAACAGATCAAAACTCCAGATGAAGAACTAAACAAAATGGAGATAAACAATCTATCAGATGCAGAGTTCAAAACACTGGTTATAAGGATGCTCAAAGAACTCAGTGAGGACTTCAGCAGCATAAAAAAAAAAGATCCAGTCAGAAACAAAGGATTCACTAATTGAAATAAAGAACAATTTACAGGGAAACAACAGTAGAGTGGATGAAGCTGAGAATCAAATCAATGATTTGTGACATAAGGAAACAAAAAACAAGCAATCAGAAGAAGAAGAAGAAGAAAGAATCCCCTCAAATGAGAATGGTATAAGCAGCCTCTGGGACAACTTCAAGCATTCCAACATTCACATCATAGGGAGGCCAGAAAGAGAAGAGATAGTGCAAGAAATTGGAACTCTATTTGAAAACACAATGAAAGAAAACTTACCTAATTTGGTGAATGAATAGACATGCAAGTCCAGGAAGCACAGAGAGTCCTAAACAAGATGGATGCAAAGAGTCCTACTCCAAGACTCATCTTAGGTAAAATGCCAAAGGTTAAAGATAAAGACAGAATCTTAAAGGCAGCAGGAGAAAAGCAGTTAGTTACCTACAGGGGAGTTCCCATGAGACTGTCAGCTGATTTCTCAGAAGAAACTTTGCAGGCTAGAAGGGACTGGCAAGAAATATTCAAAGTCATGAGAAGCAGGACTCTACAGCCAAGATTGCTCTACTTAGCAAAGCTATTATTTAGAATCAAAAGGCAGATGAAGAGCTTCCCGGACAAAAAAAAAAAAACTAAAGGCTCATCATCACCAAACCATTACTATATGAAATGTTAAGGGAACTTATTTAAGAAAAAGAAGATCAAAACTATGAATAATAAAATGGCAATAAATACATGTCTATCAACAACTGAATCTAAAAAAAAACAAACTGTGCAAACAAGAAGAGACAGAATCATGGACATGGAAGGTGTTTTGATGGTTTCCAGATGGTAGTGGGGTATAGGGGGATGGGTAAAGAGGTGAGGGGATTAAGAAGTACAAATAGGTATTTACAGAATAGCTGTGTGTGTGTGTGGGGGGGGGGTAAAGTACAAAATAGGAAATGGAGTAGCCAAAGAACTTACATGCATGACCCATAGACATGAACAATGGTGTGGGGATGGCCTGAGGGACTAAGGGGAAAAAATTAGGACAACTGTAATAGCATCATCAATAAAATACATAATTTTTAAAGAATGCTCATTTGCAATTTTTGGTGCTTTTATTTCCTCCCGTAGATCCCAACTTCTAACCAGTGTCATAGACCTTCAGCCGAGGAATTCCTTTTTGATCTTGACACTTCTTGCCTGCAGAACTACTGGCGACTAATTCCTCAGCTTTCGCTTCTCTGAGCATATCTTTGTTTTGCCTTTCTTTTGAAAGATGGCTTTTCAAGGTGTAGAATTCTGCATTCCCAGTTTTGTTTTTTAAATGACATTTGCAGGTGTTGATTCATTGTTTGTTTGTTTTTTCTGACCTGCATGGTTTCTGATAAGTCAGCTTTTATTTTATCTTTATTCCCCTGCATGGGATGTATCTGTTTCCTGTGGCTGCTGTCAAGGTGCCTTTCCTTTACGGTTGGTTTCAGCAGTTTGACCGTGATAGTGGTGGCCCTCATGTTCTTTCTGTTTATTCCGCTTAGTATTCATTGAGCTTCCATGGTCCATAAATTTGTGTTTTCACCAGATTCACAAAATTTTCAGCTATTATTTCTTTAAATGTATTTTTGTGCACCATTCTCTCTCCCTGTTCTTCTGAGACCCCTATTACACATGTGTTAGGAATTTTGCTGTGGTCCCTCAACTGGCTCTGTTAGTTTTTTAAATCTTTTTCCTTTCTGCTCTTCAGACTGGATAGTTTTTATTGATTTGTCCTCAATTTCCCTGACTCTTCTGCTGACTCCAAAGTACTCTAAGACCCTCCATGAATTTATTTCAGATGTAGTTTTAAATTCTACAATTTTTAGATGATTCTTACTCATAGGTTTCTCTCTTGAGGTCCCCCACCTGTTTACTATTTACTAACATCTTTTTCTTTAGTCCTTGGATGCGCTTATAATTGCAGCATTACGGACTCCATCTGCTCACTTCAATATCTGTGTCACTTAGGGTTTTATTTTTTAAATTTATCTTGCGACAGCCGCTACAATTGTGTGCAACATGTAAAAGCCCACAGATGGAATAAGACATTTGGTCTGCAAGAAAGGCTCCGTCTTTAATAGCTTTTAGCAAAAGTCCTGTCATTGGCGTCATAATCGATTAGTTTATCGGATCGGTTTACCCTGACAGCATTACTGGGACAACCAGTCTTGTGGGCTCGCCAGATGCATCGTCAAAGCCCGGACATGGTGAACCAGAGCTGACCCCCTTTGACCGCCCACAATTAAACTTTCCCATGGGGTGCCTTGTCACAGGGACGAGTTATCACAGAAGGGACAAAGTCCCACCAGTATGTGCAGTCAGCTGCCCGTCCTCACATTTGAATCTACCTGAGGGCATTCTCAAAACAATGTCATACCCATGTCCCTCTCCCTCAGAGCTGACTTCACCACACCATGGTGGGGTGAGGTTGGGGCAGGCTGGCTCAGAGGGAAGAAGAGTGGGGGCAGAAGGCCTCTCTACGGGGTGAGTGTGACGCTACCCCATCTTTGTAGCCCTAAATGGGAACAGGACTCGGCCGTGTTGTGACTTGGCCTTGACTCTAGATCTCGCAGCTGCTTTGGGTTATTAGGAGAATTAAATGATCAATGTGGCAAACTACTTAGGATAGTGCCTGGGACACAGTAAGGGCCCAGACAAGATGGTTATGGTTGATGCAGTTTCTAAAACAATGAAGGAAAACCGCATAGCCAGCTGTCCCAGAGGCCACTCCCCTACCAGGCATTTTTCTGCTTGCAGACTAAGCCTGGGGAGAAGTGGAGGACGGGTGACAGAGGAGGGCGTGGGGAGAATCGTCCCAGACCATCTGAAGTCAAACTCAAACTGGGCAGAGTAAGAAGGTCCCCTCTCCAAAATCAAAGGGGAAAACTCCACCCGATCCCTGCCCCTGAGGAACAGCCCAGACAGGCGTGAAACACCTCCCAGAATTCCAGTCGTGCTCAGCCGGGTCCTTTGATCTGTTACGTTGGAATGGCTGACAACATCTAGTCAAAGTTACACTACAAGTCATCTGGGACATTGGTCCCTTTGGCTGCCGATATACAAAAGTGATTGCTCGGAGGGACAGACCATGGAAAGGGCTCCTGTGCCTTTAAGAAGCAAGACGAGGTCACGGTTAACCATGGAACTTTATTGTGCTCCTGGGTTATAAAGGAAACGTCCTCATTCTGCATGTCTAGTTTATGACATTCATAAACAGTGAATTGCCCATGGCTGTGCCCTGGGCCAGGACATCCTCCACCGGCCGGAGGAGCCAGGAGAGCAAGAACGGAACAGGTGAGTGCGCCCCTCTTGCTTCCCTGGAAGAGGGCAGTGCAGTGACACCCCCAAGAAGGAGTTGAGAGGAGCAAACAGGGGGTCCTCCTCCTAGCCCTTCCTAGGCAGAGCCTTGGAAAGAACAGAAATAAAGGCACCCCCAAATCAGGGCCTTAGGGGCGCTGGTATCTTGGGGGCCAAGCAGTGAGGGTTTTCCGTCATGCAAAGTAAGATACCCCTTCCCTAAGGGATAGCAGTGTTTGGTTTTCAGTGCTTCGGGAGAGCACCTGCTCCATCCGTACTTCATGGAGGATGCTCAGCAGCTCACTCCATGGCTTCAGGTGAGACTGATAAGGTGAACCACAGCTCACTGCATCATATTAACAGCATCGAAACACAACAGTGGTGTGGGCCACAGTTGCCCACATATTGAGAGAGATGGGCACCAATGGTGAACTCTGAGGCACCTCACACATGCTCACGGTGGTTGTTCATCGCACCATTGGGGGGTCAAAGCATGGGGTTCAGATGCCTGTGCTGACACCTGTGCATCTTCCTTCAGTGCCTGGATTGGGGGCCCTCGGATTGCTAGGGCCAGGTCTGTGTTCGTTTGCTCAGGGGGAGAAAGGTCGGCACCCCAACCAAGTCAGGAGTGCGGAGGATGAAAGAATGGCGGTCGTTATTCTGTTCGGCACAGGAGGAAGCAATGAGCCAGGGAGTGGGCTGGCTTAGCTGAATCAGTGCGTCACGTGAAACCAGCGTTCGAGCAGGCATTACAGGCTGTGCTGGCCTGTGGATCAGTTAGAGCAGATTTCCATGTTATTCTGTGCTGGGGAGACTCAGGAGTCTCTGAAACAAGTAAACAATTCCTGGAAGGGGTGGGAGTGGCAGAGGCGGGTTCCTTGAACTGTCCACAGCAGCCCAAGGTGGAGTCGGGGCCCCAGCCTGCGGGCATCGGGAAGTGCAGGACTCCAGTAGACTCTGCCCTGGGCACTCATGAGAGCAGCTGGGTAAACACCAAAGGGAGGGGCCCGTCCTCCCAGCCCACAGGCTCTGTCCTGTCCACGAACCCCAAGAGGCCACTCTGCAGTCATCTCCAGGGGTTAGGTGGTTCCAGTCCCCTTGGTTCTGTTCCAGCAGTCAGGTCCTGAGGCCACTAAATGCAGATTCATGGCCTGAAGCTGGGCTGATTGGGCAGCATCCTGAAAACTGGACCCACCTCTGCCAGCCTCCGAGACTGCCCTGGAACTAAATTAGACTCTTCTCTGATGTGGGAGTCACTCTGCCAGCCCCAGCACTTGCCCAGTGGTGCCTGTCACTTAAGAGGCCAGCCAAATAATCTAATCTGAGCACTCCAGACTTGGCCAGTCCAGCTGTGACCAGGTGACCAGCAGCCCAGACTTGGCCCACCAAAACCTCTGTCATTTGGTGGTCCGAGTCATTGGTGCCTAAGCATCCATCACAGGGAGCTGGCAGCAGTGCCCTTGAAGTCGCTGTGTGGGGATCCTTCTAGACCATCTACCAGCTGTTCTCGAGGGGCAGTTTCCTCTGGAGAGCATATGAGTGGCCCGTGAACGTCAACTGGCCCTCACTCGGCCTCTCTCTGTGCAGACCACCTGTCTCTCGGAATCTCGTGTCCATTCTCCCAATTTCCTTAAAAAATCCAAGTCCACAGGGACCCCATACACCCAGTCATGTCCAACCCTGAATTGCCAGCTCCCCTGGTAGTTGCTGGACACTCCTAAAGCCATTAAATTCTCACCCCAGTCAGGTGGCTCAGCTGGTTAAGGTGCCGTCGCACACCAAGCCTGTGGCTTTGATCCCAGGTCGGGGCCCATGCAAAAACCAGCCAGTGACTGCGCAAGGAAGCGGGGCAAGTCCATGTTCTCTCTCTCTCTCTCTCTCTCCCCACCCACTCTCTCTAAAAAAAAAAAACCAATAAATTAAAGACAAAAAAGGAAATTCTTAAAACAAAATTACTTGACTATGCATTCATTAAAAAAATTTCATATATGCCATGCAGCCAGCATAGGAGAGAGCTGGTGGGAGGGCGTACGTAATGTCAGTTTTTAATTTTTTTTTAAGATTCTATTCATTTATTTTTAGAGAGAGGGGAAGGTAGGAAGTTGTGAGGGAGAGAAACACCCGTGTGAGAGAGAAACGTGGATCGGTTGCCTCTTGTACGTGCCCTAACCAGGTACGGAACCTGCCACCCAGGCAGGTGCCCTGGTCGGGAATCGAACCAGCAACCTTTCACTTTCCCGGAACAATGCCCAGCCAACTGAGCCACACCAGTCAGGGCCAGTTTTTTTCGGATAGGGTATGGTTGGGCCACAATGGTTGGGAATGACTAACCTTTGAGATGGAAAACCGCTCTTGCCCCTAAATCTAGGGGTTTAGGACTCTCTGGGGGTTCCAAAGGCACCGAGGAACTGAAGGGCACATTCCAGACATCACGGACAGGGTGCTATCACTTCTCAGCCTGGAGGTGGTGCCCCCAGACTCAGCCCGTCACCCCCAGGAACCAGCACTTCCCAGGAGCAGGCACTGGAGGCAAGAAAGGGCTGCCAGTGACCCATAGTGATGTAACAACACCTGTGGCTGCCAGCAACACTTAGGGGTGTGATGAGAGCAACAATGACAACAAGCACCAGTACAAACCGTGCTCCTGGCGGGCCGTGCGCGGCGTACTTGGCACACGGGAGATCAGTTTGTTTTCAAGTGCTGGGATCCGCTGGGAGGAAACAGCGGCCACTGCAGGAATCGCCGTGAGTCAGGTGGGAGCAGAGGCCTCCACTTCCGGATCGGGGTTCTGTGTGTGGCTGTGTGGGTGGGGCTGGCCTTTGTGCACAGAAGTGTTTTTGCTCCCTTCCCCAGGCATGCAGATCGTGCATTGTCTAAAGGCAAGGCCTCACGAGTGGAGTCAGTGTGAGCACACGACCTTGGCAGTGGCTCCCGGACCGGCCTTGCTAGAAGCCCGGCCCAGCACATGTGCCCTTTCTGAGAACAGCTGATATGTTGGCCTTGGGGGGCATGCGGGCTGAGGTGTGGGTGTTCCAGGGACCAGAATACGAATGACTGTCTGCCCCTTGGCCTGCACCTCCGGGAGGACAGAAAGTGTGACATGAAGTGATGAAAAGCATTATTACTGCGTGGGCTGGAAATCGAATTTGGGCATTAAAATGCTGTCGTGGTCAAAGGGCTCCACCTCCAAAGTCCAAAAGAAAATACCTCCTTAACTTTCTTCTTCCATTTTCTCTAGAAAGTGTTTTATTAAACTTTTTTCTTTTAAAATGATTAAAGATTCAGCGCCCTGTCTGTGATGTCTGCAATGTGCCTTCAGTTCCTCAGTTCACACTGTAAGGAAAAATACAGACAGAGCCCATGGGTGAATATGAGTTTTCATTTCTCTGCTCCAGGGTGCAGTTGCTAAGTCGGACGGTAGTTGCATCTTTACAATTTTTAAGAAGCTGCCAAACCGTCTCCCAGGGTGGCTGCGCCATTTTCCGGGCCCACCGGCCGTGCGCGTGACCAATTCTCCTCACCTCGGCCAGCACTTGGGGTTGTCGCTCTGTGTTGCTGCGGCCTTTTTGGTCTATGCGCAGTGGATCTGTCTGTGGATTTAATGTGCGCTTCCTGACGGTTAATTAAAGACCCTCATGTCTCCTCCCGCCTTCCTTCCTGTCTGTCTGCGTGCCTCCCGCCGTCAAGTGCTGCCAGTGTCTCTTGCCCGTTTTCAGGCTGGCTTTTACTGTTGCGCTTGGACAGTATTTGGACAGTATTCTGAATTCTGTGTTCAAGTCTCTGTCAGATGTGTGGTTTGCAGATATTTCCCCCGTGACTGCACCTTGTGTCGTCGTCCTCCGAACACGGTCTTTCTCAGAACCAGAGTGTTCATTGTGGAGAAGTCCAGTTTATTGGTTTTTCTTTTCATGGTTTGTGGTTTTGGTATCAGGCATAAGCCTTCCCTGCCTGGCCCAAGATCCTGAAGAGTTTCTCCTATTTTTTCCTAAAAGCGCTAGAGCACCGGTGGCAAACACAAGGCCCACGGGCCGAACCCGGCCCCCCACCCTGTTTTATCCGGCCCAGCACCTTGTTTCTACCCGGCACCAGCACCGAGCTCCTGCTTCACTGTTAAGGAGCAGGTACATTCACACAGTCCTAAAAGGACATTCGGCCCTTTGAAGGTGACCCCGAGGCTGATGTGGCCCCTGGTTTGGGGGGGAGGGCGGTGAAAATGAGTCTGACACCCCGGTGATAGTTTTATGTTTTACATCTGTGGTCCGTTTTGCATTAATTATTATGTAAACTGTGAGGTTTGGGTCGAGGCTCATTGTCCTGCCTGGGAATGTTCAGCTGCTTCAGCACCACTTGTTGAAAAGACCCCTTCCTCCATCGAACTGCGTTTGCGCACTGGCCAAAAATCAGCTGTGCGTGTTTGTGCGGGTGTGACTCTGGGTTCGTGGGCCTCTGCGACTGTCCCTCAGAATCTTTCCCGGCGGCACAAAGTCTTGGTTGTGGTGGCTGTATAAGGTCTTCAGATCAGATTGGCAGTGCCTCCTGTTTTATCTTCTTTTTCAAAGTTGTTTTAGCTATTCTAGTTCCCTTCTATTTCCACATAAATGTTAGAAAATCTTGTCTATTTCTACAAAGAAAATCTGCTGGGGTTTTGATAGGAATTGTGTTAAACCTGTCTATCAATTTGGGGAGAACTGACTCCTTTACCATGTGGAAGCTTCCGGATAGGTCTCCTCACTGATTTGTATCTCCTCTAATTTATTTCGTGGGTATCTTGTGGTTTTCAGCGTATCTCTTCTACATAGGCTTTGTTCTAATTGCACCTAAGTTTCTTTTTAAAGATTTTATTTACTTGTTTTTAGAGAGAGGGGAAAGGAGGGAGAAAGAGAGAGAGAGAAGCGTGGATGTGAGAGAGATTCAGCAATCGGCTGCCTCTCGCACGCCCCCAACGGGGGACCTGGCCCGCAACCCAGGCACATGCCCTGACTGGGAATCGAACCAGCAACCTTTCGATTCACAGGCCAGCGCTCAATCCACTGAGCCACACCAGCCAGGGTGCACCTAAGTTTTTAAGTGTTTGTAAATGGTACTGTGATTTAGTTTCAGTGTTTGTATGATCATTGCTAGTATGTGTAAATACAACTGATTACGTATGTTTATCTCGTATCCTGTGACCTGCTGAACTCACTTATTAGCCCTAAGAGGATTTTTTTTGTAGAGCCCTGGGAATTTTCTGTGTAGGCAGTTAGGTCATCAGCAAAAAGGGAGTTTTATTTCTTCCCGTCAGCTCCCACACCTTCCACCTCCTTTTGTGGCCTGTTGTGCTGGCCGGCACTGCCAGCACTTTGCCGAATGAGAGCGGTGACAACAGACCCCTGCATTGTCACCGTCTCAGGCACTGTTCAGGATGATGTTCGCTGTAGGCTTTTTTGTAGATTCTTGATCAACTTGAAGAAGTTCCCCTCCTTTCCTAATTTTCTGAGGGTTTTGTCATGAGCAGGTGTTGAATTTCTTCAAGTGCTTCTTGTGAATTAATTGAGATGATCGTATGACTTTTTTCTTCGTTAGCCTGTAAATATGGGAGATTACATTGATTGATTTGGGAATCTTGAACCAGCCTCGCATCCCTGAAATAAACCTCACTTGATCTCAATACATAATTATTTTTACATATTGCTGCACTCCGTTTGCTAATATTTTTAAGGACCTTGACATCGGTTTTCATGAGGGACATTGGTCTGTAGTTATATCTTTGGACTTGGTATCAAAGTAACACTAGCTTTGTAAAATGAATCAGGAAGTGTTCCCTCATGTTCCGTTTGCTGGAAGAAATTGTTTAGATTTGTGTTCATCCTTCTTCAAATGTTTGGTGGAATTCTCTAGCGAAACCACCTGCCCCTGGAAACGCCTTTGGGAGGAGTTTCTAAATGCAAAACATAGCTTTCTCAGTAGTTGTAGGCTCTTCAAATGACCTGCTGCGTACTGGAAGAGTGGGATGGTTCGTGCTTTCCAGGAACCGGTCCACTTCTATCTGAGACGTCCGGTTTCCGTATGTGACGTGTTCGGAGTGTTCCCTCTGCCCTACTTACTGTCTGCGGGGTCTGTAGCAATGCCCCCTTTCTCGTGCCGGTGTTGGCGGTCTGTGTCTCCTGCGTTTCTCCGCCGGCCTTCCTAGAAGTCGGCCAGTTCATTGGTGTTTTAAATAATCAGCTCTTCCTTTCATTGATTTTCTGCATTTGTTTTTCTGTTTCCCGTTTCATTGACTTCTGCCCTTTACTGTTCCCTTCCTTCCTTCTGCAGTTGTTGTGGGTTTATTTTGCTCTTCCTTTTCTGGGTTCTTCGATTATCGAGTGGAGACTTTCCCTCTCTTAACAGAGATGTTTGGTGCTGTAAACGCCCCTCTCGGCGTTGCACTCTGTGCATCTCACGGCTAAATTTCAATGTGTTGTATCTTCTTCTTCATCTGGTTTGATGCCTTTTTACATTTTCCCAGAGGAAGGCTTCCTCTTTGACCCATGGACTACTCAGACGTGTGCTGTTTAGTTTCCCAGTGTTTGGCAGTTTTCCTGCCATATTTATTTTTGTTACTGATTTCTAGTTTGATTCTCTTGTGGTCGGAGAACATGCTCTACATGGTTTCAGTTCTCCACGGTCCAGGACGCGGTCTGTCTGGGTATCTGCTTCGTAGACACCTGGAAAGAACGCATGTTTCACTATTGTTAGGTGGGGTAGTCTATAAATGCCGATTGCTTCATGGCCTTCTAAATTTATCTCACGACTTTGAGATCATTGACTCTTGGAGGTTACGGATATGGTGCCTGTGCCAAAGATTTCAGAACAAGCGATCTGGAGTCCAGCCGATTCACCAAGAAGGCAGGTGAAGCCTCTCCCTGGTGTTTCTCACCAGTGGGGTCGCCTTTCTTTCTCTCCAGCGGGTGCGGGCCCCTCAGAAGCCCAGGGCCCTGGGTCGGCTGCAGCTCAACACACAGCTCTGTGGGGGTGTCCCTGACAGTTTCACTGTCATCCTGTCAAGTGATACAATGAAGGACGTTTTCCATCTGCTCCCTCAAGTCATGGGATACTTCAGGCAGAGGGAGCCCTGGGTCACCTGGTCTACACTTCCATTCAGGATGAGTCCTCAGGAGGTTAATATAGATGGATTCATTTTCTGATTTTTTTTTCAATGAAATTAACATATGTTCATTTTTTAAAGATTTCATTTATTATTTTAGAGAGAGAGGGGAAGAGAGGTTGAAAGAGAGGGAGAAAAACATCAATCAGTTGCCTCTCCCATGCCCCCGACTGGGGGACCTGGCCCCCAATCCAGGCACGTGCCCTGAGCAGGAATCAAACCAGCGACCTTTCAGTTCGCAGGCCCGCGCTCCACCCACTGAGCCACGCTATACAAACGTATAGCATACCGAGGAGCAAAAAGAGGAAAATAAAATTCGCATATAATCTCACAGCCAAAAAATAACCACCGTTATTATCTTGGAGTATATCCCCCCAGTGTCTCTCAAAACGGGATGGCAGTGTTTTACCATCTTTTCTGCCTTCGCTTTAACACTGGACGTGACCGTCATCCAAGACGTTATTTCTGACAGCAGAGCGTGACTGCACGGTGCAGACGCGCCATCGTGTATTGGTGCCATGGCCGACGTGGGGCTTGTTAGTTGTCATCATGCAAAATGTCACTGGCAGGCGTCTCTGCGCACGTGCACGGTTAGTTCCTAGAAACAGAGGCATTAGGTCAGGGAACATTTACAGCTTTTGAGCTCTGTTGCCCAACTGCAGTATTGGGGTTTTGTGTTTGTTTGGGCAGGTTTCTTTCGGTTTTGGTGAAGGGTTAGGCAGAGAGCCAGCACAGATCCCACGAAGGCAGGACCCAGCCTCGCGTAGGCTCCCGGTGTGCTAGGGCTCGAAGTGATGGCCGGCTGGGGCCAGGAAGCAGTCGCTGCCTTCCCAAGAGCATAGACCTGCTGGAGAAGACAGGTCTGTGAGTACCCACACCTTCCTGTGAGGTATCTGGCTTGGAGCCAGGCAGGAAACAGGAAACCAGGCAGGGCATATTCAGCCCGGGACCTCACCCTCATAAAACCAGTCACCCAGCCCGGTTTTTGCATGCCAGGCAACAAAGGGGCAGATTTCACCTGCTTCCGCTCTCTGGACCGCCATGAGAACACCGTGTTTTGCACTTGCAATGTGCCTTGAACTCTCTTTGTCATAGCAATTGCCCTCATAAAAATGAACCAGGTCACTACAGGAAAACACCCTCCATTTAGAGCCCCAGACCACCACTCTGCTGAGAGGCCATTGAAAGACAGCTGGGTGGCCTGGAGCGGCCCAGAAGGGAAAGAGCATCTGGAGGTGGGCCGGAGAGGTCCGGGTGCTGCCAGGGGCCAAGGCCTCCGTGCAGGTAAGGCAGGCCGCTCCTCACCGTGCCATCAGCGCCACAGGCCCCTGGCACGCGGACGTGGGCCACGCCGCTCCGCGGACCCTTTCCTCTTTCCACCTGTCTTTCTCTTTTGGTCTGTAGAGAAAGAAGAGTTAATCCAGAGCGTGCTGACCCAGGTGGCAGAGCAGTTCTCCAGGTACAGACTCTTCAAAAAACACAGTCTCCGGAGGCGGAGGCTTGTTGTCCTCTGTAGCAGCGCCTGCCTTTCCTCCGAGGCCCTCTCGGCCGGCGGACACTGACCCGGACAGCTGCCTTCCAAACTCAGTCCCCCTGTGACTTCTGTAACTAAGCCACTTCGGTGGGGTCCAGGAAACACTCGCCTCCTATCACGGGCCGCGTGAGGCGGGCACTTTTGGAATGAGAGCTCACATTGCCGAGAATTTTCTCGACTGGCTCTTCTGGGACTCAGAGTTCAGCCCCCGGGAATCGCCACCAGTCCCGGAATAGGCTTTCTCACGGAGATCCTGTGCAGGCGCGGGTCCTTTCTTTCTGGGTCACCCTCCAGTTCTGGGGTCAGTACTTGCCGTTTCCCAGATATTTCACCACCGCACCTCACTGCCTGCCCCAGGGGAGTTCAGATGGGGGGAAGGCAATTGGGCGGTGTTTTCTTAAAGCCCAAGAATTGTTTAACTGAATGGGTTGGAGCTCGGAGAGGACGCACCAGGTCGCCCGAAGGTGGTCTGGGCCCAGGGGCAGGGGCCAAGGCCCGGCTGTCCCAGCTGAGAGCACAGCGCCCCTCACACCCAGGCTGGGGAAGGAAACATCCCTGTGTTCCCGCTGGGGAAATACACCCTCCAGATAGACTTAGGGTATCTCTCTTTCCTCCCTTCCACCTCCAGACGGTGCGAGTTCCTTCGGAACAACCCCTAGCGTCTTTGCGCCCGCACCTCACCTGCCCACCTCCTCCCTGGCACCGATTCAACAGCTGTTTGCTGAGCCCCTTTTAACTTCGAGGGTCTTATGACTTACGTCTTGTCTTCTTTTTTTATTCCTAGAGCATTTAAAATCAACGAACTCAAAGCAGAAGTTGCAAATCACTTGGCCGTGCTAGAGAAACGCGTGGAACGTGAGTGGAGCTAACGTTTCCTTTTTGCTTGTATGTCTCTGAACCTCTATTTAAATGAACCTCGTAAACCAGTGGTGAGAGGTGAAGGGGGGTGTGAGGTCTTTTCTTTGTGAATTGCCTCAAAATGAGTGCTAACAGAGGCTAGACTAACTCAAGCTTTTGAAAAGTAGCAAGCACACAGGAACATGTTACATGTTATAGCAATGGCTTGTAAAGAAAGCCCTCCTTCCGGGCAGAAGAGAACAGAAGGAAAACAGGAAGGCCTCGATTTGGACCCCGCTGGACAGGAGCTCCTGCTGAACATCTCGTGTGTCTCTTTGTACATAAATGAGGACACGCCGACCCACGCACTGCCGTTGGGGGGGTATGCCTACTATTGTTACCTCTCGCTTCCACGTCAACACAAAGGAGGGCAGACAACCTGCTAGAAAGCAATGAGAGTCGATCCAAGTCTTGAGTCAGTGACCAAAAGCTAAAATTCTGGGAGGAAAACAACTTCAAGTCACTCATTCTTTACATCCCCGTCCACAAACAAGGAGCTGTGCCCAAATCCCATGTGCCCACGTGGGAGGCTCTTCCTCAATGTCAGGTTCAAAGCCCCGTATCTGTTAACTTCAAGGATGACTAAACAGAGTCCAGACGCGAGGCCATTGGGGCTGTGGCGGCACCAAACACTAGCCAGCTGATTCATATCCTGAGGACTTGGCTAGCATCACCTCTCATTATCTTATATGAATTGCTTGGGTTTTTTCAAGGAAAGAAATTTAGGGTCATGCAAAAAGCAATTCACCTAAGTAACTTGAAACATGATTCACGCAGTCATACTTTTCAAAGGGCGTTGACATTTTTTAAATCTTCTTCGCCATTCCAACTTCAAAATAGTTTCCTTTTCCCCATTGATGATGGAGAAGCCACAGAGAGATAAGTACTTTGCTCAAGTTCACTCAGCAGATTAGAAAAGTAAATAAACGTGGGACCAGCTGCTCTCTCTGCCCGCTGCCTGCCCTTCTGTGACAGATCAGCATCCTCCGCTTCTGGCTGGGGTCTTCTGCAAGGAGCCCTGAGAACGCAGGCTAGGAAGCAGGCTACACACAGCTGGGCTTGCAGCTGCGGCCACAGACAATGGTTGTGGCTGCACTGAACAGAAAAGGGCCTTTTTCCAAAGGATTTTTGGGAGCTCCCATGCTAACCAGGAGGGCTCAGGAACAGGGCCCAGCTATGCAGCAGGAAGGATGTCCCAAACCCTGACTTAGCAGACTCTGTGAGGACGCTGAGCTGCTGTGTCTGAGCCCCACCTGGGTGGTGCCTGCGGCAGCACCCTGCACTCAGTTCTCAGCCACCCATGGCCCCCGCGGCCACTGCTGCAGACATCGAGCTGCTTCTCCGTGGCCTGGCTACAGATTCCAAGTCTGGACAGAGGGCGACCGTGTGTCCCCACCCTAGTTGCAGGAGAGGCCATAAAAAGTGCATTAGTGTCCTGTGGCTGTCATGACAAAGTACCACACACTGGGAGGCTTCAAACAACAGAAGGGAGTTTTCCCACAGCTCTGGAGGCCGGAAGTCCAAGATCAAGGCATCTTCAGGGTCAGTTCTTCCTGGAGGCTGAGGGAGAATCTGTCCCAGCCTCCTTTAGCTGCAGTGGCTACCAGCCACCCTTGGCTCGTGGCCAGATCACTCCAAACTGTCTCCACAGGGCCTCTGTCCCCTGTGTCTCTATGTCTCAAGTCCCCTCTGCCTATCTCTTTTAAGGACACCTGTCTTTGGATTTAGAACCCACCCTGGTCCAAGATGATCTCAAGAAATCTGCCAAGAACCGTCTTCTAAATAAAGTCCTGTGCACAGATCTGGGACTTGGGATGTGAGGACATCTTTGGGGGGAGAGCACCATTCAAACCCCCACAGTGAGCATTTGGTGTTTCTGTTGTCTGCAGTGGGAGGCAGGCTCAACTTCCCACCAAGCCCCACGGAGTGGGAACCTCCAGACCTGGGCAGGGGGTCAGCCAAAGAACATAGAAAATGACACATGTTTGCTGCCGAGTCCCTGTCTCCATTCACAGAGGGGAAGGTCACCACCAGGCGTGCAAATGTCCGGGGGCAGCGGGCAGGCACCTCCTGCTCTACCTCCTCTCTCCCCTCTCCTGCCCTCCATCCATCTCATCTCCCACTCCCCACACAGAAGCCGGCTCCAAAGCCCACCGTTACCTGCGAACAGGCAGGTTGCAGAGGCCTGGAAGGAATTTTCAAAACCCCTACAGAGGACTGTTGACCTCAGCTTGGGCGGCTTCCAATGTCTGGCAGCGGAGACAATGATCAGGCCAAGAAGAATTTTTATTTTGCCTTCAAGCACTATGCGAATTAAGGACCATTAAAGGACGCAGCCCATAGGATCTCCCCCCTGTCCTGTTGGAGCCCCAGAATTCTCTAGAACTGCCTTGTCCATCAGCGGGAGGGCATCTCCCTGCAGGGCCCTTGGGTAGACCACAGAAATCCAGCAAATTCACATGATTTCTGCTCTGTACTGGGCTCCCTACGCAGAAATGGCTGCTGCTTGTCCCAGCTGTGCTCACTTCCAGCACCAGGGCGCAGGGTGCAGGGACAGCGGGGAGGGAGCTGGCCTCTCCCAGGAGCAGGGAGGGGGCGGGGGCGGGGGCGGTCTAGGAACGGTGGGCTTGACAGTGGGCCCTCCATGGCCCCACTCTGGAGCCTCTGCTCCGGCCAGCCCCCACTTCCCCACCTCCTGGCTGCCCACTCGTGTGAACGCACACCCCGACACATACAGGTCCACCCACCGTGGTCATGTGCACACACGCATGTGCTCGCTCTGGTGTGTATGAGCTCTTGTTAGCTGTTTTCCACTTCCCGGGCTCAGGAAGGCGTGCAGCTAGCGCGGGCCACCTGTAGGAAACCTGGCATTGTTCGGCTTGTTTTAAATGGAATTTCCTGCTTTTTTTTCACCTTCTCAAACATATAATTCTTCTGAATCGAATGTAAATGTCTCCATTTCCTCAACTCACTTTAAAAGCTTCTCTTCCTTTCCATGTAAAATGTTTGTCTTCTTCAAGGAATCTGGGGTCCTGCTTAGCTTAGAGATGGTTTGGTCAACAAAGGACACGCCAGTCCACACCTGCTTCCTGGTTGGAGATGAATCATCACAGGGGCCCCACTTCCTTCCTTCCTCGTCTGCTGGACACTGGCTGCTGCGCCGGGGTCCCTGCAGGTGGGCACAGGGCTGCCCTGTGCTCAGGGCCTGGACCAATCCTAACCACAGGGAGAGCTAGCCCCGTGAGTCATGCCAACAGCTCAGGAAACTCGAAGCTGAAACCCAACCTCGCTTGCCCCCTCGTCACTCGGGAAATGTGCTTTATGTGGACTCTCACCAAAGCCGCTGGAAGACGTGTTCAGACACAGTCCCCGTGGCCTTAAACAGCTTGAACTAGCTCTGCGGCCGAAGGAGGGCCTCGCTGCCCCCAGGCCTCTTCCCCAAGCCCAGCAAGGCCCAGGGAGGCTGGTGGAGCACAGAGCTGCCGCCAGACCTGTTCTGCCACTCCTGCCCACCAAGGCCCTGTCCCCAAAGCCAGAGTCCCTCTTAGAAAATCATCCTTAGAGGTCCTCTTTCTTGAGGGCCTGTGGCTTGTCCACCAAACCACCCCTAAAGTCCGCGGGAGGACAGCCCAGGTTTCCAGGGGTGCTCCTCCTGTAAGCCAGCCTGTCCTCGCCAGGGCCCAGCAGGGGAGAGTAACCCGCAGCCTCCCATGCTGTGTGGGGCTGGGGGGGTCTCTGCTTAAGTTTCGAGATGGACAGGTGGGGCCGCATGTGTGACACTGACGTCCGCTCACAACCCGAGTCTCACTGGAGCCTGCACAGGACTCTGTGGGGTAGGCCCCACTCCTCAGCTGGGCTTTCTCCCTCCCTGGGCAGGGCTGCAGTGGGTCCAGGTGGTGGCCGTGCAACCTCCCAAAGCAGCCCCATGTCTATGAAAGGGCTGGGAGGCAGGAGCCGTGTCTGCTGGTGCCTGACCTGCCGTGGGCTCTGTCACCGTCTGGGCCCACCGCCCCACATGCCGCTCTTTAATCCCATGAGTAGTTGTTTTTCCCTTCCATTGATTAATGCAGGCCTATTGCCATCTTGTGTGAGAACCATTTCCTTGGCAACCAGGCCCTTCATAAAGGTAATTGCCACAAATGCCGAATCTCTGGGATTCACAGTAGTGACATGGTACTGGGTGGCCCAAGGGGCTTCATTTTAACACCGCCCCCAACAACTGGCCAGGGAGTCCGGTCTGCGTCCACTGCAGTACCGATATGGTCAAACATCACGCACCCACCAAACACTGTGAGCTCGGCGGTGGCTGCTAACACTCGGAGCACCCCTGACATACTGATAATGGGAAAAAGCAAGTGAGCGAGCAGAACGAAAGGCCTGATCTGATGCCAATTTTGCCCTCTTAACATTAACAGTAGGTTGATAGTTAGAATGCTGGGGAGGGGGGTGTTCGGAAGGATACATGCCAATATATATAATATTAAATGGGCTGTTGTTTGCCCTGGTAAGATCACAGATAAATGTTCAAATATTCTTAGAGGTGCTCTCTATTTCCTGTTTCCTTCCATTAACACTCGTCATTTTGTATAAAATGATGTTGGAAACATAATAAATGTAACCATGGACCTTCCCTGCCGGGGGATGGTCCGCTACCCCACGGGCCCTACACCGCAAGCCCCATCCCTTCCCCATGTCTATCCCCTTCCCCTTCTCGGATGGATCTGAGTCTACACCACACGCCAGATCTCTTCTCCAGATCTGTTCACTTTTTGGAATTTTCTGCCCTCACTGTGTCAGTGAGGCTGAGGTCCTCCTGGCCACCCACGTTGACTCTGTCGTCTGCTGACGTCAGTGTGCCCCAGCAGACCCACATACACAGCCCCACCATGGCTCTCCCTCTGCCGGGTGATCACCCTGCAGCGGGGACCAAGGTCTGGGTGCGCCTGGGAGGCCACCCACAGCGTCCCCCTGTCCACGTGCCAACTGTGACGGCTATGTACTGATGTGTCTGTTCTTGGAAGAGGACCCGTGGCTTTCATGACTCCCTAACGGGGTCTTCGACGCAAGACAGAGCGCAGCACACCCTGCTCCAAGAGGACAGGCGTGTGCTCGGAACGAGCACACAGACACATACCCAACGTCGTTTCCTCCTTGGCAGCGCCTCTGGCATCGGCCACCGAGACGGCCACTCTGCTGCTTTGAACCACTTGCATTTAAGGCCCCAGGCTTTGGTCCTGAGTCCTGGTAGAGGAGGGACAGCGTCCCAGGCATGGCACAGATGGAAGTCACTGGGACCAGATTTGAGCATCAAGTCTTCTGGATTCTGGTCACTTGGGGCAGAAAGAGGCAGTATTTTCACACAGCCTTGCCCCGATTTGGCCCCGCCCCTGGGAATGTTTAGAAATGCCCAGGGAGGTTGTCCTTCCAGTTGGCTTCCCTGGCAGGCCCTTGGAGAGTTCCCCCAACTCGCACTCCAGGGCCAGAGCACTTCCGGGAGGGTGGGGGGTGGGGAGTGGGAGGAACTGCTAAAGTCTCTGAGTCTTTGTTTTCCTTAGAAATCTCAGCATTTATTTTTAGCTGTATACTCAGAGCCATGCTTGATGAAAAGGGGAATAGAGTGGCGCCGTGGGCTGTGTCTTTTGCATAAAAATTGAGGTGTGATTACAAAGTAACAAAGCCAATCTTTTCTATTTCTTGTGAACGACTCTCTAAAAGCCTTTCCAAAGCTGCCTGCCTCCGGGCAGCATTTCTGGGCTGGAGTGAAAGTCTGGAAGTTGAACTTGCGTTTGGAGACCTAAACCCCAGCACATTCTCTGATGAAAACCTGGCTTTTCAGGCACACCTCTGCCTTGGGGCTCCAGGGATGCTCTCCTGCCCAGGTTCTGCTCATCCTTAACGTGACCTGTTAATTTCCCACCCACTGTTATCCTCCTGCGGTGTGGTGGGATGGGGGGTACGGGCAACTGCTCCAGTCTCAATGAAATGTTTGTCTTTTCAGGAAAGGTTCTGGTATTGCCCACTGAGCCTTCGTTGCATTTTTGTGCCCTGGGGCCACATTCTGCCCCCAAATTTTCTTTTCTGTTTGATTAGAGACTTCTCTGTCCGTTGTCTTCAGCTTATGATGCTTAGAGGTTTGGAGAAAGAAAGCTAGCAGTGGGTACAGGAGAAGTCAAGACTCAGGGAGCAGGGAGGAGGGACCTCCATCCCATAGAAACCCACAGATGAAGGCCACAGAACAGGCCAGCGATGTCAGAGCTGAATGAGGGGAAGGGCCTGAACATCAGTGGCCTGGGCAGGAGTGGGAGCCCGGCACTGAGTCAGCTTTCCTGCCAGGGACTCAGGCGGGCAGCCCCCACTTACCAGCCTTGCAAGAGCCTCCCTATGTATCCATGGTAACCCCCTTGTTTCTCTTGGTCGCCAGTGGAAGGCCTGAAAGTGGTGGAGATTGAGAAATGCAAGAGTGACATTAAAAAGATGAGAGAGGAACTGGCAGCCAGAAGCAACAGGTGAGGTCTGCGCTGGGTGAGCCAGCCATAGGTGGGGGGCGGTGGGGCAGGGGGGGTGGGGGTGGGGGAGGGGGGGGTGGAGCTCTGCCTGGATGTGGGGGTGGAGCTCTGATCTTTGTTTTCCCAAAAGCACAGCTGGAGCTCTGGCTGGGGGAGCGCAGTCTGGAGGCAGCCCTGCTCCTCTGGGGATTTGCTTTTCAATTAGAGAGCTTTCTTATCACAAAAGAGAGTTCTTGGCCTGGAGGCTGGGAGGCTGACTGCACATCAAGAGGAATAATCCTCCAGATCAAAGAGTTAGGATTAACTCCCCCAGATTGAAAGAAGTTGACACCACTTTCAAAGAAAGGGAACAATAAAAAGAAAAGGCTCTTGGTTTACAGGGCACAAGTGTCCTGGTGCCCCAGAAGTCCCACCCCTGGGGCGGATGTCCCCATAGTATGGAGCAGCAGGTCAGGGGAGAAAGGCCTCCAGCTGCCCTGGACACAGAAATCATTTGTCCTGCCAAACAATAAAGAGGTCCATCCACACATGCCCCTAGTGAGCCAAAATTCCTGAAAAAAGACCCCAGTCTTCACCATGCCCCCCTCGAAAGTGGGGTTTTTTCACAGTAGGAACCTCCACCAGAGCCCTCCTCACTGCAGACGTCACGTGTAGGGCAGAGGTGCACCCTGGCAGCGAAGGTGATGGTGGACGTGGCGAGCGCACTGAGCACTTCCTCTGTGCGAGCGAGCGGGCCGGCCCGAGGACTCTGCTCTCAGGGACCAACCTGCTCTGCTGGATTCTCTCCCGCCCCGAGTTCCCATCGGGGGACCGTGTGGTCATAACATGGTCCCTCACCCCCAGAGCTCCAAGTGCAGCTGAGGCTACCGAGGGGCCTCCGCAGGGTTGAATGGGGACTGATGAACCCAAGTACAGCCCTGCAGGTGCACCCAGCTGTCTTACAGAGTCACCCACAGTTTGGAGATGTCTCCCTGCCTTTAAAGTGTGGAGTGCGGTCTGCTTAGTGAGAGAATGAAGCTGAGCTGAAGAGTCTTCCGGGGGCAGGGGGTGAAGGGTTACCGGATGGTCATGCCTTGTCCCATCGGAGTCTGGAGGGGCTGGCCAGCTTCGGATGGGCTGGGGAGTGGCCTGACGGGCTCAGAGCCCTGTTGGCCCATGTCCTACAGGGACCAGTCATGTTCATGTCACACTTTCTTGGCAGCTTGGATTTCAGGATGTCTCACTCCGTTTGATTTGGGGCAGAGGAGTCTGCCACCGCAGAAAACTGCGTGAATCATGCGTCCTTGCCGTCCCGTGGCGAGGACTCTTTAGGGGACAGGAGACAGTCTTCTTGTGACCTAGTAAGGGCCATGGGGTTGTTCAGGGAAGCACCGGGGCTGGAACCGAGTTTGGCAGCTGAAAGGACACTCAGACCCAATGTGAGTGACCCTTGTCATGGCGTCACCCTCAGCTCATCACTTACGTGACCCAGCTTAGCCTGTGCTGCCCCTTGTGCCCCACCTGCCACATGCCAGACCTCCGTCCTATGGCCGGTCCCATTGCCCAATTAGCCAAGCTTGTCAACCACACTTTGCCCCCAACCCCTCCCAACAGGCCTCAGACTGGCTGCTGTGGCTGAGTGTCACGTCCACTCTGGGGAGAGGGCAGCAGCCCGATGTGGTGCCCACTGGGAAGGGCCACCTGGCACAGCTGCCCTTTGCCCAGGCCCAGGTGGGGCACGTGGCCTCGGAAGAGGGTGTGGGTCCCGCACACCTGGCTTTTCCAGTCTTCCTCAGCACTGGGGAGGAGAGGGTTAAAACTCGAGTCGTGGTCTCAGGCCTGACACTGAAGGCTCCCGTGTCCTCTTGACGGTGTCAGCCCCTTGTCTGTGCAGCGGCTGAAGGACCCCCTTCTCCAAGGGCGTGTCCCAGGCTGGGATGGTGTCCCCTTGGGTTCCTTCCTACCTCTGTGGGCGTCACCTCACCCACCCACAGGTTTCACCCCAGAGCCCACGCAACGCTAGATGTTCTTCAGCCTGTCGTCCCTTCTCAAGTGACTAAATGCCGCCTCCTCAGAGCAGCCGGGGCAAATCCAGAGCCCCAGCCTCACTGGTCTTGCCCCTGCGTGTCTCAGGGGCCCCTGCTCCTCCCTCTCCCTCCCTTCCTGTAGAAGCCAGGTGGGAAGGCGGGGCAGGGTGCTGCTTCTGGTGGGCTTTCTGGTGTGTGCTGGTCCTGGGGGTCAGATGGCAAGGGCACAGCAAAGCTTTGTCCAAGTTATGTTAGTTTCCGTGGCTGCTGTAACAAAGTCCCAGACTCAGCCTTAAAACAGCAGGAATGTATTCTGTCACAGTTCTAGAGCCCGGAAGTCCCAAATCAAGGTGTCAGTGAGGCAGCGCTTCCCCCGAAGTCTCTGTCCCCGGCCTCTCCAAGCCTCGGGCGCCAGCAGTCCTTGGGGTTCCCTGCATTGTAGCAATCTTGCTCCCGTCTCTATGGCCATCTTCATGTGGCCGCCACCCCTGTGGGCAGGTCTGTGTCCACATGTTCCCTTTCAAAAAGGACACCAGTCATATTGAGTGAGAGCCTACCCTGCTCCAGACATTAACAACCCCATTTCCAAATGAAGTGACGTTCCCAGATCCAGGGCTAAGACTTTAACACGTGACTTACATGGGATACAACTCAACCTGCAACACACCCTGGGGAGGGTGCACCCGATTTCAGAGCACCTGGGAGGAAGCCGCCCTGGGGACCAGAGACAGGACATCCGTCCGTCATCTGCAGGGCACACTCTGGGGCAGGCGGGGCTGAGCTGAGGGGCCGTGGGTGCTGGGGCTCACCACAGTAATTCAGGGCTCTTCTGCACCCCCCCCCAAGAAGCACATTCTAGAATTCACAGCTCCATAATCCAAAGAAAAGACTCCCAGCGTCCTAACCGCTTCCAAAGGAGACATTCTCAGCAGACAGTTTGCACAGCATTCCACTTAGGTGACAGACAAGAGACACGTCAATGTGACTCTTCCATCAGAAACAGAACCGGCTGGGGGTGGGGGCTGTCTCAAACGTCACTGACACTTTTAGGACGGAGAGATTCAGAGTCCTGGGCTCAGGCTGAGTCCAGAGCAGCGTCGCCCACGTTGGGCCCTGGCCTGGGAGCCCAGCAGCCCAGCTCCGGGCCGGAGAGGACAGCCCTTCCCTTTTCTTTCTGGGGAAACGAGCTGAGAAGCAGAACAACACACCGTTTGCTCTCTGTCCCTGTTGATGGCAGGGTTCCATTTTAACCGTGCAGGGGCCCTGGGACCAGGCTTGTTAAATGTGACTCCCCCAGCACTGCTGGGGGAGAAATTGCACCTCTGAACATCTTTGCTCCAGGCTGTTGACCCAGCCCTGCCTCTCCCGGAGGACAGAGAGAAAAAAGGCACCTGGCTGGGTGAGCCCCACCCTGTCTCTAGCCACCAAAGGCTAATGAGCCTGAAGTGCTGACCCACATCCACCCACACAGAGCCCCCCTAGCAGGGCCTCGGGGCTAGGGTCTGCATGCACCAGACCTCTTTCCTCTGGGGAGCAGCAGACAGTGGAAAGCAGTCAGGTAGTGGGCAGGTTCACAGACACCCCCAGAATAGGCTGCACTCCCTCAAGACATAACACCCTAGGATTTCTTGATTTTCCCCCACGAGCTGCCCGCTTGAATTTAGGGCACAGAGTGAAGTTTGCTGGTTGTGACCCCAGGAAGGGGAGGGCTGCAAAAATGTGGTGGCATCTGGGGGTCTGTAATCTCCACTTTATCCCAAACAAATGACCTTGACCACTGGACTGAGCTCCAGAGGAGTGGAGGGTGAGAGCCCAGGAAATGAAAGCAAAAATACGCCCCAAACAGAGTGAAAAGAAAAGGCACTATGTCAGCTGCTCTGTCAGCTGGAGGATGCTGGTTCCCATGGCAACAGGGCACAGAGGGAGCAGCCAGGGTCGCCAGGCGAGGTGGGGAGGCCCTGGCACGAGTTGCCAGGCACCCAGGCCAGCACTCCCAAGGCTGGGATTTCCGAGGAGGCAGCTGGATTCCAGCAGTCCGACCTCCTTGCCCCGTGAAGCATCCGCAGCCCTCCTGGGAAACACACGCGACTGACTGGACAGCACGTGTGTGGGGTTCACACAGAAGGGGCTAAGCAGAAAGGAGGTGACAGTGGCGCTGTCTGTTCCGTGCACAGACCAAGTCCCTCACCCTCAGGAATGTGCAAAGGGGGTTTCTCCTCCACGGGGTGACAGTGGAAATCATTTGTTTGGTACCTTTTATTGGTTCATTTTGTGGCTCTTGTTCAAGCCCCTCCACACGGGGGGCTGTCACAGGCAACGCTGGTGGTTTTTGTGAGCGCCGGGATGAGGGGAGGCACAGCACCTGCCACCAAGTAACGCTGAAGGTTCTTTTGTCTACAAGGGAGATAGAGGTTGATTCTGAGTCTGCAGGCTAGACTGGTGAGGGGTGTGCATCACCGGAAGGAAGGACGGCAGCCACCGTGCCCCCAGTCGAAGCCTGGGCACCGATTTCCCAGGTGATTTTTGGTGTATGGATATCTAGTTTTGAAAGACAACTAAGGAATATTATGTTGTAATCTTTTGTCACTTACAGCATTGTGAGTGCTAAATAGGTCTCAGGGTGAGCCACACCCAGCTCGTACATTCTTCTAGAAGGCGCAGTGCAGACCCGCAGCCCACCCACCGATGGACTCCTGTTTCCTCACCCCGTGGCAAATACTTTGGCTCTCCCGTTCAGTGCCTACCGTATGCAGCATCTCTGTTTCCCTTGTCGTCTCACATTCCCTCACTTCACATCATTTTCTTAATTGCCCTGAAGATCACACACCAATCCATCTTGTTGATGTATCGGTTTAAATTAGTTCCCGCATGGGGCCGTTTAGGTAGCTTCTGGTTTGCTTCAGTGTTTTTGTAACAACAGACAACGAGGCGATGAATACCTCTGTGCCCCCAGCCGTTCGCTCGTGTCTAATTCTTCTCTTAAGATGAATCCCCAGAGTAGACGTTCGGGCTTAAAGGGTGAGGATTTCTTCGCGACTCCTACTTTAGGGTCTTAAATGGCTCTCCCAGAAGGTGGAACTTTATTTACAAACCCCACGAGCTACTGCCGCAGGGGCACAGTGCTGGGCTGGCCCCCTGCCCGCCAGCCTGGGAATCTCAGCAAGGGGGAGCAGACACCCCCATCCCCTCGTGCTCCCCATCAGCGGGAGGATGGAGAGCATGTTCATGTTCATGTTCAAGAAAGTTAAGGTCCTCAAGCGGGGAGGGGCCCAGGGAGTGGCCAGATCACCTGGGGCAGCCCCCCACGCCCAGCCCCCGGGTGCGATGCTACAGGCCGGCACTGTTTCCCAGTATCAGATGGTGGCTTTCCGTCTAGAGCACACCTGGCTCCTTCTGTTCTGTTCTTATTCGGTACCCCCTGATGTTGGGCAGCGAAGAGAACAGAGCCAGAGAGCAGATTTATCTGCCGAGGAGTGTGTGGTGGGAAAAACTGGACCCATCCTGGAGGTCTGTCTCGGGGCCTGGGTTGATAACACATAGTGTGGCCACACCCTGGGGCACTGGAGGAGCACTTGCTTTTAATGGAGTTGATCTCTGGGAAGCAACACCCAACGGTTTGTGGCGTGCTAAGTGAGTAAAAGTGGTTGCCAGCCCAGCCAGTGTGGCTCAGGTGGTTGGAGTCATGACCTGTGCACCAAAAGGTCACGGGTTCATTTCCTGGTCAGGGCACATGCCTAGGTTGCAGGTTCAGCCCCTGCTCAGGGCATGTGCCAGAGGCAGCCAATCAATGTTCCCCTCTCTCTCTCTCTCTCCCTTTCTCCCCCCTCCCCCACTTCTTCTCTCTGGAATCAATTTTTTTTTAACTTCAAAAAAATTAAATTTAATTTAAAAACCACTTGCCAAAGAGTAAGTTTGTACGATTCCATCTTCATTTAAAGGCACAAGGGCTGCCCCTGCGTGCCCGTGCCTAGGCTCATCCGGAAGGACACCCCAACAACAGGAGGAATCTCCAGGGCATGAGATTTAAGAGAGAAGTGGGTGCAGTGGGGGCTTAGATTGTTTTTAATTTTACTTTATCTACTTCTATGTTGCTTGAATTTTTTAATGATGAGGTGCTTTGCTAGGTTTGGGGAGCCCATGTGCAATGAAGGGGGCATGTTCCCAGCCCCCAGCTTCAGCTGCAGAGGCCCAGCGGGGTCCTTGGGGGGCTGGCAATGAGACACCCCTGGCTTCATGATTACCCTCCTGCAACAGCTGAGACCAGAAGGGGTTGTGGGTACTGCTCGGACTTTGGTCTGGGGTTTGGGTTGTTTTTGCTCTGAGGAGGTCCCCACCGTCCACTGCCCACACGAACGCCAAGACCAAAGCGACATGTCGGACTGATCATTGCTTTCCCTCCAGGACCAGCTGCCCCTGTAAGTACAGTTTTTTGGATAACAGCAAGAAGTTGACACCTCGACGGGATGTCCCTGCTTATCCCAAGGTAAGGTGCACTTCTGCCTGGGAAGAGACACCCCAGAGCACAGGGCCCCCCACCCTCGGCCACCCTCGCCACCTGGCTCCACCAGGTCCCTGATGTCCGCATATTTGTAAAAACAGCTCCTGTCCTGACCCCAGGCTGCAGAACTGAATGCGCCTGTTATTCTTAGGCAGGATATTTTTCCCTTTGACGTTTGTTTAGCAAAAGTGGTCCCAGACCAGGAGGTAAGAGCTAAGATTTCAAGTAAACTTTTAAAAATATGCTTTATTGGATCTCCTGTCCCTGAACAGTACATCGTTGTTATGAGAAGTTTTGCTTTTCTGTCGCAAAAGATGTCTCCGTTACGAGGGACCTCGGGCCCCTGTTAGAACAGCAGTGCCCTGGGCACTGGGGGGGGGGGGGGGTCTCCAACCAAGCACAAAAGGTCACCACCTGACCAGTGCCTTCAGCTGATGAGCAAATGGCCCGGCCAAACCGATTTTCGACGCCCTCTACAGCTAGTGTTCAGGCTCACGCTTGCTCGTGGGGGCCGGGGCCCTGCGGGTCATCTGAGGTTTTCAGGCGGACACTAGTGTCTTTTCCACAGGAAAATGTGACCCAAATCTCATGTCCAGCCCCAGGGGGTCACGAGGCCCAGCCTAGGTCAAAACTAAAGGGTTTAAGTGTTTCCCTGCAGTTCCTTAGGCATTAGAAAACCTCCAAAACCTGGGGGATCACCGTGACGGTTTTACGTCTAAAGTCAGTTTCTGCTTCCTCTGACGATTGACCCCAACCCCGGTGGCCTGCAGAGCCTGCCCTGGCTCACGGGCTTCCCTCCAAAATGAAACTCAAAATAGCTACTCAGTCTTTATTTGAATTTATACCAAGGACATTTCTCTGCTTGGCTTCACTTGGCTGTATTTTTTTCGAGTCAGGGTTGAGCCGGGGCTTAGGTGCAGTGAGTCCATCTTCTGCAGATGCAGAGGTTGTGGATCTGGACAGACGTCCACCACGGTCGAGGGACAGGGCATTTCCACCACCCTGAACGGCCTCTCCTGCCTATGTGGCTGTGCCTGGCGCGCTGGCCCTGCCTCGGGCAGCCACCAATGGGACTCCTGTCCCTAGAGTTTGCCCCACCCATAATTGTTGTAGAAAGTGGCCTTCAAGTCTGTACCCAGGTGCCCCTGATAGGGGGACAGGAGAAAACATCCACCGTCCACTGAAGGTGACCAGCCTTTGTCTCAGCACCGAGGCTAATGCCACTTGCTGTCCTTTCCAGTACTTGCTGTCCCCAGAGACCATAGAGGCCCTGCGCAAGCCGACCTTCGACGTCTGGCTCTGGGAACCCAACGAGGTGAGTGAGGGGCCTCCTGGCACCAGCGTCTCCAGAACTTGGGGGAGGCATCCCCGGCCCACGTCCCCCTGGCCTTTCTCCTCTCTGTTCTTTTCAGTTTTTTAAACTTGACTCTCCAGGTTTTAGTTAAACTTACTGTTGGTAGACTCGGGGGCCCTGGAGACAGAACTCAGGAAGGGGGTGTCAGACAGAGAGGCAGGTGGTCAAGTGCAGGGGCCTCAAACCCTCAGGTCCAGACTGCAGGTGCTAAGCACCCCCCCAAGGAGCATCGTTGTGCCATCGTCATGAGTCCCAGGGGCCATCTGCTGACCCCACAAACACCCTCTCAGCTGACCAGCTGCTACCCACAGACCCCCCACCCGTGCTGTGGAGAAACAGCTCTCCATGAGTGGGCTTCTGTGGGAGAGTCGTGGTGGGACAGGCGTCTGTGGCCCCCGGACACACGCAAGGACAAGATCTGGGACAGCAAGGCATCTCTTGCAGTGAAATATTTCTTTAAAATTCCCCTTTGCTGAGAAAACACAAAAATGGAGATTTTCTTTGCTTGGTCCAGTTACCTAATCATATCAGTCATACCCCTCTCTTTCCGGACGTCAGGAACACAAAAAGTCCCTCGCCACAGACATCAGGCCACCAGACTCTGCAGACTCTTTCCAGGTGTCCACTAACAGAGACACGCAGAAAGACTGTCCCCAGCCAGCTGCCCACCGGGACAAGAGTGGCAGCGGCGGCCTCCTTGCAGATCACAGGAAAAGGGGACTTTGCACCCAGAACGCTCACTGGTACTGGCCCAGCACCCAGGGTGCTAGACCCTGCTGAGGGAACCCCGCTCACGGGTTCGTTCCCGCTCTCCCAGCAAAGGAGATGCCTCGGCAGTATCGACCCGAGACCCACAGGTTCCACCTCTGCCACCCCGGCCATCCTGTGTCCAAGGGACTGTCCCCTAGCAAACATCGAACCAGATGACACATGTGCTCCCAAACACCCGGCCACCAGGTGGCACACAGGATGGGCGGTGGCTCTGCAGGAGGTTGCACATGTGTGGCCGTCCCTGCCAGACCGATGCGCTGTCACAGAGGGACTGGGTGTGGGAGGCCGCGCGGCCTGGAGAAACGAAAGGGGCATGAGGAAGACCTCTGGTCTCAGTGGCTCCCCCCGAACAAGCGACCCAGGCTGGCCTGTCCATGGGCCAGTGGCCACAACAGATGGCCTGGAACGTGCAGACCCCTGCATCTAGCAGGTGGACAAGCACCACTACCAGGGACATCTAGAAAAAGCACAGTCCCTGATGCTGCTTTGACCTCAGCCCACAAGGAACTAGAGCAGAGCCTGGGCCGCTGAGGGCTCAGCACCTGTTCGCTGCCGTCTGTCTCTGACACAGGTCTACGTGACCAGAGAGGGGACACACCCTCACCTTGAGAGGGTGAGGGATTCACACATCCGTGATGGGCAGGCCACCTCCCTGTCCCCGACACATGGGGTGGCTGCACACGAAGGCTGCATGGCTGCCTGCGGTGACAAACCAGAGATGCTCAGAGACAGGACCCCTGACCGCCGCAAACCTGGGGACACAATGAATTTTGGACAATGGGTGGCAAATATGAACAACCACAGGGTCACACCCGAAAACTTCAGTTCTCTTGGCCCCCCAAAACTGCATCTGGCTGCCCACAAAGCAGTGGCACCCTGAGAAGTTCAGAGTCCCAGGTGGTGGTGGTTCACCTCTCTCCCTTCAAGCAGGACCAACGCCAAGCCCAGCCTCACCCAGTGTGCCCCCTTCACAGACCCGGAGTCCGTGACCTCACACGGCTGCTGTCCCTGGCATGCTGCTGGGAAGAGCAGCATGGCCGCCCCTACCGAGCGCCGCGCTTACAGGCTGGGCCACCTAGTTAGCTCCTGAGTCCTCCACCTCCCTGTTGTCCAGCCATCCCACCAGGACCCGCCGCAGAGTCCCAGCTGGAAGCTAGGGCATAGATGCATGGCCACGTCATGCCTGCTCCAGACCCACCACAGAAGTGGTGCCAGATGGTTTCGTCTGCTGATTGGCTCCTGCTCTAGGATTTCACAGCAAACCTTCCTTCAGCTCACGGGGTGGCCTGGAGCCACGCCTGGACTGGTGGGGTGCGGGCGAGGGGTGTCAGCCGCAGCCTCGGTCTGAGGCCTGCCGTGGCTGTGCAGGCTCCGCAGGCTCCGGGGCAGCTGGCGGATGTGATTGGGGCAGGGCACAGGCGGTGGCCCTGGGCAGAGGAGCATTCACTGGTGTCATGCGCTGCCCCCCCAGGTAACATCTTAATTGTCCCTGCTTCACAGATGTCTGCCTCCCTGGGCTCTCCATCCCAGGAGGCAAAGCCCACTTTGTCAAACTTCCATTTATTTAAAATAATTTAGTCTTTTTTCCCTCGCTTAATTAGCTCCAAAGCTCTGAGCGCTATTTAAATAGATTATAACAGTGACAATGAACCCTCCTTGTGACAGAAGACAAAATCTATTTCGGCTTGAGCAGGGATTTCTTTAGAAGACAGTCCGTGAAGTAAGGTTTGGGAGGGGACCTTTACCCAGAATGGGCTCACCTTCCGGACTCCACATTTAACACATCGAACAGTGACTTCGGGCCCACGGGCCCTGAGGGGCACAGTGAAGCAGGTCTGGGATGTCAGTCATCAGAGCCCCTCACCCTCCATCCCCGGCTCAGGCAAGGGAAGGGCCTTTCTGTCTGTGAGGCACCACCCTCAGGTCTGTGTTTGATGGAGCCGCATCCCAAAACCCTACACTGTGCTGCGGACACACCAAGACCAAGTCTCCCAGGTGGAAATAAATAGAGTCATTCCTGGTGCGGCCCTCTGGGCGTGGCGTGCCCCCACGTGTCCCGTCGCGGGCTGCTCCTTCTTGCACACAGTTCCATGGACTTCTGAACCCCGACTGCTCTTCCAACTTCACATCCCTTCTGGGGGACCCTGACCGCCCCTCCTCAGTCAGCAGGCTTCACTCCCAGGAGTTCCGGGGCTGGGAGGGCCCATCCCTAGGGGTGGGCCTGGAGAAGCTGCCCGCATGCCCTGCGGACATCCCCCAGGACAGCGGGGACCGGGCAGCCCGCATGCCGTTGACCACCCTCGCCCCTCCTGTGCCCGCAGATGCTGAGCTGCTTGGAGCACATGTACCATGACCTCAGCCTGGTCAGAGACTTCAGCATCAACCCCATCACACTCAAGAGGTGGCTGGTAAGTGACAGCCCCCTCTGGTCCCTCTTGAACGCGGTTGCATTGAGTCACACAGGAGTGACCATTGGGCACCTTCCCGATGGCACTGGGCATCCTTGAGAGTTCTGCCAGGACAGTCGGTCAGTCTCTATGTCCCCACCACACACTCTGCCCCTGAGCTCCTGTTCCCATGAGCGAGAAAACGCTGAGGGCCTGGGGCGGACACCTGCAGCAGTGTGCTCTAAAGCAGGGCACGTGTGAGTGTGTATGTGCAAACGTGTGTGAGTGTGTAAGTGTCTGAGCATGTGCATGTTTGTGGGGAAAGTGCATGTGTGGGTACATTTGTAAATGTGCACATCAGTGTGCATGACACATTTGTGAGTGTGTTGTAAATGCCTGGAGGTAGGAGCATGTGTGTGTGAGTGTGAGCCTGTGCAGAGGTGTGAGTTTATGAGCATGTGTGCATGTGTGATTGTGTATAAGTGTGTTCATATATGAATGTGTATGCACAAGTATATGTGCGTATGTGGGTATGTATTGTGTGAGTGTCGTGTGTGGGTGTGTATTGTGTGAGTGTGTGTGTGTATGTGTGTGTGTGTGAGAGAGTGCATGTGGGTATGTATTGTGTGAGTGTCGTGTGTGGGTATGTATTGTGTGAGTGTGTGTTTAGCAGCACAACTTTTTAAAAATAAAGCATTACTAGTAAAGCAGAACCAAATATTAAAGACTTGTTAAAGGTCTCACGCCCATGGGGACCTCGGGTCCCCCGTTCAATCCTTCCAGCTGGCCCCTCAGCCTCATGTCCCAGGGTGGCTCCTCGGATACCCCCTGAGACACCCGAGTCCACATGCCCAGGGTGACAGTCTGGGGAGGCCTGTGGCCATACCCGCCCTCTGGGGGCCACCTTGCCTCACCTTCAGTAAACACAGGAACACCAGTGGCCTCGGGTTCAGACGCGCATTGGGCAGGGAGCATTTGAAACAGCTGTGAGGGGACCTCGGGGAGGAGGGCGGGCGGCGGGCACAGGACGGCCAGCGCCCTCTTGTCTCCTGCAGCTCTGCGTGCATGACAACTACCGGCAGAACCCTTTTCACAACTTCCGGCACTGCTTCTGCGTGGCCCAGATGATGTACAGCATGGTCTGGCTCTGCGGGCTCCAGGTGGGTCTCTGGGTGGGGAGCCCCTTCCAGGGGGCAGCAGCACTCCACTCAGGGATGCGGGCCCCCGTCCGGAGGGAATAGTCATGGGGCTCCCTGGCAGCTCCTCCACCCTCCCAGGGAAACCACCCAGCCCATGGATGTCAGCGCCCTCCAAGGCGAGGCTCCTCCGGTTCAGTGAGTAAGTGGGCCCTCCTCTCCCACCCCCGAGAGTAGGCGGGTCCTCTCCCACCAGGCCAGGGGCCGGAGGGGGCTTCATCCTGCCCGCATCACTCATCTCCCACCCTGTCCCACCCCTCCTGACCCGCATCCCCTCTCTAACGCAGGAGAAGTTTTCCCAGACCGACATCCTGACCCTGATGACGGCAGCCATCTGCCATGACCTGGACCACCCAGGATACAACAACACGTACGTGCGCGACGGCTTCCCAGGGCACTGGGCTCGGCGCCATACTCAGACCAGCCCACATCCATTCAGGCTGCATAGGACACAGCTCCCCACTGTGGGATTTTGCCCATGGCCTTGGGCCTCTCTGGGGCAGGGCCTTTCAAGGTTACCAAACCCTAAGAGGCTGCCACACCCTTCCGTGGTCCTGGCTCCAGGCTGTGCCTCCCCACGTGCTTAGAGCCCTTCCGACACCAGATCCTCCCAACCCCCCAAAGCAAGGCATGATGCCCCCATCAGGACTGGGTGGTGAGCAGCCCACCTTCCTCACTCTGTGGATCTCACTGCCCCCTTGGCAGCCTCCACAGCCTGTTTTCAACAGGGAGAGGCTGAGGGCTAGGACTGAGTGGGCAGACAAACAGCACGCAGTGGGGGCTTTGCTGAAGCACTGGTCCATGCCCCGCTTGGGGTGAGGGCGAAGGCTCAGAGCTTCCCCCACCTAACTGCTGAAGTGCAGATTGCGTGGCATTGCTTTGCATTTACAGTGACACGCCGCTTCTTTTATCAAATGTGTGCATTTGTATAAGTCTATTGTATGCATGATGACCTCATTTGTGCCCGAGACCTTACCAACCTTGCCTGGACCAGAGTGGACTCCAAGGTGTGGGAGTCCGTGGGCCTCCCCTCCCCTATGGCCCACTCCCGGTGGTGGTCCAGCACGGGGCCTGCACCCCAGCATCTTGTTTGTCTCCCAAACGTTTGCCTTTTGCACGTATTGCATTGTTTTGCAAGGTGCCGCAATGAAAGACCTGGTCGCCTTCAGGGCACTGCAACAGGGAGCAATGGAGGTTTCTGGGCGGTGTCCACCTGGTGGGGCTGTAAAACCTTGGGGTTTTCTCATTAAAGGGGCAGCAGTGAGCCGGGGGAGCCAGGAGAAGTGAGTTCCTGACACAGGCAGAGTGCAGTCGCCTTCACCAGCCCCTGCCCCACTGCCTTTCAGCCTGTACAGGCACTGCTTGGACACCTGGGCGTGTGGCCCTGACTCGCAGGTGCCTGCAAGTGCAGGCTCCTGAGGCCCCTTTCCCCTCGCCCCCACCCTAGGTACCAGATCAATGCCCGCACAGAGCTGGCCGTCCGCTACAATGACATCTCACCCCTGGAGAACCACCATTGCGCTGTGGCCTTCCAGATCCTCGCCCAGCCCGAATGCAACATCTTCTCCAATGTGCAGCCGGACGGGTTCAAGCAGATCAGACAGGTGCGCGGGGGAGAGCACTCGACCGCAGAGCGAAGGGGAGTCTAGGGGGAGATAGCAGACAGGGCCACGAGAGAGCCGCCCTCCAGTGGCTGAGGCTGCTGGAAGCTCCCGGTCACAGCAGCGCCCACCAGGGATCCTGGGGAACCAGCCCTCCCTCTTTCCTCTGCCTTCGAGGCCACATGGCACCCCAGCATGTATGCATGGGGTTCCACCAGCAGCACTTCGCCGCCACTGTTGAACTCACCCTTCGAGATAAGCCTGTTTTGCATCGCAGCCCCACGGAGTGAGGCTCACAGCCTTGGGTGATTTGCCCAGGGAGCACGAGGACACAGCAGGCCCTGGGCAGGCACGCCTGCTGCAGCCAGCGGGCAGAACCCTGACCACTGCCCCCTAGCCCAGCTGCTCGCCCCAGCCACCCCATGACCCAGTCAGCCCCACTGCCCATGTCAGATAAGGGACCTTCCTGCTTCTCAGGGCACTTTGGGAGAAGGGTAAGAGCACCCTCTGTCCCAAGGCAGTCACTTCTGACTCACCACAAATAACAACCCCCTTTCACACGGGAGGTCCCACAGAACACGACTCTGCATTCCGTCCTCTGGTGTTTGCAGGGGAGGGAAGATATCAGGGTGATCCCTTGGAGGAATATAGTGGGTTGAATGGTAGCCAAACCCCTGCCAAAAAAAAAAACCCCAAAACAGTATGTCTACGCCCTGACCCTCAGACCTTGAGAATGTTACCTTATTTGGAAAAAGGGTTTTCATAATTGTGATTGAGCTAAAATCTCTAGATAAGATTAGTTTGGACTATCTAGGTGGGCCCTAAATCCAGTGACAAGTGTCTCTATAAGAGACAGAAGAGAAGAAACAGGCATGGACAACAAGGCCATGATATGACAGAGGCAGAGACTGGATTGATGTGGCCACAAGCCAAGGAACGCTGGAGTCACCAGAAGCTGGAAGAGGCAGGAAGGATCCTCCCCTTGAACCTCAGAAGGAGTAGGGCCAGGCCAACACTTTGATTTCAGACTTCTGGCCTCCAGAACACTGAAAGAACGTTTTTCTGATCTTCTCTGTCACCAGGCTGTGTGCATGGCAGCCCCAGGACACCAGTACAGGGGCCACCGTCAGTGTCGGCAGGAGCCACACTCTGACACTCCACAGACAAAAACCTCCCCCATCTCGTCCCCGTGGCCTTGCTTGAAGAGGAACCTGATAAATAGTCTAGAATCCAGTGCTGAGAAAACACTCCTCTCCCTTCTGGAGAGCTGATAAGCTTCACTCTATCAGAAAACAGCTTCATAAACCATCATTCCCCCACTTGCCCCTGCTTCCAGGAAGTTCAGAACTAAATACAGTGCTTACTCACTGTTGTCATTGAATCGCTGGTTCCTGGTGCAGTTCTCTCCTTATCTCCAGGCAGTCTGGCCTCTGTCCCATGTTTATGGAGCCACCCAGAAAGCCCTAGGATGTTCTGATAAGCCCTAGGGAACCTTTCTCTGAAGCAGGGAAAGGGGTAAATCCTAAAGACCACACTGCATTGGCAGCTGCCCCTGATGTCTGCCCAGCGACCTGGAATACATACGGCCCAGAGAAGCAAAGCATCTGAGACTCAGCATCCATCCCCCGCCCCCGGGAGGAAGGTGCCTGACTGGAGGAGTAGCCCGCCCCACATCCGGGATCATCCCTGTGCTGTCCCCTACGGGGACACTCAGGGTTGTCCTGCCTCTGACACTTTACTGATGTGCACATGAGACTTTTTTTGAGGGTAAAATCAGTGTCCCAATTTTTTAAATTATATTTCATTGATTATGCTACTACAGTTGTCCCAGTCTTTCCCCCTTTGCTCCCCTCCACCCAGTACCCCCCACTCCCTCAGGTTACCCCCATACCTTTGTTCATGTCCATGGGTCATGAGTGTAAGTTCTTTGGCTACTCCATCTCCTATACTGTACTTTACATCCTCGCAGCCCTTCTGTAACTGCCTATTTGTACTTCTTAATCACCAATTCCCCCACACCCCCTCCCGTCTGGCAACCATCAAAACGCTCTCCATAGCCATGATTCTGGCTCTGATCTTGTTTGCTTAGTTTTTTAGATTCGATTGTTGAGAGAGACATATTTATGGCCATTTTATTGTTCATAGTTTTGAACTTACTTCTTTTTCTTAGATAAGTCTCTAACATTTCATATTATAATGGTTTGATAACAAGCTCCTTTAGTTTTTACTTGTCTGGGAAGCTCTTTATCTGCCCTTTGATTCTAAATGATATCTTTGCTGGGTGGAGCAATCTTGGCTGTACGTCCCTATTTTTCATGACTTTGAATATTTCTTGCCAATCACTTCTAGACTGCAAAGTTTCTTTTGAGAACTCAGCTGACAGTCTGATGGGAATTTCCCTATAGGTAACTAACTGCTTTTCTCTTGCTGCTTTTAAGATTCTTTATCTTTAACCGTTGACAGTTTAATTATGATGTGTCTTGGAGTGGGCGTCTTTGCATCCATCTTGTTTGGGACTCTCTGTCCTTCCTGGACTTGCATGTCTACTTTCTTCACCAAATTAGGGAAGTTTTCTTTCATTATTTTTTCAAATAGATTTCCAATTTCTTGCTCTTTCTCTTCTCCAGAAGGAGGAGAGATGCAGTGTTGGGCCACGCTACCAAGACAGGGAGGCATAGCAGCTTTATCTAATACATAGAAACAAACACCGGGAGGCTGCCAAAATGAGGAGACAAAGAAACATGGCCCAAATGAAAGAACAGATCAGAACTCCAGCAAAAGAGATAAACAACATGGAGATAAGCAATCTATCAGGTGTACAGTTCAAAACACTGGTCATAAGGATGCTCAAGGAACTTAGTGAGGACCCCAGCAGCATAAAAAAAAAAACCCCAGTCAGAAATGAAGGATCCACTAACTGAAATAAAAGGCAATTTACAGGAAATCAACAGTAAAATGGATGAAGCTGAGAATCAAATCAATGACTTGGAACATAAGGAAGCAAAAAACAAGCAATCAGAAGAAGAAGAAACAAAGAACCCAAAAACAAAAAACAAAACAAGGATAGCATAAGGAGCCTCTGGGACAACTTCAAGCATTCCAATTTTTAATAAAATTTTGTCGTGGAATATTTTGAGGACTAACTCCTCACAGGCAGAGAACCTTCACTATTACACAATTAAATCTTTTCAGGGAACTTGCACCATTCAAAATACCAGGGGTGACCCCCTATCCCAGAATGCATTCGAGATGATCTGTATTGGCTGATTTGAGTTCTGCATTTGGTGCTTGTGGCTTTATTTTCTTGAAAAAGTAACACACCATACTCAGGACAGAGGTGTGTTTGTAAATGCTTGTGGGATAAGTGGGGGCAGGGGCAGGGAGGTGGATGGATGGGCAGACTGATGGACAGTGGATGGACATATTAAATGGGTAAATTGATGGGTGGATGAGTGGATTGGATGGCTGGATGGTCAGATGGTCATGGTTTTGAATTACGTCACTTTTAAACCAATATTTGATTAACAGTGATAAAATGTTTATATTGAGAACTCATTGTACCCTCACAAATTTGTAAACAGAAGAACGCCATCATTCCCAAGCAATAGATGCACGTATAATCACACATAGACCAGACAACAGGAAAAAATACCCTTGGAAAATTGGTCATGGACCTCCACCAGGATCTGGAAGGGACACTCCATGTGTCCAGGTTACTAAAACAAGGGGAAGCATCTGTCCTTGGCTGAGCCGGCCACCCCCAAGCAAGCCCTCCTGGGAGGCCAAAGTGAGGCTGTTGCTTCTTCAAGGACACAGCCTGGGAAGCGTCAGGCTCTCTCCTGGGCTTGAACCCAGCCATCACCTCTCCCACTGTGCCCTGGGCAGCATCCTCAGCCTCCAAAAGGCTCAGTTTCTGTATCTAAAAGTGAGGGCAGTAATCCTTAGACACACACGTAGCGTTTGCATGAGCACTGAATAACGTAGTGCATGCAGAGGGCCCGTGCATAGCTGGCGCTCACTGGGGAATCGGGGTGATAACCTGGTGTTCACGCTTTGCTCTTTCACTATTCAGGGGATGATCACATTAATTCTGGCCACTGACATGGCGCGGCATGCAGAAATCATGGATTCCTTCAAAGAAAAAATGGAGAATTTTGACTACAGCAACGAGGAGCACATGACCCTTGTAAGTAAGCTTGTTTAACCTTTGGGGGAGGGTTGCTGGTGAATGGGTCCTCCCCTCCAGCTCAGACTGGAAACCAAGAAACCAAAATTCTGACCTTGCCTTGGAGTAAGTTGTTGATAAAGTCCCCCATCTTGCCAGAGAAAGCTGCCTAGCAGGGGCCCTCTCCTGGTAAAGCCATCCTTCATGGCTTGGGGGAGCGGGGTCTCGTCCTCCACCTTATTCTGATTTGAAGATAATGAGTGTGTAAAGGCAATTGATGTGGCTCTGGTTTCCTAGAATAAAATTGGCTCTCCCACAAAGTCCTCACCCCAGAAAACATGCTGGATACCAGCCTCTGGGAAGGCAACTTAGGAACCCCGTGGCCAAGGCCTGAAGGCTTGACTCAGCTCCCTCCGGGACGGCTGTGCCCTGGCTGGCTGAAGCCTGGTGTTGGAGGCAGCGTCCCAGAGCGACCTGGCGGGCAGAGCCCCAAACTGCCTGAAACTGCAGCCTGACGCCTCACACAGGACACAAGAAGGGTCTGGTTCAGTTCCCGGGAGCAACAGATCAGGGTGACAAGGGAAGGACTAGAGGGCAGTGCCCACCTCAAGGTCCAGCTGAGGCTGTGCCAGATGGTGCACTGAGTACAGCCATCCTTTGCCAAGTCACATTCCCCAGGCCCCTGTCCTAGACGGCAAGCCCAGGCAGATTCGGGGCCCTCAGCCCGTGTGGACATTCCTGCCAACTCAGCCTCAGACTGTGAATGGTAGCCAGCACTTGGACCTCAAACACTGGCAATTCCAGGTGACAGTCATTTGAGCCTACAGCAAGTCATTTGTGCCACAGCTAGTCCCAAAGGCACTTACCCAACTGGTACCAGTGTGAACACTCCGGCTGAATTCTTTGGCTTGACAAGTCTCCCTCTGGAAGACCCCCTGTGCACCCAAACCTCACCAGGCTCAGAGGACCAGAAATGCATCCGGCTGGGGAAGATCACAAACAGGATGTGGCCGGCCCGGGGCTGTGCTGAGGGGGCCACCACTGGAGGCTGGGGTGGCCAGGAAGGCTTGAGAGAGGGGCCAGAGGAGGACCTGGAAAGATGCAGTGGGGAAGGGAGCCTCTGCGGGATGGCAGCATGGGCTGGGGCCCATGGGCAGAGAGCCCTGGCTGGCACAGGGAAGGCACCAGACTTGGGAGCAGAGGGCAGAGGCTGATGCCACCTCTGACATTTGAGCAGTTTTGCACCCTCTGGGCTGGAGGGGGCAGTAGGAATCAAGTCCTGCCCCAAGGATGTCCGTGGGGTCGGCACACAGCACTGTGGGTGCTACTCCTATTGGGGGAATGGGGGGCCAAGGCCATGCCTTCCCTGCGTTTGCGTCCCTTTCAGCCTGTTTCTAACATGCCCCTGTGTCATTCGGGGGTCCCAACACTATCCAGTTGTATTACCCTTTTAACCCCTGCTTCCTAATGTCAGATGAACTCAGAGTCTGGAAGCTTTGGCTAGAAATAAATGGTGAAGATTTATTCAAAGGTCTTAGGGTTTGGAGCCAAGACATAGCTAGGCAGAAACCCAGGAGAGCCCCAAAGAGGAAAGAAAAGCTAAGTGTTCCTATGGCAAAAAGTGTGTTCTTGAGAAGAATCAGTCCTGCATCCTTTGCCCTAGGATTGGTCCGGCTTGGTTGTCAGTCGAACTTGAGGAGGTCTGCATATGTGAGCATTCTTTCCTTGGTCCTTCAGAGGGGATCGGTCAGGGTGACCGGAGGTCTGACGTGTGTCCAGGCCTTGACGCAGGGTCAGGGAGCTCAGGTGGAAGTTCCCAGGCTGGTTAGAACAAGCATCAAAACATCTCACGTGATCTTACTAATTTAGCAGCTTGACTGCGGTGGCCCCATTCTTCGTCACTCACGATGCCTCTCCACCCTTCTTCTGTATTTTCAATAATCAAGAAGACGCCTTTGACCTTTGGCAGAATGTCCTTGGGTTTAATGGGCTGTGTTATCCCTCAGATCTTGCCAGGAGAACGTTCTGAGCCTGTAGGGGTACAGTGGCCCCCATTCTCCCCCGTTGGGGCTGAGGGTCTAGCTGCAGACCTCCGGGACTCCCATCGCAAATGACCTGGCTGGGCCTCACAGGGGCCAGCACCGCCCACCCGCCCGTTGCCCTCCTGGGTGGCAGCCCAGCCTGAGCAGGGAGGCATCCTCATCTGGGTGCCACTGCCTGACACCACATCTCTTCTTGCAGCTGAAGATGATTTTGATAAAATGCTGTGACATCTCTAACGAGGTGCGTCCGATGGAAGTCGCAGAGCCTTGGGTGGACTGCTTATTAGAAGAATACTTTATGCAGGTAAGAGTATTTCACGTGAGCGTTCTGTGCACAGCGGTCAAGCCTCCTGTCCCTCTTCTCAGCCCCTTACGCGGGGTCCATGTGTGAACGTGACAGACGTGCCGCCGTGGACTAACAGATGGAGCAGTGGGGATCTCTCCCGATTCCAGAAGGCCTTCACCGCAGGCGCCCATCAAAAATGGCAGTAATCTGCGACATGAAAGACAGGGACAACCCGGAAACACTGAAGTTGTGAAACGGCCACCTGTTACCACTCACTGAGCAGCTCAGGGGTGGATGCGTCAGACAAGTGGCCTGAAGGTCAAGAACTGCAGAGGCAGGAGGGACCCCCAGGGGTGGCCTGGGCAGGCTCTGACACAGAAAGCCAGGCCAGCCAACACAGAAAGTGCTGGAAAGGATAGTAAGCTGTGACTACAACAGCTTGATGAATCCCAAGCGAGCATGGATCGGGGCTTCTACAAGCTGCTTCTGCCACCGAGCATCCTTGTGACCCACTTGATTGGCCTCTACCTGTTCCCTCCCGTTAAGGCATGGCCCAGCACACCCAGCGAATACCCTGTTAGCACTCAGGAAATTACCGTTTTTTTCTAATGATTAGTAATCGCTACTACGAATTTACACAATGCAGAGTGGTCTGGTTGGTTGTGGGGTGGCAGCTCATCTTCGTCTTCCTCGAAGAGCAGTGATCCCCGGAGTCCCCCAGGTTCCACAGATGCTTCTTTCTTTGATGTCGCCATCCACTGTTCTCCCCAGAGCGACCGAGAGAAGTCAGAAGGCCTTCCTGTGGCCCCTTTCATGGACCGGGACAAAGTGACCAAAGCCACAGCCCAAATCGGGTTCATCAAGTTCGTCCTCGTCCCAATGTTTGAGACAGTGGCCAAGGTGAGTGGCAGTCACCGCACTCTGGACAGCACAACGGTGCACACACATGCGTGTACCCATATGCATGCACATGCTCACACACACGTGCACATGAGCTGTCACTGCCTGACCAACAACCACCTGAAGTGCCCCCTCCGCCTGAGCACCAGCAGGCCCCAAACCCACCCTCCCTTCTCCCCACTGGCCGCTCCCGCCCCTGCTCGTCCGACCTGTCACCCAGCAGCACAGCCTCAGAGCCTCCCGGCTTCCCGCTCTGGGCCAGCGTGGCCTGCCTGCTTGCTCCCGTGGAGACGTCCGCCACAGCGCTGCACAGAGCCACCCCAGGCCCTGCACTCCCGGGGCACCAGCCATGAGCCTGTCCACTCCTCCCACTGTCCCTTCAGTAGAACCTCCTGACCGGTCCCCATCTCCACTCAGCGCACGGCTATCGCCAGCCCAACCTTCAGCAAGGACACTGTCTCCACCTCTCCCCTGAAGCGTCCATGGCTCCCCGCTGCCCCTGCAGGGCCGTGGTCCCCCGGCCTCCCTAGCATGTCTGCCTTGCAGGACGGCCTGCCCACAGCTCCCCCTCCCTGCCTTTCTTCCACCTTTACCCCCAAGACCACCCTTCCTTCCCCTGGGGCGCCCTAGCCTCAGCCCCCTGCTGTTCCCACGAGCCTTCCAGAGCTCCCTCAGCACGTCCTTCCTTGAACCTGCCACACTATCACTTCTCTGGGGGCTGTGTTCTTGTGTATGGTGTTCTCTCCACAAACTGGCGCCTTCACAACAGGCCAGCGGCCCCGCCCTTCCCTGCGGCAGGGGCAGAGATGCGACTACAGAAGCACAGAAAGTGTCCCGGGCGCAGGCTGAGCACCCAGGGCTGTGGGGCTGGGGAAGGTTCCACAGGGAGGGGCACCCCTGAGCTGAGTCTGAGAGACTAGGGACAGTCCACCAGGTGGACAGACGGGAGGTTAGAGCCCCTTTGTCAGGCTGGGGGGCAGGCGTGAGCGGAGTCCCCTCCAGGCTCTGGGACCGTCAGGGACCTAGTGGGTGAGGTTGGCATTTGGAAGATGGCAGAGTGCATCATGGACACCACAGCACAGGCAGTCAGGGGGACATGGCAGGCAGAGGGAAGGGAGTGGCTTCTATCAGGTCCCCATGAAAAGCAGGAGACAGCAGGGACTCTGGAAATAGGTGGGCAGGCAGCAGGTGCGAGGGGCTCCAGGAGCTGTGGCCCAGACGGTGTCAGAACCTCCATCACCCTGGATTCCGTAGCAGGCGGCACCCCTAGGGGCCTCAAAAGTGCCACTTGGATGCACATTTCCTTCCATTGAGACACAGGACTTGCCACCTGTTTTCCCCCAAACATTTCTGTCACCTCAGTGGCGGGCAGTTGACCGAGTCTGTACCCCCCTCCAGCTCTTCCCCGTGATCGAGGAAAGCATGCTGCAGCCCCTGTGGGAATCCAGAGACCGATATGAGGAGCTGAAGCAGATAGACGATGCCAAGACAGAGGTAAACATGGCCTCCCTCGGGCCACCCACCCTGCTGGCGGCACTGAGGCGGCCCCTTCGGTTGGGCACTCACGCCCACCCAAAGAAAAGCCACATCAGTCACATCAGGGAATAGTGCTGCCTGCCTGGGATGTGACCAAGTGTCCACGTCCACATCATCGCCCTCCCCGCTGAGTGGCACCTGGCCCCCGTCCTCCCTCCCCTCCACCTGCCCAGTGCGGACCTGGTTCCAGGAGAGGACGGTGGAAAGAGATGCTCCCCTTGGCAAGGGAGAAGCCACCACCCTGTTCCAGCTCCAGGCAGGCCACAGACTCTCACACAGGGTGGCTCGACCCCTCCTGGGGTCCAGGGAGACAGGCCAGGCCTGGCTTTAGGGTGCTCTGGGGACCAGTGCAGCTCCCAGGCTCAGAGCTGGGACAGAGGCTTTCCACAAAGCCTCACGAGCTGGTCGGCGCTAATCGCTGTGCCAGGGCCCCTGCCTCTTGGGGCCACCCAAGGACCTCCCTGCGTGGCCTCCAGCCACCTCGAGTGTGGCCTCCCCTCTCTCCAGGGGCCCTGATGCAGCCTGAAGTCTCCCTACTGCCTCATGGTTTGTCCCCATCTGGCCTTGGCTGGCCTCACCCCGTCCCACCCTGGCAGTGCCCCCACCTGTACCATGTCTTCTTCACTGCTCACTTCAGCCAGGGTCCCCCCACCCTCCGTTATGGTGTCCCTGCATGCCTTTGCCACTGGGCTCCCCCACTACACACTGCTGAGGCTCGTCCTGTGTTCTTCTCAACCTGCTTGGTGCAATGCTGGATGTGCTGTAGGTGCTCAGTAAATGCTTACGAGTCCACTGACCTGCAGACCAGCCACCTTGAACTCTCTAGTTAGATTCTAGCAGAAGGTCACAGACAGGTCCTGAAACACTAAAAGCTTAAGAGCAAATGATAGAGGCTACAGATGTAATAAGAGGTGTCCCCCTGCCCAGACCCCCTGCAGGAGAGCTACAGGGCCCTGGCTCTCCCGGGCCATCCACGAGCCATCTCCATGAGGCCTTGGGTCTCCCAAGTCCCAGGCTTGGCTGCCTAGTGGGCAGCTCAAGGCACCTTCTTGCCGCTAGAAGGACAGACCTGAAAAGGAGGTTAAAGGACCACGGACTCCCCAGTCACCACTGCCAGTCCCTGGGGCTATGTATGCCGTGACCTTGTCCAAGCATCGGACAGTGACCGTGCCGGGTGCGGCCTCCCGTAGCAGGGAGGGGACTCGTGCGCAGAGCTGCGTCTGAACAGCCCACGTGCACGTTCTGGCACAGAGAGGCTGTGGGTGTTCATCTCTGCCTCACATTCCAGCCCCTTCAGTCAACAGGGAGCTCTTGAGCAGACAGCAGCCACTCAGTGTCCACGGAGCCTGACCTTTGCCTTCTTTGTGCCCTGTCCTGGTTGCAGAAGACCGAGAGCCGGACGGGCGGGGGCCCCGACAAGCCGAGAGAGAAAAGCAGAGATGGGAAAAAAAGCGAAGGTAATGCCCTCCCGCGCTGATGGCTCAGTAATTCCCACTGAAACGGAGACGGGCTTGGAATCTGGGGCGGGGGGAAGTGGGGGGGAGTCTGAGTACCAAACATTTTTAAATGAGCGACACTCTTTTCCGTGTTTATAACAATTAGAATTAGAAGGGGGGCATGCTTTGGTTAATAGAAGGTCAGTAATCAGCATGGGTGCCCTTCTAAAGGAAAACACTTCTTTAAAGCTTTTCGCGAAGGAAGTGTCTGCCAGCGTCTCTGTGACCGTGTTCCCGTGCCCTTGTGGACGTTAGCCATTCAGCTCAGTCCGTGCGGAAGGCACCCCAGCCCATTCGGCTGGGTCATAAGGTTACACCATGCATGTGTCTAAAGGACCATTAGAGAGAGTCTCAGTTTATGCAGCATTCAAGGGGCTGGGCCTGAGAAACAGGTCTGGTTTTGTCAGGGGTGCGGAGGCCCCGGCATCCGACAAACCAAGCTTTGGGGCGAGGCTTTGTTCATTACGACAAGCTCAGTGACGTGCGCGGGCAGCCCCAAGTCTCCGAGCCGAAGTGAAGGCAACCACACCATCGCTGCTGTTTTTTTAGCAACTGGCCGACCAAGCAGAGTCTGGTACCTAGGACCGCGCAGGAGATGCTGGCTTTTCGTTTGGAAGTCAGGTTGTAGTTCTGAGTGGCTTGGAAGAGGGGTCAAAATTGCTTTGTTTTGCCTAACCATGTTCGACAATATGTCCGATGGCCTCAGTTTTCAAACATAGTCTGTGTCTAATCCTGTGACATTTGTCACATCGCCTGCACATTGCAATCCCAACAAAAACAAACCCGTCATCACTTTCCCGTCCAAGCAGACCATGCCTGAAGGAAGCAGGAGCACCCGTGGGTGTTCGGGACCGGGCCACCGACCTGAGAGGCCTTCGCCCGGGGGGCAGAGCTGATCCTGACCACCTGGCTCCACACGACCACATTTTCTAAGAACCACTTTGTTCACTGATACAAAAAAAAAATGGAATTCATGATGCTGTACAGAATTTTTATTTTTAAACTGCCTTTTAAATAATATATTCTTATACAGAAATGGGTACTGTACTTTTTCTTTGCTGGGGTAGTGTGTCTGAGAGACCATGGAAGCCCTCTCTCGTTCTCACGTGGAGACAGGAACACTGTGCTTGCTCACAGATGTAGCCAGACCACCTGTCCAGTCGATGTGATGCGTTTCTCCATGTAAATCTGCATTAAATGTCAGGCCGCTGCCCAGAGCGCAAGGCGCGTGTGTCCTGTGTTTGTGAGCTGCGAGGGGGCACTGGTGCCTGTGCGGGGAGGTGAGGGCCTGGGGCAGCTGGTCACACTGCAGACAGACAAAGACCACACGGGACACACATCCCGCACCCATTTACAAGAGGCGGGAATTGAGCCTTTACCGTAACTCAGATGAGAAAAGAAGCCTCAGTGACTCCGCACATTTGAGGGTGTCTTTTGCACAGGGGAAGCTCCCCCTTTCTCCCTGCCTTTGTTTTCAGGACAAGCACTGGGGGCTTTCTGGCTGGCACTGAGCCCACAGAGGGACACCCAACCCCAGCTTGTCTGGGTGGCCACACGCACCTCCTGAGCCCTCACTCAGAGCCCCTGCCTCTGTTTACACTCCCGGTGCCTCCCAGGGCTGCGGGCTCCACCCGCTGTAGGACAAAACACGCTGCCGAAGAGCCTCTCTGCTCCAGAACTGACCTTGAAAGAGCATCTGCACACGTGGCCTAGTCGGTTCTGTTTCCATGGAGCATTCATGCCCTCTTGGCGGGTTCCAGAACACTCTCCATCTCTGCAGAGTGCATTTTTGAGCTGAGAGGTTTTCCGTCTCTTCTGAGAGCTGCATTTCCCGAACTTTCACACCCGTGAGTAGTAGAAAATCCTCTCCACGGTGGTGTGCCTGCTTTTTCTTTTGTTTTTAAGATGTTATTTATTTATTTTTAGAGAGTGGGGAAGGGAGGGAGAAAGAAGGAGAGAAACATCAACGTGTGGTTGCCTCTCGCATTCCCACAACTGGGGACCTGGCCCACAACCCAGGCATGTGCCCTGATTGGGAATCGAACCGGTGACCCTGTGGTTCACAAGCCGGCACTCAATCCACTGAGCCACACCAGCCAGGGCTCCTTTTTCTTTTAAAAACACACAGAGCCCTCCCACTCCAGCTGAACGACAACATGCCTGACCTTTGCTGTGGGACCGCCGTGCCCCTTGCCCTCCTGCCCTTCCCTCCTCCCTCTGATTTTTAAATGGGTTTGGTGCCCCCTCTGGGTCAGGCACCTTGCGGCTCTGCACCCTCAGAGCTCACAGCCAGGCCAGTGGGAAAACCATCAAATAAAGGAGTGTCCTGGATGTCCATGCTCTTGCATTGCTTGTGGTCACATAGGACACCTGGGACCCTGCAGAAAGAGCCTGAAGGCAGCTCCAGAGTCGCCTCTGAACGACCAGTGGGCATGGGGGCGGGGAGCCCTCCAGGCGGCTGAGAGCCACAGCCTCTGTGACACACTCTCTAGAGGAGCTGGCCTTGAGTCCTGTCGGAGGATAACAAAGTGAGCCAGGCAGCATCCACCCCAGGGGACAGCATGACAGAAGCCCTGTGCTCAGAGCGCAGGGAGAGGGAGGCCATGTGCAGCAGTGAGGCAGGGGTGAGACAGGGCTGAAGGTGCCCTGGGGTGTCTGTGCAGAACAGTGGGGCTTGGCTACACTGGAGACTGGAGACCAGGGAGGGACATGTCCATCCTCATCAGGGAGAGATGGCAGTGAGCTCTGAGGACTGGTCTTGGCTGTGAGCTGTGAGAACAAGGGAGCGATGTCCACCTGCAGTCACCACTGAGGGGACTCGCAGGCTGACCAGGCCCTGCGGTGCCCTTGCCTTCCCTGGCCCTGACACCCACAGCAGGAGCCTGGCCACCAGGCCTGCCCCACAGCCCTACTGCTCCCGCTGAAGTTCCAACAGCCCAGAGCTGATTTGGGGTGACCCACATTTTTCGGTAGATAGGTACCCTGCAAAAAATGATTCCCCAGGTCCCCACACATCCTAGGACCAGCCTTGGTGACTGGTGCGTACCAGGAGCTGAGACATCTGCCAAATGAATAAATGAATTTGAATTTGGGTTGCTACCCCAAAGAATCATATAAGAGAAAAAAGTCGTCCTGCAGAACGTGTGTGGTGGGGGCGGGGGCACAGTGACGCTCGTGTATTCTGTGAGAGTGTGCGTGCGTGTGTGCACATTTACGCGCATACTTGCGCCTATTATACACCGAGCCTCCACCCACCCACCCCCCGCCCCCGTTGACAGGACGGAAGTTAACACGATGCAGAGATGTCTGGCGTCAGGCCTTGGCACAGTTTCTCAGACCTGGCAGCAAACAGGGTAAAATCAGGGAACATTTGGACTCTGCTAAGGAACAAAGGGACAGGTGCAAGAGAGAGGCAGTGGAGGCAGACAGTGGGTCCCTCCTGGAGCAGCAAGACGTGGCATCCAAGCCCCCTCAGCATCCGATGGTTATTCATGACAATGAGAGCTCTGGAGTAATTTCTGCTGTTTTCCTTAAAAATAATTTTCCAGCCCCGGCTGGTGTGGCTCAGTGGATTGAGTGCCAGCCTGTGAACCGAAGGGTCACAGGTTCGATTCCCCATCAGGGCACATGCCTGGGTTGAGGGCTGGTTCCCCAGCTGGGTGCATGCAAAAGGGAACCAATCGATGTATCTCTCACACACTGATGTTTCTCTCCCTCTCTTTCTCCCTCTCTTCCCCTCTCTCTAAGAAGTAAATAAAATCTTTAAAAATATATAATAATAATAATTTTACAAAAAACTTAAAATGCATTGGGCATGCCAGTTGGGATGGGACAGAATCCTTAAGTGGTGGTGGCAGGCTGCCCAACCTGCCTGTTCTCACAGCTGCTGGTAGGTGCCCAGGGATGCCGGTTCAATAGCTGATGTGTGTCCCACGGGTGCTAGAAGACCTGGAGGAAGTGGCTGGCTGCGTGGCACTCAGCGCCCAGCACTAGGGACACTTCTGCTGGCTCCATGGGCCAGGGCTGCCTGCTAGCCTGATATATATGGTGTGCTGCCCACAGTTTACTAGTCGGGAAGGAACCACGCAGAAATGCTCTTTCTGTTTATGCATCACCCACTCGCCTTGGACAGGCCCATCCATCCTGAACGGAAACCCTGAGAGGTGTCCAGCAGTCCCAGCCAGCCTCCTCCAGCAGCGTCCTCTCCACGGGCCTCCAGACAAGGCTGCTCCTTCCCTCCTGGGCTGTCCAGCTCCCACCAGCAGGAGGAGGGTCCCCCAGAGGCCGCCTGCTCCGGGAAGAGCCTGGCAGGACTGGGTTTGAACCCCTCCGGGTGTCTCTGCCCTCTGATTGTGTGGGCTACAGACCTTCCGCATCAGTGTCCTGTGGCTGCCGTAACAAAGTCCCACAAGCGTGGTAGCTTCAAACAACAGGAGTTTGCTCTCTCTCAGTTCTGGAGGCCAGAGGCCAAAATCAGTGTGTCCACAGGGCCTGTAGGCTCCAGGGGAGAGTCCTTCCTCGTCTCCTCCCAATTCTGGTGGCTGCCCGCAATCCTTGGGGTTCCTTGGCTTGTGGCTGCATCACCCCAACCTCTGCCGCCACTGCCACACGGCCCCCTCCTCCGGTGTCTCTGGGTCCAAATTTCCTCCTTATAAGGACACCAGTCACTGAATGAGGGCCCAGTCTAACCCATATGACCTCGTCTGAACTTGATCATCTCTACAGGGAACCCATTTCCAAATAAGGTCACACTCGTAGGTGCCGGGGGCTGTGTTGATCGGGGGGAGCACAGTTCAAACACGTGCACTCTTGTAGTATTGGCTTTCCCATCTGTCAGTTCTCGCCTCTCTAGGCTGTGGTGAGGATTAAATGGAATAACGTGCTGGGTGTTTGGCATAATGCCTGGCACCCAGCTCTCCGTCAGTGCCAGGTACCCCACAGGAGCCTGCCCCCGTCTCTCCGTGGGCTAAAAGGCATCATTGTGCGGGGCCGTCCCCGACATAAAACTCCTGCCAGGGCAGGGCTGTGGCTGTATCCCCTTTGTCAGGCTCCCCCAAATGAGCCAGGATCTGAAGAAGGCAGAAGGCAGGCGCCTGCGGGACAGGAGACTAGCAGACCCAGGGTACGAGGCTGGTGTGGAGAAGGGCCGGCGGGGTCTCTGTGAAAGGACCCTGGACACGGGGGCAGGGTGATTCAAAGGGAAGAACTGGCAGACATGGGTCAGGAGGACCAGGTGGGTACAAAGCTAAGAGGCCAAGAAGACACACTGTGCCCATGGGCTTGGTCAGACTCTAACCCGAAGCATTGCCTTCAGCCGTCGGGATGAAATGGAGAGTGCATCGGGTAGCCCTTGCTGGGTGACAAACCACTCTAAAACAGTGACTTGGAAAACGTTTATCCTTTCTCCTGGCCCAGGGGTTGCCTGGGCAGGGTGCTGGTCCAGCCCCGCTCCACTGGAGCTGCCCCTCCCAATGGCTGCACCCACGTGGCCGGCAGTTGCCTGATGTCTGCTGGAGCTTCAGCCATGCGTCTGTCGTGTGGCCACGTAACACGGTTCATTCACACACTGGCAAAGCAGACCCGCAACAGAGGCATAAGCCCCAGTGCTCAAGCACTCCGTGAGTGTCAGGGTGCACGTTTATTATGCCATCGGCCACAGCAGGTCGCTGGGTCAAGCCCAGGTTTTGACAGACAGAGCTGCAAAGAACTTCTGGCCGTATTTTGCCATCTGCCAGAGGGAGGGAGACTGTGGTTTCAAACCAGACGGTGGAGCCATCCTCCCGGCCTCTGCAGAGTCCTGTTTTAACCCCCTCTCCCACCAGGTGCCCACCCCCATTTTTTCTAAGCATTCCAAGAGTTAGCTGATTTCAGGTGTGGGGGCTGCCAACGGATAAAGAGCAGCTGAAACCTTCTCTTGACTGTGGTTCTGATGCTGTGATTCTCACCTGTCCACTGAGGGCGCTCAGCTTATAAAGCCCGTGCAGGCTTCCAGGGAGCCACTGCCCCCGGCCCGCCGCAGACTCGTCCCCGGCTGCCCGCCAGCGCTGATGGGATCACAGCTCCGACCCCGGGAGTCGGGAAGTGTTGCAGCCCACCCGCCGAGCCTCTGAGCGGGCAAAGGGAGGTTTTCTTCCCGCTGGTATGACTTTGCCTCACCAGATTTTAGACATCGTTATTGTACCAACACCCATCAGAGGAACCTAACAAAAAGGTAAAGAATGTTTAAATAACAACTTCTCAGAACAGCACGTAATTAAGAGTTTTGTTTTGACTTTTTAATGAGTGCAAGGTTTGACTCTGAGCCCCTAGTACTCACAGAGTGTGTCCTATTTGCTGTTTAAAATAGTAGGAGAGGGCCCGGCTGGTGTGGCTCTGTGGATTGAACACCGGCCTGCGAACTAGAGGGTCACCAGTTTGATTCCCGGTCAGGGCACAGGCCTGGGTTGTGGGCCAGGTTCCCAGTTAGGGGTGTGTGAGAGGCAACAGATCCATGTTTCTCTCCCTCCAGGACCCTTCTCTCTAAAAATAAATAAATAAATAAATAAAGTCTTTTTTAAAATGGTGGCAGAGCAGGGCCGCTCAATCTTCTGAGAAACTCAAAGGACACCTGGAGTTTGCAGGCAACTCTAAGCAGGGTGGGCAGCGGTATCTTATAAGTGGGAAGAGCCTTGCATTCACCAGGGTGCATCCGTGGGGTAGGATAGGCTGCGGCTAGAGCGAAAACTGTGCATTAAATTTGATTTTAAATGTTCATTAAATAATGTTAGATTGGGCAAGGCAGGCACAAAATGGTTTGTACAGTCTGGCCCTAATTTGGGGGGGGGGGGGAAATATTAATGACAGGTATTTCACAGGAGGTTATTTCTGGAGGAGATTACAACGGACATTTTTTTCTGCATACTTTCCACACCTTCCACAATGAAAATGTACCGCTCTTCAGTCGGAAGGTAGCCGGGAACAACAGTGTATTTTGGTGGGCAGCCTGGCCACCCAGGGCAACACCGACGGCCCGAGGCTCCACGGTCAGACCGGGTCTCAGGGGAGAGGCTGTGAATACTGAACACGCAGGACACATGTCTAAGCTACACGTGGGCGTATATTCATGGTCAGAGAAACTCCGTCCGGTAACAGAAAAGCAGCCACACTTTGGGTGGTCCTGCAGCCGCAGCCTGGGGGAGCTCTGCCTGGCCCCACCAGGAGGGGACCCCAGAGCACCCTGCAGACCAGAGCTCCCCGGCGGACACCTGAGCTCCCTCAGATTCCCACTGAGTGAAACCATGATTATGCGGCCAGTGTTTGGGGCTTAATTAGATCTGCAACTCACAGTCATGATTCAGTGTTCATTTACCCAGAATCAAGCCTGCCACTTGAACTGAAGGAGGTAAGTGTGGAGTCCGTGAGATAACCGTGGTGGTTGAACTTGTTTATTGAATACTGCCTCATCTTTTCATTCTGTTGGGCACCTTCAAAATCTAACCTTGTCCATGAACTTGGGAGCCTCCCCCATACCTACTTGATACAAGCAAAGGTGTCAAACCAGACATTCCACCAGGTCACCTGAGTTATAAACTGCAAAAAATCCAGCAAGGGTTAGGAAGCTTTAAAAAAATAATCTTGTGCTCTTAAACAGCTCATGTCTGACAAGCGAGCAGAGGCATCTCAAGAAGAGGCCAGAGCAAACTGGGGTCGATGAGGATGGGCACCAGCAAACTCGAGGGAGATAAACTTTTGGGTTTCTTGCTGGCACCCAGCCCAGTGTGGGCAAGAAGTGCTTGAGGTTGCACAATGAACACACGCATGCATGCATGCGTGAATGTGAATGAATGAATGAATGAATGAACCAACAACTAAATGGCAGGTACTTGGACTGTTGCCTACACAGGTAACCTGGTAAAGTTACTGGGTTTAGTGCTCGTGTTTTCAGCTGAGAGAGTTACTAGCTTTGCATTACAATTGACTTGAGGCCTTGGAAGAGGAAACAGGAGGTAAAATGCATGCAGTGCCTTCCCACCTGAGACCTCGAACTTCCGATAGGGTTTCACAGAGCGCCAGGGGAAAGCCATGTGGTATGTTTACGACCCGCCGTGGTGGGCCGCTGTGCACCACGTCAGCTACCCAGACACCCAGTGTATTGTCTTTAGGGAAATGCACCCGCTTTTGTTCAGAAATCAAAGGGCGTTAAGTGGGAAATGGGTGGGGATACAGAAAGGGAAAGGGGTGCTCTTTTCTCCTGGCCGTGAAGGGTCTTTTCAGTGGCCCAGGCAGCTCTTTGCTGCTAAAGGCAGCTCTGTCAGAAATGGAGGGGCCAGTCGGGGGTGGGGAAGGTGGGGATGATGAGGTGAAACTGGGTCAGGGGCCTCACCGACGCAAGTCCAGCTCTCCTGGGCCCCAGCTGCTCAACTTCCCCGGCCTCTGCACAGGCTGCCACACCTGCACAATTGTCACCAGCCACCGCTGAGGAACGAGGAGCTAATGAGGTCAGGTGGCCCCTGGGGAGAGGCGTGCAGTGTGCAAACCTGCAGGGCCCCCACACCTTCATTCATCAGCTGTGCATCCTCACTGCAGCTGGGTCGGTGAGTCACCATTTATCACCTGTGCCCACAAGGAAGATGAGGAAAGACTCTTTGCTCCCCATGCAATTGGTCACTTCTAACAAGCATTGCTCCTTTATTTTTTTAAAAGGTTTCATTTATTTTTAAAGAGAGGGGAAGGGAGGGAATCATCAGTGTGAGAGAGAAACATTGATTGGTTGCCTCTCACGGGGACAAAACCTACAACCCAGGCACATGCCCTGATGGGGAATCAAACCTGCAACCTTTTGCCTCACAGGATGATGCCCAGCCCACTGAGCCACAGCAGCCAGGGCCAAGCACTGCTTCTTTGTGAGCTAGAGAGAGCCTCGTACTCTAGGTGGGGCACCTGGGACTCATCCTTCCTGGGTCATTTCCTGCTGTGTCACTAGGCACAGCCGGCTAGCCTCTCAGGACCTCCACGGTCCCCTCAGCAGGAACTTCTATCGTTCTTTCAAACCCCCACAAGGGGAGCTGACACTGACTCAGGTGCAGGAGACCCTCGTCATCAAGGCCGAGGCCCAGACCAACTAGTCCATAGGCTGTGTCCCACCCCCCAGACACCCTCCCAGCTCACAGAATGCCCCCACTCTGGGACACCCTCCCTGCCCACAGGCTCACCCCACCATCCCCCAATCCAGGAAGCACCATTCAAAGACAACAAGAGGACTATTTTCTCTGGTGACCCCTGTCAGACTCTCATTTCCATGCCCGAGTCTGGTCCCTGAGAGGCCCCGAGCTAGACCGGATCAGCAGGTGTCGGGAAGGCAGAGGAGGTTCAGGGTGGTTTGCACAGGGACAGTCCTCGCAGCACAGGTGTGCTCAGAAACGTGTGCAAGTCTAAGAAACTAAGCTCTCTTTGATGAGTTCCATAACCAAGAAAATGATGGTTTTTATTTTTTTTAAGATTTTATTTTTTTACTTTTACAGAGAGGGGAAGGGAAGGAGAGAGGGAGAGAGACATCAATGTGTGGTTGCCTCTAGTGCAACACCCCCCCACCCCGGGGACCCGCCCACAACCCAGGCATGTGCCTTGATTGGGAATCAAACTGGGGACCCTTTGCTTTGCAAGCCCAAGCTCAATCCACTAAGCCACACCAACCAGGGCAAAACTGATCATTTTTAAACATTAAACATTTTGAATAATTGCAGATCTCCATGCCATTGTAAGAAATACAGAGGGATCCCATAGGCCCTTTACCCAGACTCCCCCAGGGGTGACGTCTTGCACAACTCTAGTTCAGGATCACATCCAGGATGTGGACACTGATCCGGTCCAGATACAGAATACTCCATCCCCACAAGGACCCCGCATGCTGCCCTCTTATAGCTCCGCCCTCTTCCTTCCATCCCACCCCCCTCAACTCCAAGCTGCCACTACTCTCATCTCCATTCTGTAATTTTGACATTTCAAGAATACTATATAAATGGAATCATACGCTATGTGTGGCCTTTTGGGGTTGGCCTTTTCCACTCAGCATCATTTCCTAGAAATTCACCTGGTGGTTGTATGGGTCAGGAATCTGTTCCTTTTTATTGCCGAGTAGTGTTCCGTGATGTGAGTGGACCAGTCTGTTTAACCATTTACCAGCTGAAGGACATGTGGGCTGGTTTCAGTTTTTTGCTCATCCCAATAAAGCTGCTATAAACATCGACTAAGAGGTTTTGTTTGAACATGACCTTTCATCTCCCTGGGATGAATGCCAAGGGGGTGTGGTCACTAGGTAATATGGTCGTTGTTTGTTTACTTTTTTAAAAGATTTTATTTCTTTTTAGAGAGGGGAAGGGAGGGAGAAAGAGAGGGAGAGATACATCAATGTGTGGTTGCCTCGCGCGCGCCCCCTGCTGGGGACCTGGTCTGCAACCCAGGCATGTGCCCTGACTGGGAATTGAACTGGTCACCCTTTGGTTTGCAGGCTGGTGCTGCAATCCACTGAGCACACCAGCCAGGGCTGTTTATATACTTTTGTAAGAAACTGTTATTCCAGAATATACCTATACCATTTTCCTTTCCCATCAGCAATGCACTGGTGATCCGGTTTCCCCACATTTCCCTTGGTTTTTGTGCCTTCACTCTTACTTCAGCCATTCTGATGGGCCCAAGTGGCTTTAATGTGCACGTCCACGATGGCTAAGATGTCGAACCTCTGAAAGGATGTTCTCTGTATATCCTCAGTGGCAAAATGTGTGTTCATGTCTTATTTGGGGCGAGGCGGAGAACTGTCATTTTGCTTTGTTTTTGCTGCAGAACTGTGAAAGTTCTTTGCGCACTGTAGATTACCAGTCGTCCGTCAGGTGTGTGGTTTGCAAACATTTTTTCCCCATCCGTGGCTTCTCTTTCCTTCTCTTAACAGCATCACTCACCGAGCAAACATTTTTCTTCAGATAAAGTCCAGTTTCTCAACTTTTCCTTTTGCTAATCTTACTTTTGGTGTCAGGTCTAAGAACTCTCTGCCTAGCCCTAGATCCTGAAAATTTCCTTCCATGTTTCTTTCCAAAGGTCTTATAGTTTTACGCTTTAATCCATGGTCCATGCTGAGTTCACTTTTATATAAAGTGTGAGGTCGAGGTTGAGGTCCATTTTTTCGCCTACGATGTTCGATTGCTTCAGCTCCGTCTGTTGAAAGGACTCTTTCCTCCGCTGGATTGCTTTTGCACCACTGTCAAAAATCAACTGTGGCCCTGGCCAGGTGCCTCGGCTAGTTGGAGCGTCATCCCATACACCAAAATGTGGCAGGTTCGATCCCCGGGCAGGGCACATACCTAGATTGTGGGTTTGATTGCTGGTCGGGGTGCATATGGGAAGCAACCAATCAATGTTTCTCTCTCTCTTTCCCCTTTCCCCCTTCCTTTCTCTCTCAAATCCTTGGGTGAGGATTTAAAAAAATCACTTGGGCATATTTGTGTGGGTCTGATTCTAGGTTTCTGTTATGTCCCAGTGATCTCTGCATCTATCCCTCAGTATCTTTCCCAATATCACAAAGTCCGGATTATTGTAGCTACACAGCAGTGAACACAAGTAGATTTTACAGTTGTGAGGATGCAAAACAGAGAGTGTATTCTTGTATTATTTATGTACAGTTTGTATTGTAACGTGCATATTTATTATAGTATAATTTGTATTATAACTATAAACGTACTTTTGCCCACCCCTGTATAATAGGCCTTAAAATCAATAAGACTGATCCCTCTCATCTTCTTGTTAAAAATATCTTAGCTACTCCAGTTTCTTTTCCATATGCCTCTGAGAATAACTTTTTCTGTACCTACAAAATCTTGTCAGGGTTTCGATAGGAATTGCACTAAACCTGTATTTCAATTTGGGGAGGATTGACATCTTTACTGTGCTGAGTCTTCTAATCCCTGAGCATTCTGTTCTTTCATGAGGATTTTGTCATTTCCAGCATACAAGTCCTACCTTGTCATATTTACACCTAAGTACTTCTGTTTTGTTTCAGTGGATGTAAATTGTATTGTATTGTTAATTTTCGTGTCCATGCATTCATTGCTAGTCTACAGAAATGCAATTGATTTTTGAATATTAATCCTGTATCCTGTGACCTGGATTAACTAACTAGTTCTAGGCGCTTTTTTGGTAGATTCTTTGGGATTTTTCATGTAGACAATCGCGTCATCAGCAAACAAGGGCTGTTTCATTTCTTCCTCCTGACCTGCATGCCTTCTATTTCCTTTTCTTGCCTTATTGCACTGGCTAGAATGCTAGCACCATGTTGAGTAAGAGCAGTGAGAGCAGACATCCTGCCTTGTTCTTGATCTTAGAGAGAAATCATTCAGTCTTTCACCATTAGGTATAATTTTTGTAGATACTCTTTATCAACTTGAGGAAGTTCCCATCTGTACCTGTTTTTCTGAAAGATTTTACATTGAATGGGTGTTATGTTTTTGTCAAATTCTTTCTCTGCATTGATTGATATGATCTTGTGTTTTTTCCTTCCTTATCCTGTTAAAGTGGTAGATTACATTTGACCAGTTTTTTGCACATTGAGCTAACTTTTTATCCCTGAAATAAACTCCACTTGGTCATGGTGATTAATTCTTTTTACAGAGTGCTGAATTCTATTTGCTAATATTTTGCCAAGGATTTTGCATCTATATCCATAAGGGATACTGGTCTGTAATTTTCCTTTTCTGTCCTGTCTTTTCCTGGTTTTTGTATCAAGGTGATACTATTTTCGTTGAATGAATTTGGAAGTGCTCCCTTCTCCTATTTTCTACAAGAGGTTGTGTGGAATTGCTGTTATTTTTTTTTTAAGTTAGAAAGAATTCTCCAGTGAAAAAATCTGGCTGTAGGAATTTCTTTTGCAGGGATTATTTAAATTACTGATTCAATTTCCTTAATAGTTCTAGAGCCATTCAAATTATCTACTTCATTATAGGAAGTTGGCTAGTTTGTGTTTTTCAAAGAATTAGTTCATTTCGCCTATGTTACAAAATGTATGTGCATGGAGTTCTCTGAAGTGTTTCCTTATTTTCTCCTTTGGAAGTCTGCAGGATCTGTAGTGATGCTCCCTCTTTCGTTCCTGACTTTGCCAATTCGTGTATCTCTCTTCGCATCTTTCTCAGTCTTGCTGAAGGTTTATTGATTTTTTTCAAAGAACTACCTCTTTGTTTCATTGACCTTCTCTATTCTGTTTTCAATTTCATTCTCTTCCCTAATCTTTATAATTTCCTTCCTTCTGTTTGTTTTGGTTTAATTTTACTCTTTTTTTTTTTTTTTTTGAGAGCAGGGCCCACATCATTGATTTGAGATTGTTTCTCTCTTCTAATGTAAGCATTGATGGCTGTAAATGTCCTTCTCGGCCCTGCGCAGTTAAATTTAACATGCTATACCTTCACTTTTATTCAGGCTGACTTATTTTTTATTTCCCTTGAGACTTCCTCTTTGAACCATGGATTATTTAAAAGTGTGTTATTTAGTTCCACTTGTTGGGAGATTTTCCTGTTAGCTTTCTGTTGTTGGTATCCAGTTAGATTCCACTGCGGTGAAGGAACACACTTGGCATCATCCCGATTCTGTTTAATGTGTCGAGAGGCATGCCGTGGTTCACGATGCCACCTCTCTGCGTGTGTGTTCCATGCACATTTGAGAAGCGTGAGTATTGTGCCTGGGTTGGACGGAATGTTCTATGAATGTTGATTAGATCCTGTGGGTTGGCGACAGTGCAGTGGTCTTCGGCATCCTTGCTAGTGTGACGTGCAGCCACAGATTGGCTGAGACCTTTCACTGAGGGCCACAGCTCCCGCTGGTCCCCTCTCTGGACCCAAGAAAGAGCCTCCTCCCCTCCCCTTCCACACCAGAGGGTGCCACAGCCGCCTGTTCTTGCTAGCGCCAACATCCTGGGTTCTCTAACCCCACCCCCAGCATTGTAACTTTCTGCAGTGACCCAGTTTTCTGTGCCATCTGTTTCCTGCTGTGGCCTCATCATATCACAGATAACCTAGAGGGCTCCTGCCATTACCCATGATGCCTGCTGTAGAAATTTCCACTGAAAATGAGCTCACAGCACGGTCTAGCCAGGTCTGGACATGCATAACGGAGACTTCCATTTCCCCTTAGAAGCAGAAAGCTGCAAAGAACGTCACTCCCACACTAACAACGAGAAAATCCAGATAATCCTCCAAGCCATCAGACAGATGAGTCACGAAGGAACATAGTGAACTGAATTCCAAAAAGAAACAAGTCCCTTTAAGGGGAGAGAGAGATTGGGAGGGGGAGAGAATTGGTTCATCTTTGATGGAGCACAAAACAGAGAGGTGGCCGCCATACAGATGAAAGAGAAAGACTCAACCAAATGTTAAGAAATTCTTAGAGACGAGTAGGAATGACACTTGGGAAAAGCTGGGGTCCCATAAGTAAGGGGAGTTTTGTGCACACTTACAAGCTCTCTGCCATGGGCCCTACCAGCTGCTTCCAGGAAAGACAGGAACAGGGCAGGAGGCCTGAGAGAGCCCTTAGGTGACGCAGGTGGGTGTAAAGGGCTCAGCAGCTCCTGGGGCAGGAACAGACCCTACGTGCTTCCTGGACTCTTACAAGCAAAAGACTGAGCTGCTGCGGAAGGGGCAGAAGCAAAGATCCAGTGGTTCTCAGGGAGAGGGTAAGAGCTTGGCGAGGGACCCCTTCAGTGGGACAGACAAGCAGGGACAGCTAAAAGCTGAGAGGGGCACGGGAACCCTGAGAAGAACCCTCCAGCCCGCCACCCCCACTCTCGCCAGGAGGCTGCTGCAGCCCACACCTGGAGGGACTTGAAGTCTGTGGCACTGGGATAACCATGGCGACAACAAACCCAAACCAGCCAGCGCCTGACCAGATGGTCCCGCCCCCGCACTAGGCTAGCAGGAGGCTAGAGGCACTGATGTCTGTACCTCTGTCTACATGTTCTGTCTGCATATTCCCTTGGTTACTGAAAAACGGCGTGGAAGTCTCCAGCTGTGGTTTGTTTATTTCAACATTCGGTTCTTTCAGGTTTTTCTTCACAAATTCTGAAGCTCTGTTGTTAGGATGTGCACATTAAAGACTATGATGTCTTCTTCGTGACTTGACCCCTTCATCTTTATTCCTGGCAATAGGGGGCATCATTTGGCTGCCTGAAATGGTCACTAGGGATAGCAGCCTGATTTCCTACAGGTCCGACTCACAGCAGCCGGCTCCCTGGGCCGGTTACTGCAGATAATGCATGGGTTGGTTTCCCAGGCAGGTTGCTTGCTATAGGCTATGGGTCAGACTCCTATTTTTATACATAGTTTGGCCACTGTCCACTTGTATATTCAGTCTTTCAGCATTCAGTGTCAAGGTCGCCTCATGGTCCCAATATGGCCATTGCAGTTCCAGCCATTGTGACCACATTCCAGGCAGAAAGAAGGTAAGCAGGATAGCAAAGAGCTTGCCTTCCCAGTGAGTCTCTTTACAGGACTCTTTTAATGAGGCTCCACCCAGATACACTCATGTACATCTCTCCAGCTGCCACAATCTTCACAAAGGCTGGGAAATGTCATTTTTACCAGATACAACAGTGTCCCCCCAAAACACGAGATCTTCTGTTACAGGGGAAAGAGAGAATGGATACTGGACAGACAACTGGCAACCTCTTTCACACCTTCAGATTGAAAAAGTGGAAGAATAAATCTATAAGAAAAAAACACATTTATGGAATATATATCACTGTCATCTTGAATGTATTCTTCAATATGAAATATCTGCTTTATGACAATTACTTTAATAGAGAACTGGTTGATCAAACTCTTCATAGTCAAGGTTATGTGCATAAATTGCCCTCTCCAGGGCCTTCCCAACCCCGCTTTCTGTGTCCCTCCATCTGCAGGACACAGGGGCAGAGACGAAAGCGCAGTCTGAATATACCGATAGGATCACGAACTGAAAACTGTTCAACTAAAATTAGTGCAAAGAAACAATCAGTTCAGTGAATCGGTCACTTGGCAAATTAGCTCTTCGGAGAACTGGCTTTTAGTGATTGCCGGAGAGCAAGGAGTGAGTTCAAGCAAAAGCCCACCAGGTTGGGGCGGGGGGCTCCCCAAGCTCACAGAGGTCCCCTGGGCTGGAACGCTGTCTCTGCACGGGGATCACTCTCTCCAAAGTGGATAAGTTATGTCCTCTGGAAACAAGGAAATGACCAAGCTGAAAAAGCAGAGTTCGGGAGAGACTATGTTCTGAAGAAATGCATGGAAACGGGTGCTTTGCACATTTGAGACCCAATGTGCTTTCAAGACAGGGCCCTGGGCAGCCGGGCGCGGGAGGAGCCTTGCTGGCGAAAGTGTGCTCATGGGTGGCAGGGACAAGCACAGGACTGCTGAGTCCTTACAGCAGCTCTCTGGGGCGGGTGGCTCCATCCAAGGCATCCGAAGTGTTAAGGAAATGAGAGCGACTGTTATGTGAATTCCTTTCCCGACAAAGGGTCCAGATAAGCACACACGCGTGCACACACACATTGCACTTGCCCTTCCTTCCCTGGGGTTTTTGGTTTTCTTGGCTGCGAGGAACGAGTCGGGAGGTGCTTTCCGTCTTTGCTCCGTACGATGTGCTCCAGTAGGCCCTTGCCCTGCAGCCCCATCTGCTCAGCTTGGTCCCCAAAGAGGCGCCACCCGCTAGCTGAGCCTTCAAAAACATGCAGGGTCCTCCCGCCACCAAAGGTCCCACGGAAAATTCCTCCATCAGAAATTTATCTCTTTCCGTTAAGGAAGTGTCTTATATTTTAGCACAACGGGAGGGAGGAAGACCGTGCCAGCAATGACCCTGACCTGCAAAGAAAAGAGTGAAAAGCCTCCAAACCCTTCTGGGGGGACAAGGACCGTCCCAGGGAGGAGGGGAGGTTTGCCTGGTCCTGCTCCCACGGCACAGCCGGAAGCAAGAACAGTTCGAAAAGGAAGAGGAAAGTATTGGATTGGGAGCTTTTGCACGGTAAAAGAAACAAAAGTTGATGAGCTAACACGTGAGTGACAACTTAATTGGAATTGGTCCTCTGATGGAGTCTGGCTGCCACTGACAGGCAAAGTCTTGTCTCTTCATGGCCCTTGAGGTGACGACTTTGGGAAACTGCTGACTCAAGTGAGGAGGGGACCAAGAGGAGGTCGCCCTGGGGGGAGGGGTGGCAATAGCTCCCACATCACCAGCCGCAGGCTTTTCCGAGGCCCCTTTCGGTGTTTTCCCTCATTTTCTGGATTAAGATTTTCTATTTCTTTTTTTCTCGCTACTATTTCTAGCCTTCTTACTGGTGCATTCCATGTTCTCAACTGTATACTTAGATGAACAAAGTACAGTTACTAACTCTGCCCTCTTGCAAAAGGCAAATATCTTTGGATACTTAAGTTTTGTTTTGTTTGAGTACATTTTTGTTGCCCAGTGTTTTCGGGTCTACAATAGTGTTTTAAACTTTTTTTAAAGATTTTATTTATATACATATAGCGAGAAGGGAAGGGAGAGAAACATCAATATGTGGTTGCCTCTTGTGCGCCCCCTACTGGGGACCTGGCCTGCAACCCAGGCATGTGCCTGGCCTGGGAATCGAACCAGCAACCTTTCAGTTCGCAGAGCAGCTCTCGATCCACTGAGCCACACCAGCCAGGGCTCCCATGGTTTTTTAATGGCCCAAGTAAACCTCTTCGATCATCATTATTATTTTACATAGTCAGTACTTGTGCATGTACAGAACAGTGCATGTTCACCCACGTTTCCCAATGCCTTCGTCCACCTCTCCTTTTGCATCTCAGCTTTCTTCTGCAGGCTGCAAGCTTCCTTTCATGACCCACTCCCTTTGCTTTCGCTTGCCTGCAAATGTCTCTGTTTCATCCGATTGAGGAAAGATCATTTGGCCAAGTTTACCAAGCCCGGCTGGCAGCTACTTTTTCTTGGCACTCTGATTTTTCTACCGCTTTCCAGCCACCTGCGTCGCTCTGACCTGTCAGCTGGCAGTCCACAACTGCCACATAAGTCATCTAGCACTTCTCTCGGCGTGCCTGTACGATCTTTTGTCTTCCAAAAGTCAATGGTTAAAATGGGAAAGCCACAAAGAGGGGAGTACGGCAGAAATCAAGCAAGAGAAAAAATTTAAGATGAACTTAAATATAAAATGAACTTAAATTCCACACCCGAAGGCGGGCAGGAGCAGAAAAGGTGAAGACAGAAGGCGAGCAGGGGAGGGCCAGCACAGGGTCAATGGTGCATTGCTCCTCCCCACCACATTCCTCTTACCTGTGACGTGGTGAACTATTTTGGGGCTGAGGGGAAGTGAATCTGAGAACAGCGGGGCTGGCTGTGAGGATGACATGAGTTGACATTTGTAAAATATTTAGAGCAAGACCTGCCACCTAAGTTTTATGTGTATTTGTTAAATAAGCATCTTCCCGCTCCACCATCCTTGGAACAGTGCCTCATGGGCCACTGTGATGGATGGGATGCCAGCCATCATGACTGTATTCCAGGAAGGAGGACAGGACACAACACTTCCTCTACCATTTGGAAAGTCCCGCCCTCTGGCTAAGCAGCAATGTGCCCAGCTAACATCAGGCCTTCATTACCGAGGAGAAACATTCATTTTACTACATGCTGCTGTGCATTCGTCTCACTAAATAATGCCATTTTCTTTAACAATCAGTTCCCGTCTTCATTTTATCAGGATTTTGTCACGGGAGCCATTTGTCCCCTCCCTAAGGGAGGTTATGCCAGAGCAACACCACCAAGTGTGTTGATCCACAGCCACACACTGCCACAGGCTCCACAGACTGGCCTCCCGCCAGCCTCACCTCAGAGATCGGCACTGACTGCCGCAGGGCAGAGGAAACCCGTCCAGAGTCCTCACTGAGTGGCACAGGCGCACCTGGCAGGCCAGGCTGTCTGCTGGGCCCGGCCACTCTGGTCATCTCGTCATCACAGCCCTGCCAGGGGGCTATCCTCCCTCCACATCTAAGTGCAGACCCAGGCTCAGCGTGATGGAGCAACCGCTCCTCAGCAGAAGCCCCCACGGTCTCCTTCTATGACACATGTCCTCAGTTTTATCAGGCTGTGGCACTGAAAGAAGAGACGCAGAATGGACAGGTTGCAAAACAGTGGGGTGGGGGAAGGTGGAGAGGGGGATGGGTAAGAAACTCAGCTGATTCCAAGGACGGGGGTGAGAGGAGGCACCGTAGGAAAGAATGCGTAAGTAGAGAGCATCTAACACGGCAGGTCCAGCTAGTGCAGGGTACCGGCGACTGCATTCCATGTAAATAGCGCAGGCTTGTCAATTATGAGGCAGATCTCTCAGAGTAGAAGGAAAATCCCCAGCCACCTAGCCTTTACAAGAGACGCGTCTAAATATAAGGAAGCAAGGATTAAGGAAGGGCTTGGAGAAATTATCCCAAGAAAGTGTTAACCAAAAGAAAGCTGGTGTTGCAATTTCAATGCCAAGTTAACGGAGCCTCTGAGGCAAAGAGCATCACTAGGGACAATGTATGTCCTTGGTTAGTAATAAAGGGACAATTTTTCTTTTAGGAAACCTTGAACCTATGAGCCACTAAGTAAATGTTTTCAAAATATGTACAGCTGAAAATACAGGAGGAAATGAGTAAGTCCTCAGCTCCTTCCCCTCCCCCCCACCTCTGTTACTCACTCAGCCTGAAAGCCTGCGGCTGGGCCAGGCAGTGGTGGGCAGCTGCAGGGTGCTCCTGCTTCTCGGTCCTCCCAGGAGCCCCCCCACCTGACTCCGAGTGCTGGGGGGACTGCGCAGGCTCAGGGACAGAGACAACAGCGCCTCATCTCACGGAGACAACAGTCCAGCCATGGGAAGGGTCAGACTTGGGAGGCAGAAAAGCCAGTTCAACCTGTCACTGTTCTCAGGCTACCGATCTGCAAAGTGGGATAATGGCAACTACTGTAAAAATTCAGGAAAATGGACCATGGAAACGCCCCCCCTGGCAGTCAGCAGTACTCGGGAAATAATATTCTTCTTCCTGTATCCATGGAAACAGCCCTCACAGTCCTCAAAAATCACTCTCCCCAAAATCTGAAGATCTCAGAGAGAAGACTATTTTCAGAATCAAGAGTCACCTCTCACAACTGATTGCTCGGCCCTGCTGTGGTCCCCTGAAGAGAACCACAAACAGGTGTGCCCCGTGCCGGTTGCAGGGACCAGCCCAACAGCAAGTGAAACTTATGAACTGGAGTTCCAAAAAAATGTCACTTGAAATTCTAATCCCAGATCATTCATTCATTCATTCATTCATTCATTCACGCAGTGACCGATCTCTCACACTCGTGAAGCCACCCATAGGCATTCATCACACATGACACACACAGGAACGGTCACCACAGCACAGACACAGTGGGCCAAGCTGGAACCAATGCAGCAACGTGGGTGCTCTCCACACCGTGATGCAGAACGAAAGAGACTTTGAACTTGATTCCATGCACATCACGTGCAAAACCAGGCAAAACCCATATACAGTGTTAGAGCTCAGGGCTGGGGTCCCCAGGGAGTGGAAGGAGTGGGCACAGGAGACTGGGGCGGGCGGGGGCTTCCTGGTGCTGCTGACCCGGATTTGGAGGTGGAAACACAGTGGTCGGGACCATGAGAACTCAGGTTGAGATGTCTGCTCACAAGGGCCTGTGCCGTACCTTTGTGATAGGTGCACGCTGACTGACTGTCTTCCCGACTTACATTCTCGGGTTAACAAAAACAGAAAGAGTTGGTGAGCAGGCTGAGTCCTAGCACAGGCTTCCTGACCAGTACCTGCTCAGGTGGCAAGGGTGAACCTGCTACCCACAGCCCCAGGGGTCCTGGAGGGACGTTCACAGATGCCACCTGGCTCTGCCATAAGAGGGGGACAGGCAGAGGTTGCACACCAATTTGGGAAGTACCAAGGGCTGAGGTGGCAGATCTGGATACAAATCATGGGGCGACAATAGGCTCTAAAATAGATGTAGAGCAGACCACCGGCCCTTTAAGGGGCACTCTCCCCCATCTCGGAATGCTGCACATTCTAAATCAGTAAAACGACACTCACACTCGGAGCTCTGAAATCACCCCTCCCCACCCCTCTCAGGTTACCCGTGTGCCACTACCCTGGCTCAGCCGCTAGAATAGGGAAGGGCGAGCAGAAGCTAGACATATGTGTGTACCTGTGCGCCTGGCTGAAGACTGTGAGTGAGGGATGGACCAGCCGTTCCCAGGAAGTGGGGGCACAGAGGATCAGAGAGTGCCCCAAGAGGGGGAATGAGAAAACTCCGAGGGAGGCACTTCAAAGTGCAGACCCGAGGAGGGTCGCTAAAACCCTTTTATTTGCTGAGCCTGTCGACTTACCTGAGGCGTGGGGTCCCGCGTGCCCGAATCCAAGCGTGGTCCTAGGAGGCACTGATGGTTGGGCGCCCAAGGAGAGTCTCTGGGATGGAGCACTCTGTACCTTGTTAGAGGGATGGTGTGTGATGCTCCCCTGTTGGTGCTCACTCAAGAGTACCTTGAGTCCCTCCATCCTACTGTGTGTACATTAGCCCCCACCCCAAACGCAACCAACCACGCAAAGGACTCCCCATGGACTTCCCTCCTGTGAGCCTCTTCACCCTCCTAACTTACCCATTGCTCCTCCTCTGCCAGCTCATTCCCACAAGCACACAAACAGCCCAGGTGTCACCCAGGTGTGAAAAAACGTTCCCACCATCTCCCTCCTGCCCCAGGATCCACCCCAGGCTCCCACACCTCACTGAGCTGCTGGGTCCCCAGTCTTCTCTACCCCTCAGTCTTTCCTTTCCAAGGGGCCATGATGCCTTTGAAGGGTGAGGACCCAGACTGTCCCTCTGTGTGGGTTTGTCTGACACACGGGTTGCGCATGTTGGCAGAAGCTCCCTAGCAGTGACGTCCGGTCCTCAGTGCATCACATCAGGGGAGTGGTGTCCGCATGCTAGATCACGGGGGACCTTGATCACCAGACGAGGGTGGTGCCTGCCAGGTTTTTCCTTTAGAAAGGCATAGTTTTCCCTTTGTAATTAATAAATACCTTGGAGGAGGTACTTTGAAACTGCAGGTATCAAGTTGCTCCGCAGTCTTGCTGGCAACAATTATTACTGCGGTGTTTGACTCGTGTGGGCTTTGCATTTCAATCCTTCTCTGTGCACTCATTAATTGGGATTCTTCTGCACAGAACAGCCGTCCCTTCTCTGGTCCTTCGTTCACTGGTTCAGTGATGTGTTCACATCAGGCTGGATTTGTGGATATTCACGTTATGCTGTGGGTTATCATCCAATTCTATCCTATTTTCTTGCTCAAATTGTTCCAGCTTTGGCCACAGGAGCTCCTTCAGGTTGGCTCCTGCGTTCTTTCAAGAAGCGCCCATGTGTTCTAAGCTCGTCCTCATTTGCTCATTCCACAGAATATTCCAGGCTCAGCTTGTGTTTTCCCTGCCCCAGCCGTAGAGTCACCCTTCTCTCCGAGGATCCCTGGTTTCTTTTGCAAGCAGACCTTGGAGAGATCATGGGTTCAGTTCCAGACACCGCAGTAAAATGAGTGAAGCAATCAAGGGAGCCGTAAACTTGTGTTGGTAGAGGCTCTCGCCTTCCATTGGTAAAAGCACAGTATCTGGTCAACGGCCACTGAAAATTAAAAAAAAAAAAATTTAACCCAACACCTGTGACATAGAACAAGGTGTGCCTGCCGAGAGACGGTCTGCCTCCTCGGCCATGGTCATGCTCCGATGGGTTCCTCTTGTGGCCGTGCTGGCTCCTGCATCTGATGGCTGTGGGAGCCACAAGGTAGGGGCCTTCATGCCTCATTCCCGATCTTGGTGGCAGTGCCTCAGTCTCTTCATCAAGGAAGGCACTGGCTTCAGCACCAACATGCACGTCGGGTTGGCCAAAAAGTTCACTTAGTTTTTTCCATGTGATGGCTCTAGTGGTACTTAGGTGGTGCCTTTAACTTCGTCTGAAACAATTTTGTTAGGTTGTATTGTGACGGCTGTCATATCAGCACACATTTAAAAAATTTATCAAAATCGGTGAATTTTTGTGCAGCCATTTTAATATTGAAGATGGAAGAAGACATGCAACATTTTCGGTGTGTTATGCTTTATTGTTTCAAGAAGGGCAAAAACACAACTGAAACGCACACACACACACACACACACACATGAAAAAGACCTGTACCGTGTGTGCAGAAGGTACTGTGACTGATCGAACATGTCAGAAGTGGTTTGCGAAGTTTCTTGGTACTATTGATATTTTGGCCAAATAATTCTTTGCTGTGGGGATGTCTTACGCATTGGAAGATGCTTAGACCTCTACCCACTAGAAGCCAATAACGGGAGACAGCCGACATACTCAAAATACCCAAATCAATAAAATTATTGGTGAAAATGAAAAATGTCTTACATTTTACGGAAAAACCTAAACGGACTTCTTGGCCAACCTGGTAGGTTTCATCAGGTCACAAACAATGCAGATGCACTTACATGCCACCGACGTGCACACTTAAAATGGTTAAAATGGTGAATTTTATGTGATGTATATTTTACCACTTTTTTTGACGTACCCCTCATTTCCCATTTTCTTGGATATTTTTGTCATGGATGTTGGATTTTGTAAAAGACTGGTACCCAGAGATAGCTGTGTGAATTTCTTCCCTCGATGTGTTAATATATGCTTCTCCAACACCTGGAACGCTTCACGGCGCTGGGACCATCTGCTCTTTGAAGTTGGATGAAATTCCTGTGCTCACACAGCCCCGGGGTCTCTGGGGTTGTCCCCAGATGAATTTTTCTGTCAGTGCGCTCTGAACTCTGACATACTGTTGTCCCCGTTTAACCACATGAGGTGAGTGGCTTTCCAACAAGTGCCTGACAGAGAACAGTCTCTCGCTTACCTCCATCTGTGATGGTGCCTTTAGGCGCCTTCTGATCATGTTTAACTTAGTTTAAGTTCAAAGCAGGTTTCACACCTTGGACCAGCTGCAGAGGGGCCTTGGCCACGCAGGGCTGTAACCTGGCTGGACCTGGTACGTTAGCGGGGCTCCGGCAACCTGCGGGAGACCTGTGTTCTCTGCTCCTGGAGTCCTACTAAGAGAGCTGGAGAAACGGGGCAAATAATCACATGACCTCAAGTCAAGGGCAGTGTCTGCCATGTGTGCTCTGCGGAACAAACCACTTGGGCCAAAAAAGTACGAAGCAGCACATTTGCAATGTCCTAAAAGCCACCCCACTCTCTTTCATCACAGTATTTCTAAAAAGGAGCAGATGCCCCAAGCCGGTGATTTAAGACGGATGTCCCATGTCTTTGATTTCTCTGGCTAAAGGTCACATGAGCCAGTCACCTTCAAGGACACTGATCTCAGAGAGGACGGGCCCTGAGCTGCAGGCGCACACCCGGGAACTTACCTTCCTTGTCCTCATTCCTGCCCGTCCTGACCCACCGGGTCCTCTGCAGGCTCTTCTCTCTCCGGTCACCTTCCCTCTCCCATCAAGCCAGCAAAAAAGAGCCCAAAGGAGCCACGAGAAAACAGCTTTATTATTCCAGTTGCTTCATCTTTGTCGTAAGATTGGAACCAGCACAACATTATACCCAGCGTAGGGCTTGTAATTCTCTGCTTCAAACTGGGCAAATCTCGCTGTGAACCCTACAGTGCCCTTTGCTTCCCTTTCCCGGGTAAGAAGCCGGGCTTGGGGAACAGAAAAAAGTAGCTGACTTTTATTGTGGAAACCGCAGTCTTCCCGCACGCTCGCTTCCCACCAGCCTCTGGTCACCACCCCATGTTAGGTGCGCCCACTTCCATTCCCAGTCCTACCCTCTTGTCTCTGCTTCATAAACGGGCCATTTCGCAGGTGGGGAGGGCGTAGAAAAAAACCTTTCCAAATACAGTACCCAGAGACCATAGACAAAAAGGCGGTTAAATCTGAATCCAAAAATGTCTGAATTAAAAAGAAAATATTTAAAAAAGCCAAGAGTCGAACTGGGAAAAAATCTGCAGTGAATATATCAGATGAAGGTCTAGAAAGATCACCTTCAAATCAGCTGCCCTCCCCCAAAAAACCCCAGAGAAACAAATGGGCAAAGGTGACTCAGAGAACAGACAGTTCAGAGAACAGTCGCCCTAGAGGTCATTTGTCTCAAGTAAACATAAGTTCAAACTGCCACCAGGACTTCTGCTTCGACGGTGGCTGGCACGGTCTGGAAGTGCCCTCCGGCCATGCTGGGGGATCTGTGTGCCTGGAAGTGACTCTGACTGCAGCCGGGGAGGACAAGCCCAAACACAGCCTGACACCCAAAAGGAGACAGTCACTGGAATTCGGAGGCCGAGGCAGCTCGGTCTGGGACAGGGAGCCGCGACGGGGAGCTGCACAGATAAGACAAATCTGCGAACAATGAGGATGAAAACTAGAACATAAAATAACTCATGAATAACTATGCAGACCACGTGTTGAGACACTGTTTTTGCTGTCTTGGGTTAAATAAACTATATTCTCAAATTTATGTCACCTGCTTTTTAAAAACTTTTCTAAGTGACTACGGGAATACATTCAACTACACATGTGGCTCAGACTGTATTTCCATTGAAACGCAATGATTTAGGGATTTTGTCAGCTTTATCTTTATGGTTTACATATTACAGATGTCCCCATTCCCTCCCCCTCCCCCCCTCAGGCCACCACCCCACTGTTGCCTGTGTCTAAGCCATTTGGGGATTTCTGAAAAGGCACGTTGCCTACCAACAGCCCACTTCACATCCATGTATTAAAAACAGTGAAAAAAGGAAATTTCATGCTACCACTCATGGAAAGGAAGTTGGAATGGCTCCACTAACAGACCTGGGGGCGAAAGGGGTGTTTTGTGGTGCTGAGGAGGTCGCTCCCCAAGACAACACAGCATTCCTATGTGTGCACGCTCCTAACTAATGTCAGAATATTTAATTCTAGGGAGCAAAGCCAGTAGGACATTGGATACTTAGACAAAACCACAACTGTAGTTAGACATTTGAGGGCCGTTTTCAGTAATTAACAGATATGCACAAAGATTAGGAAGACAGTAGAGGTCCAGCTGATAATGACCGACACGGCTGCCGGCCTGACCTGACCCACGTTTACGGAGCACCCCCCGAGCCGACCACTCAGAACACACTCTGTTGAGGGCACGCGAACCAGCCAGCGCTGTGTGAGGCACAACACAGAGCTCGGCAAACGTCAGAGGAGTGACATCAAAGAACATCCTGCGACCACAGTGGAATTCAAACCTGGACCCGCCCTGGCCAGGTGGCTCCGATGGTTGAAACGTCAACCTGTGCACCAGAAGGTTGCGGGCTCAATTCCTGGTCGGGACACACACCTAGACTACAGGCTCAATGCTCGGTCAGAGCGTGTCCGAGGCAGCCAATTGCTGCTTCTCTACCATATCACTGTTTCTCTCTCTCTCTCTTTCTCCCCCCCCCCATCCTCTCTCTCTAAAAGTCAATAAACACACCCTTGGGTGAGGATTAAAGAAAAAAAACCCAGAAACCAGTAACAGAAGAATCTGCAGAAAAAGTCAAATGTCTGGAAATTAAACCACATACCCAAATAACCCAGAGATGGAAGAAATCACAAGGGAAAGTGGAAACGAAAGCACACGCCAACACACGGGAGTCCGAGTCAACGGTGCTGCTGGGAGAGCCCACAGTGCTGTTTGCATGAGAAAGAAGCCCTTCCGAGACAGCTCCGTCCCAGTGGCCCGTCACTGGCTTTGGGGGGACCTCTGTGCCACACTGACCTCTTCATCCCCCAAAGTGGGTCATGCACGTTGTTTTTAAGGTGACCTCGCCAAGAATAAAATCAAGTTTAAGTCTGGAAGACAGGTGGCAGCCTCACTGATTCCCACATTATCAGCCCACGCTCCCAAGTTTGTGCCTCTGCAAAATTGAACAGTATCACCTCGAGTGCCGAGCACGAGAACGCACCAAATTTTACGTGCTGTGGCGGGGTTAGAATTAACAAGGATACGCGGTATCATCCAAGCTAAACATGACTACGAGCCAGCAATTCCACTGCTAAATATACTCAGGACAGAAATGTTTACATATGTTCCAAAAGACAAGGACCAGAATGTTCGCCACAGCCCCTCTGGAAACTATTCAAATGCTCCCGACAGGATGGATACGTTGTGGTATCTCCACATATGGGAATACTATGTAGCGATGAGAATGAACCATTTACAGCCAGTGCAACAACATACATGAATCTCATCCAAACAGTTGAGCCAAAGCAAACTAATCTGTTAAATCAGCCTGGGCTTCACTGGGGAAGAGGGGAGGGAGTATAAAAGGCTGGAAGGAGCTTGGGGGACCTCTCAGCTGTTGGTAAATGCCCAGTTTCTGGTGGGGACTGTCACACATGTGTGTCCCGTCAGTAAAATTTCAGTTTGTGCATTCCAGGTGCACTTCCCAGGTGCACACAGCTTAAATCAAAATGAGAAAAATAACTAGAACCCTTCGAATTAATGATATAGCCAAGTTTTTAAAAATCAATGAGTTGGAACAAAGCCCAAGGAATGTCCCCATACAGAAACCAAGAAAAGACCGACAAAGGGAGAAAAATGCAATCAGGGGTGTATGAGAAAACCAAGTCCTCAGCTGCCAAGGTAGGGCCACAGGCAAAACTGACGGATCAAGAAGCTGCTGTGCCCTGGCTGGTGTGGCTCGATGGACGGAGTGCCGCCCTGCGAAGCACTAGGAAGACACGTAGATGACCGTGGCCCCCCAGCTCCACTCTGCTCTCCTGACCTTTGCTCTGGGCACCGCCTTGTACTGCGTGTCAGGTGTGTGTGGGAACGAGGGCCAGCCTTAGACACCCCCACCGCCCCCTCCGCCCCCCAACCCAGGGCTCCCTCCCAGCCTGCCCCTGCACCCAGATGACCAGGACCGAGACTCATGTTCCAGATGTGCTCTGCCTACCAGCAGAGCCCACCACGGAGGTCTGGTGAGACACATCAACGTGAACACAGGAAGAATGGGGCTGGGGTTTTTTCCAAATAAATGGACCAGTGCATTTTAAAAGGGATCATAAATAGGGGTCAATAAACTTTTCTGTAAAGAGCTAGACCAGCAGCCCCCAACCTTTTAGGCACCAGGAACTGGTTTCACGGAAGACAATTTTCCCACAGTCCGGAGTAGGAGGGATGGTTTCAGGACGATCCAAGCGCATCACATTCAAGCTCACCTCCTGCGGTGGGGCCGGCTGCTAACAGGCCCAGACCAGAACCAGTCCACTGCCTGGAGGTTTGGGACCCCGGCTAGACAAAAAACAGCGTGGCCTCTGCAGGCCAGGCGATCTTCTGCCTGCTCCCCCACGCTGCTGCGGGGGCACAGAGCCGACACAGACCTGCACCTAAGGACAGGTGTGGCTGCGCTGCGTAAAACTCTATTTATGGGCACAACAGTTTGAACTGCATAGGACTTTCACGTGTCATGGAGTACTATCGATCTTTTCATTGCTTTACAACCATTTGAAACTGCAAAGACCATTCTTAGCCCGCAGGTCGTACAAAACCAGGCAGCGGGCGGGATCTGGTCTGCAGGCCAGTTTGCTGGCCAGTTTTAAGACACAACACCAAGACCAAACCCGAACTTCTCTGAACACCAAGCATTTTGAAGCAGATGACTGATGAGAACACTCCGTGCCCAACACAGAACTGAGGCAGGCCCCTCCTGCAGAAGGGTCACGGCCCAGGCAACCACTGCCGTCTCAGGGACCCCCTCCACCCTGGGCACGCCCTCTGCCCACGCATGTCACAAACTGCACTTTTCAGACTGATGTTCACAGAAAAACAAGGCACTTAAGGGAAATGGGAAGCATTCCGGCCTTAGCATCACAGAGCGGTCTGTTTCCCAGCGCCCGTGGAACCCCACGCCACCTTTTCTCTTCAAATCAAAAGTGAACTGTTCAGTCACAAACAGCACACTCATCAAATCTGGTTTTGCTCGATATATTTTGAAATTACTTCCACACGTTGCTGCTAAACACTTCCAGGAGCTGCGAAAGCTCCCATCTTCACTGACTGGTGATGGGATCCAGCTGACACCCGCTCTCTGTGCCACGTGTACAAGGTTCAAATCAAAGCACGCAGCACATCAGCAACCGCCCCCCCGTGGAACTATGCTTGTGGCCCGGCTCCGGCGTCCTCAAATCCTGAAAACAAGTCCACTTCGCTGCCAGCACGGCCTCGGAGCTCTCCCGTCTGCAGCTGAGCGGGAGCCCCTTGCCACGTGGGGATGGAGCACAGGCCAGAGCCGAGGGAGGGGCCGAGCACTTCATTCTGCTTGGGTTGCAATGGCCCCCTCATGATGAGTGGCCACCAAGGTAGACAGTGCATGCACCGCCCAGGAAGACCCACCGACAGAAACAAAAGGAAAACACCCATCGTGCCGGCATAAAACTGTTTGCTTGTGGAGGCCCCTGGGGGAAGGTGCGCCAGGCGTGGGTGGCATTATGGAAAGAGAAGAAGAACCAACAGGTGCCGCGGACACAGGCACATGTCCCCTCCAATGTGAAGGCAAAGGGCTTCCAGGCTCCGCGCTGCCTGACGGCGGTGTATCCAGCTAAGCAAACACACTGTTTGGCCTCCCAGTGACAGCAGGGCGTGCAAGGCACCTTCGGCGGAGCCTCTGCTCAGTGACAGGATGTTCTGGAGCCCAGAATACCATCTGGTTACTGGGACAGCCCCAGTGTCTGGGAGCTGTATGGCCTTCACTGCCACCAAGCTAAGTGGACAGCGACGTCCCTGTTTTCCTTCCCGGGAGCTGCCGGCAAGGAGGGGAGAGTAAAACCTATCTTTCGAGGCCAGGAGAGCCACACCAGGGCTAGGATGAGCCACTCCAGGACGCCTCCCCTGACTTCACCTTCTTGGTCTGCCCGTTGGGCCCAGGGGGTGGGTTCTTGTGTCGCTTCCTCTGCAGCTGCTGCTGCAGCCTCTCCTCCTTCTTCTTCAAGTAAGTGGCCGTGTTGTCAAAGGTGGTCTTGTACAGACTGCTAAAGCTGTCGTTTGCACCGGCAGAGCCTGTGCGGGAGGGACAGGACAGATGGTGACCTGGGATGCCACCTCTAGCAGCAGGGCCTGGCAGGCCCGCAAGGCCCTCCTGCAGCAGTGCATGAACCCAGCGACCACCCGGAGTTCTCTGTGGACTTCTGGCGCCTTCTCCAAGGTGGCCTCCGTGGGACCAACATCCTGGTAGCCACATCAGCTGGACCACAGACTTGCTTCTAACAGAACACAAAAGCTGGCTATTCCTGAGACCACCTAACCTGGGGGGAAACTCCACGGGGCCCATCAGTGATGCGCAGGCCTGTGCCCCACACACGTGACCTCCATCTGCCCTGCACAAGTGACCTCCCGGTCCCTTCTGTATTTTCAAGATCAACTTGCCTTGCCTGCACTCTCTTCCCCAAGCCTCCCCACAACCTGCATTGGAAATGGGGTTTTATCTGCAGAACCTCTTAGAAAAACAGCACCACTGAGTCTGGTCCTGAGGTGACCTCAGCAGGAGGTGCAGACCCCAGGCCCTAGTGGCCCCAGGGACGGCATGTGCCAGGTGAGGCGGGGCTGTGGATCACGCTCCCACCATGGGCCCCAACAGCCCTGCCGCGGGCCCACTTGGCAAGCGTGGCCCAAGCAGATCCAAACAGTGCTGGAGAGGACACAGCCCTGTTGCCGCCCCAGCCCTTCAGCAAAGAGGAAGAAGGGAACGTAACCCTGGGACACAGGGCCAATGAGTCTCTGCGAGAATGCTGGGCATGGAGGAGCTACGTGCAAACATTGAGACCTCTGCTCCCGTAGAGACTCTGAATCCACGCTAGGCTCTCTCCAGAGCTCCCAGGGACATGGCTGGCTGTGCAAGATGTCTCCTGAGCATCGGTTTTGTTAGTGGAAGGGAGGCACTGAAGTCCAGTGCTGCGTTACAAATTCCCCTTCAGACACTATCACTTTTAAATCTCTGCCCAAGAGAGGCGCAAGGGGAACAGCCAACAGCTATGTGCCTCGGGCTACATTCTACCAGTGTCGACCGGGTGGGGTCTCATTGCTTTAACACTCTCTAACAGGGTGCCGGCACGGCCAAATTCAGTGCTCACTGTGGGCCCCTGGACTGACCAGGGCCCGAGGAACCGACAGCCTCGTTGCCTTCACTGACCGCAGCATCCCCTGGAGTGACCTGCCTTCTCCCACTGCTCCCACCTCTCCCCTTGGCCTGGTGTTCCCAGTAGGACACACCCTGGGCTGTGAGGACCCTCAGCAACCCCATGGGTTACCCTCACACCTCACCTCCCAGCAGGGAAGCTGTTGCTCAATGACACCTGCAGGGGACTTTGAATGGTTCCCACCCCACCTGGGAGCCACACCAGGTACTGGCCCTGCCTTGGGGACTTCGAACACCCAGCCCTGGAAGCAGAAAGGCAGAATGCTACTCCAGCTGACCCCCAGTTCACATGCAGCTCAACTGTCCTGATGCAGAGTCACACCGAGCATTTCTGGTCAGCTGTGGGTTACCTCTTCGGTGCCCCTAACAGGGGCACAGGCATGCACCCTGTATTCTCACAGCTCCCTACTGTGCACCGTGTCCCATCACCTGCCCTGTCCGTGGCCATGGTGGCATTACCTGCGCATCCTCACCTTCCAGCATGGCCCAGTTCCTCTGAAGGTAAGCGCTCACTTTCCGCATCGCGACAGGCATGCACCCTGTATTCTCACAGCTCCCTACTATGCACCGTGTCCCATCACCTGCCCTGTCCGTGGCCATGGTGGCGTTACCTGCGCATCCTCACCTTCCAGCATGGCCCAGTTCCTCTGAAGGTAAGCGCTCACTTTCCGCATCGCGGCGGTCTCAGGAACAGTCTGGGAGGCGAAGGGGAGACCTATGTCTGCAGGTGCTGCTGGGACAGTGACAGGCAGAGCTGCAGGCTCCCTGCCACAGGCCCCAGAAGAGATGCATGACCTTTCCGTGAAGACCAGGCGCAACCAGCTCACCGAGCCCAGGGGCCACCTCCTCCCATCAGGATGAAGACCCACGAACGTGAGGGCTGCTGGCATTTCACGTGCTGGCGTGTCACGTGTGACTTTATCTACAAAGCCAGGCAGGCCTGACGGGTGCCAGCTGGTGGCATTCTGTTCACTGTCACTGTTCAGGTAAAACTACCTGAAAGGCTCAGGGCTTTCTCCAGAGCACCCAGCCCCATGAGCGTCTGCAAAGGACGTGAAGGTCCGCAAAGATCTGCGGCCACGGCCGTCCTGCGAGACAAGGGACGGGACAGCAAGCACATCCCAGCTTTGTCAGTGTGGGGTGCCAACCCAGAGAAGGTGCGGGTTTGCTCAGCCCATACGCCTTCTACCACATGCTGGGGGCTCCCCTAACCAGTGGGACCAGTGCCCCAGGCCAAGGTCATGCTACTTGGCTAACATCAAGGACACACACCAAGTATTGGCCTCTCTGCAAAATAACCCAGTGTGGCCAGGAGAGGCACGGAGAAAGCATGCCAGATGGGGATCCCCAAAAGTCCTCTGCAGGCTCCATGACCCTGGACAAGCTGGCCGGGTATCCCAGCTCCCTTCTCTCAGGTCACAAGCCCCACAACCTCCCCAATCCAGGACACACCCTCCAGCACCAAGCTGTGACCACGCAGAAAGGCATGACAGCTGTGGCCTACCCCCACCCCAGGCTCGGAGGACAGCAGGGACCCAGCACGACCCACCTGCCACTGGCCATCCACAGGCCTGCAGAGCACGAGTGGGGCTTCCCGGCAGTCCTGCAGCACCCACAGCCCCTGGCTCTCCTCAAAAGCTGCGTCCCACACGCGGTGCTGGAAAGACAGCTGCTGTCTGCAGACCAGCTGCTGTCCGGGGACGTCCAGCTGGAAGATGCACACCACAGGGACGCTTCCCACGAGAGAGAGGGAGCGCGTCACAACTCCCACAGCCCAACCTGACAGCTCTCAGCCCAGGCCCACCCATGCTGGGGACCTGGCCCTACCCAACAACTTGCCTACCCTGAGCTAGAAGCCCCAGCTGAGCGCTCCCAGAGCCCTGGGCCCCAGGCCGAGGGATAAGAAATGTCCGCATCATTAAGTCCCGGGGGAACGTGTGCTGGGCTGCAAGGGCAAGCGATACGGGACAAAAGGGACAGTGTAGAGAAGACAGCCATTCCACCTGCGGGCAGCAGACAGCACACCTCCGGGCCAGCACTTTTACCCTCTCTAGGCCTGTGACCTCATTTCTAGGACAAGCTAAGATGCCCTCCCAGGGCCTGTTACGGGACCAGCGAGGAACAGGCACAGAGAAGATGCTCAGGAGGAAGCTGCTGAGTGGCGTGTGCTGCCTAAATCCATCTCATCAACCCTGGCCCTCAGGCGGGACTGAATGGGGCCGATTCCACCCCCACCATTCCTTCGGTCACATGCCAGTCAGAGGTCTTGCTTCCACTAAACCAGTGGATGTAAGGAGCATGTAAAGAATGCCAACATAAAGGGACCTGCAGCCACATGCCACAGCCCTCAGGAAGGGAGACCCCTGCAGGAAGCTGTGGTACCAATGCACCGTATAGACCCCCCGAGTTGGGAAGACAACCCATGTCGTCCCCCTTACTGGCTGGAGGAGGCCCAGGAATAGTGAGCTTACCAGTCACACAGCAGTGCCACCCAGCTGTCCCGGCTCCAGTAAGTGATCCTGGACGCGGCAAACCTCTAAAAGGGAAGCAGTGGCTTAACTGCGTGTCGGGGACCCAACGCCAACTGTTCTGTGCCCACTGGGGGCACATGCTGCTGCAAGACTGGCAGCACCCACGCGCAGCCCAGGAAGGAGAAAGAGAAGACGGCGCGAGGCCTTTCTGCAAACCGCTGCCCGCCCGCTTGACAGTCCCTCGCAACGTGCCACGGCACACGGCAGACGCCCCGCCGTGACCCTGGCCCTCTCCGGACTGGAATGTCTCTAAAGCCAGCAGTCGGTCAAAAGCCAAGGACAGGAGGACACAGAGAACACGAGGGGGAAAGGAGGAGACTGTTCAGTTCAGACACAGCAGGGGTGAAAACACTGGGTGCCAGCCGACAGAAGCGGAAAAGGAAGGGCCTGGCACTCACACGGCCTGAGCAGGGCCGGCCCCCCGAGGCAGGACTGCCCCCCGCTCCTGCAGGCTGGGTGCACCAGCCAGCCTGCTCATCCTCAGCCCTGCCCCCCACCTGCTCTCTCCACTCTTAGGACTCACACCAACCTCGCTGCCAGGGCACCAGGTTAAGTGAGGGCACAAAGATGACAAGTTACCAGAACAAACCAGGCCTCTGTTTGCTACAACTTCCATGGCTGCAGAAACCCAAGCAGGAGGCACCCACAGGGCAACCAGGGCAGCTGGAGCCACTACCAGGAGGCCCCTGCAGGTGCTTGGCTGGGGGTCCCAGGGGCCCTGGCCTGAGTCAGGCCCAGCCTACCGGCTTTGAGACCCTGTGAGAACAGATGCCAGAGACTAATCTCAGAACGGACAGCAGAAATGAGAAGCCAAATCGGGGACCAGGCAGACAAGCCCTTCACTTCGTATCCAGGCCTTGTCGGAAAAAGGAAAAGGAAAAGCCGAGTTCCCAAAGGCTGGCAGGGTGCCATGTGAGGACTGCAGGGGACTGTGCACAGCGTCCCCGGGGACAGGCAGAGGGCACCCAGCTCTGCAGGTCTGAAGAGACATGACTACAGACCCCTTATCCCTCCCCACCAGGCCCCAGGGGGCCATCCATGTGTGACCAGCCGAGACCCAGGCTGCACAGAACTAGCTCAGGAGCATCAGAGCTGGGTTTCCACAAGCACAGAATCCTGGGGACCCCGAAAGGCAACCCATACCTTCCCCCCTGGAAAATCTCCTTGGCAACCGAAGGCCTAGGTGACCTGACCTGAGGGGATCCTGAGATTGATCCATGACAGACGACAGAAAACGCTGAGTGGGCGCTCAGCTCAGCCTGCTGCGCAGCTGATAAACGCACAACCAAGCTCTCTGCTCCACTATTCCCATTTCCAAGGGGGTTAGAGGCCTTTCTATAAATTAACTGTTCGAATGCAAGTGTGGTAAGATGGAAGTTATTTCCCACTTATTGACCAGCTGCCTTCAGAATTTGAAATACATGATTTCTCCCAAGCTGGAAGAATTCCAGCTGCACTACCAGCAAAGAAATGTTTCCAATGTAAAACATTTTTTTCACAAGACCTGAGTGATTGGCAAGGCGCCCTGCCAGCCCCCACCACCAGAGACAAACTCGGTTACCTTGTTGCTCTCGGGGCCTGCCGGCTCCTGCAGGCTGGCCAGGTGACAGCAGTGTAGCTCGCGCCCGTGCCTGTACTCCCAGAGCCTCAGGGTGCGGTCCTGCACACAGGGATGGGTCAGCGCCCCTCAGGGGCGGGCTTCCACCGGTCACAGGGACTGTAACTTGGGGACAGCCAGGGCGCCCTTCCCACCTGGCAGCTCTTTGCTCTAAAAAGCTCATGGGAGGCGTTACAAAAAACAGGTGGCCCGACATGACAAAATGGGCAAGGGCAAAGGACACACGACCACCTGATGCCCCATGCCAGGCTGTACTCAGGGCAGGTATGCACACACAAACACATGCACACATGCACGCACACAGGCACATCAACGACCAGGATTTTGCACAAGGAGACACCCATGGGGCTACTGAGCGTGAGTCAGCAGCAGTGGGGACAGAACCCAGGTCCCACTATGGCTCAGAAAAGGGTTCTTCTACCAACTGTTTGAACTGAGATCACGATGCTATTACAGAGGCGACAATAGCCCTCAGAATGGACTCCTGCACACCCACTCTAGCTCTGCAAACACACAGATGTGCACCTGCACTCACACAGACCCGAGGACGCAGTCACAGGCGCGGAGCAAGGCCAGGCCAGCTCTGAAATTCGGAAAACAAGCACCACCTAGTGGACGGCCACCAGTGAAGAGCACACTGGCTTCAAAAGACAAGCTCTCAGCCCCAGGCATGGCCCTTGCTGGGTCCCGACAGAGAGGACCCCGGAGGGGTACGCGGTGGGGCGGCACGCTTACCCCGGACGAGGACAACAGCAGCTCCGGGTGGTCGGGCACCACGAGGATGCGGCTCACGAACCTGCGGCACAAGAAGCAGGGTGAGCCGGGTTCCAGTGCTGTTGTGACATCACGCTACCGTGACACTGCGCGCCCATCACCTCACCGAGAAGCCTCCTGCCCCTAGACCCTGACCCCGCCTGCAGCTGAGACAGGAACATGGGTGGCCACGCAAAGGGTGATGAGGGAGCTGGGGGCAGGGGCCGACACCATGGACCCCATGGAGGACGGCCCACAGGCCTAGAGCGGCCCCTGCCATGCCTGGGGGGGAGACCCACACTGTGTACTGCTCCCGGCTGCCCTGCACGCAGCCCCCCAGCCAACCCCCCAGGCACTCCCACTGAAGAGCCCTGCCATCGGGCCCCTGGGCCGAGACATGGAAGACTGTGGGGATGGAAGAGTGGCCACACTGCCCAGAGGCCAGAATCAGACCAGCTGTCCCTTGGCCCGAGGAACCCCCTCTCCCCAGACACCAGCTCAGGTTGGGCAGTCAGAAACCAGCCTCTGGACCCTGTGAGGGGGATGTAATCGGATCCCTAATGCATGGGCCCTGGGGTACCCTGGGAAGGGGCTGTGAGCTCCCTCGCCCTCTTTGGCCCAGACTCAGTCCGGGCTGCGGTCCCCCACCAGGCCACCTTCTGGAAGGCTCTCATCTCAGGAGTTCAACTGAAGAAGGGACAGCGCCTGTCACGGACCACCACACCCTGTGTCGACCACAATGGCTCAGGCTCACCAGGAAAGAAGCGGGAATCAGTCTCCACAGCTTTTAAAGGAGATTCTTAAAATTCACTGATGAGTCGCTACTCACTCACTCACTGAAGCACCTATTGAGCACCTGCTACTTGCCAGGCACTGCACTGAGGAACGGAGACAGCAACAGACAAGAGTGACAGAGGCCCCGCCCAGCAAAGGGACCAGAGAGAGAGACAGGCCAGAGACAGGGAGTGCCAGCAGCGGGCTCCGCACAGTGCTGCAGCAGAAACACTGCACCAGGGTCATCTTCCAGTAGCTACTAGTGACCATGTCACCAGACAAAACAGACACAGGTGACATGAACCTTCATGCTATGCCCTCCCTTCACTCCACATTTCCAAAACACTATCGTTTCAATCTGCAATCAGCGTAACTCAGTAAGAACAGCCACCTTTGCATCCCTCTTCATACCACGTCTCTGACACTGGCGTTCTGCGCAATGGGCACGTCTCACTTCAGACCGACCCGCCGCGGCTCTTGAACTGCATGGCACAGGCTAAGAAGCACAGCGGAGGGGCGGGGGGGCCTTCCGGACATGGCAGGTGGCAGGTGGCAGGCAGCGGAGGAAGGGGAGCACCTGGTGTAGCACTGGGAGGAAGGGTATGCCTATCAGGGGAAGCCGCAGGCGCAAAGGCACGGAGATGGAAGGGTGCCGGGTGGGTCCAGAGGCCCCAGCAACGCGCAGCAATAGGCAAGGGCCAGAGGACTGGTAGGCCACAAGACCTCCGAATGACCAGGGAACAGAACAAAAGCCAAAATAAGCTGTCGTGATGTACAAACTAAGTGCCCGTCAACCTTTCTAAAGGTTGTTTATACAATCCATTCAAAGTCAAGGAAGCAGGAGCAACCTCAGAATTGAACAACAGCCCCCCAATGTCTCCCACTGCCTCGGATAACGTTATTTTAAATATCCCGGCCAATCAAACTGGTTTTCCTCGCGTACATCACAATTAGCCTTCTGCCTGAGAAGAGCGTGTTGCGCAGAGACGCCTCCCTCACAGAATGCCAGAATTCACCTGCAGAGCGAGCTCCCTCGCAGAAGCCAGAGACCACCAAGCGACAACTGCTGGGTGCAGGGACTTTCTAATTCTTGGAAGGTAAAACTGCTCGGGTATGTTCCTTGTCCCCAACACACCCACCTAGTGACTCCTCACCACTGCCGGTGTCTACACTGAGAAAGTGCAGTGTTCTAGAACAAGTCCCCGGCCACCGCAGGTGCTGGGTAACAGACGAGAAGCAGCCGCCCGAGTGGGGGCTCTCAGCACACGGGCCCTGCCGGTAGACAGCCAGCGCCATCCAGGGTGATGGGGCACTGGGGTCTGAGACCTCAGCGCCAATGAGAAAACCCTCCTGGCACACGTGATGGCAGGAGATCCTGAAGGTCATGTTGCCACAGGGCCTGGCCCGCTGCGAGCGCTTGCTTCACCTGGAAGCCACACATGGCATGCTCCCCTCCCTCAAGCAAACAGGCTCAGCCAGCATCTCCACCTGATCACCAGCTCCCCAGACAAAGGGCCACTCTGGGCTTAAACCCGAGCTCCATCCCCGGGAGGCCAGGGGACGAGAGGGAGACTCACTCGGTGTGTCCCAGGCAGAAGGCCTCGATGTTGTGCGGAGCCAAGGCCCAGCTCACCCGGATCTTCTCGTCCCGGTCGGCGGTGAGGACGTAGCGGTCATCGGGGCTCACGGCCTGTGTGCAGGGTGAGAGAGGGCAGACCCACTCGTGGGACAGCCAGTGCCGCTCCGCTCCTGCTACCCCTCGGTGCCCCTTGTCTCCAGCCCCCCCACTCCTTGTCCACGCAAACACCCTCTCAACACAATTCATTATTACCACCTCCACCTTCCTGTCTCCAGCACCCGAGGCCCCTCCCTCTCCTTCCTATTTCACATGTTCCCATGTCCAGCCAGTCACCAGGTCCTGACTTCCCCCTTGTTATGTCTGCGTGCCCCAGTGGGGACTCACCCCAGCTCCACTTCCTGTGGCTGGCCCTCACGGGACCTCTTGGTGCCTGCAGTGGGACAGCTCCCAGCTCAGGGGTTGGGAGGACCCCAAGGTGATGCCCGTGAAGCACCAAGGGCAAACTCTGACCTCCTGGCTGTGCCTGCTCTTCTCGCGCCCCTCCACCCCGTCACCCTGATCTGGGCCCACACCCCATCTGGAACCAGCAGCCCCTCCTCACTCGCCCTCACTTTCCTAGGTTCCACTCCTCCTGCTCCCAAACCCACAGAGGGCCGTCCCGCTATGGGGGAGCCCACTCCAGCCCGGACACTCAGGGTGGCCCTCCCACTCCCCACCCGACCTGAGTCCAACTACAGCCGAGTTCAGAAGCACTTCGCCCACATACCACATCCAGCAGCATCGACAGGTGCCCAAGTTCAAGTCTACCGCATTCATGTGGCTTCAGCACTGAAAAGGAATAAACGTCCCCAGACTTGTCTGCCACCAAAACCTTCTCCTCAGAAGCTGTGAATGTCAGGGCCGTACACCTCCTCACCATGGTCCTAGGAGGCCAGAGAGACGCCCAAGGTTGGGTGACAGAGGTTGACACAGATCAGCACAAGATCCTGCAACAGACCTGTCGCCGCACATTCTGGTGGCAGCACCAGCTGGTCGGCACGCGCCGCTCCAGATATTAGCTTGAAATGGCAACTGAAGCCTAAAGAAACAATTCCCCAGCACAGCATCCAGACAGGACCCCGTGCTTCTCAGGAACAGAGGGACAAACGGACAGAAAAGGCCGGAGGATCGCAGGAGGAGACACAACAAGTAAACGTGGTGGAAAAAATGATGAAAGAGAGACCATGGGTCAGGCCCGGGGCAAGACCCATCAAACTCCTCCCGGTTCTGTGGTTCAACAGTGGCCTGTGCTCGCTCTAATGGGCCAACTCAGCGGTCGTGGCAGCCCGGCCACAGCTCTCTGGGGCGGCAGCTGGGATAGTCCCCTCGGAGTGCTGGGCTTGGCTTCCAAGGAGCTTGCCAATGCAGGGCAAATCCAACCCCCTTTCCTTGCACCCCCCACGGCACCCAGCTTCCACTCAGCTCCACGCTGTCCCTTTGTCTTGCATCAGATGGGGGCTCTCAGCTACTCAGGCTCCATTCAGCCCAGCAATGGTTCTGGCACGTAGCCCAGCTCTACAGAGTGGGCTTAGGGGTTGGGTCTGGGGAGTCGGGTAGAGGGGGGAGGAGAAGAAGAGGCCACAGGAGAGGACAGGCCAGTTGGTCACCCCCGGGGAAGGCAGGGGCCACAGCAACCTTCAGCTTAAGCAGGGCCTCAGCATTTTCTCCCCCCTTCATGGAGTGACTGGGTTCGCAGTCAGCTCCACTGACTCTGGAGCCAAAAAGACCAGGTTCAGGACTGGCTCTGCCCTTCCCATCTGCGTGGGATCAGCTTCCAGACCCCCTGCCAGCAGATGAGGAGGAGACCAGTGCCCCCGCCCATCACAGGCCCTGGGCGAAGGACTGGTGCTGCCTGTTAGTTGCATATTCTAATCGTTACTGTTGCGACTGATACTCGCAGACAAGTGTAAAGCTGTGCGCTCAACATCGCTCAACATTGTAACTAATTTCATACCTGACGCTCAGACTCTGCCATGGTTTTGTGCGGAAGAGAATCAGACGCTTACTGTCATCAGTTAAAGCAAAATAGCTTCCAGACTTGGAGAAGGCGGACGCTAGGATCGTGTCGCTCCCCTTCTCCACAGGCTGCCCAGCCGCCCTGAGAAAGAGACAAGGAGAGGGGTGAGGCCTTGCCCGAGTCAACACGGCAGCGCCCCTCCAAGCCGGCCTCGTTCATCTGTAACATGAGCACAGGCAGCAAATGCCACGAGGTCCACGCAGCCAAATATCAGACCTATTCAGGGCACATGGGGAGATTCACACAGTTCTAATGTTTAAGGAGTAAGACCTGAACAGAAAAATCTCTCAGTGAACACACCAAAATCCAAAGAGCTGAGCTGGAGGGACTTCAGTGACCACATGGCCCACTCTGTCATGGACATGAACTAATTCAAGACTAGAGGCAGGGCCCTGGCTGGTATGGCTCAACGGGATGAACGCTGTCCTGCAAACCAAAGGGCCTCCAGGCCAATTCCCAACTGCAGCTTGTGCCTTGGGTTGCGGGCTGGGCCCCTGGTTGGGGGCGTGTGAGAGGCAACCTATTGATGCTTCTCTCGCACACCCATGTTCCTCTCCCTCTCTTTCTCCCTCCCTTCTCCTCTCTCTGAAAACAAATAAAATTTCAAAAAAACAAAAAAGACTAGAGGCAAGGATGAAAACGATTTTTAAAAGATAAATGAGCCACAAGACAAATTCTACTAAAGAAAGTCACTATATAAAATCATCACACTCTGCTTCTCTTGCCTTGCAGTTAGCTAAACTTAATTTCATACAACTGCCCCCAAAGCACCTGAAACTGATTGCATTATTTCAAGCTGCCAATGAAATCAATACTGAGCCCTGGCTAGTGTGGCTCAGTGGATTGAGCGCTGGCCTGTGAACGGAGAGGTCGTGGGTTTGAGTCCCAGTCAGGGCACATGCCTGGGTTGCGGGCCAGGTCCCTGGTTGGGGGTGTGTGAGAGGCAACCAACTTCTGTTTCCCTCCCTCAAAAAAAAGGAAAAAAAAGAAATCATTACTGATAGAAATAATAAATTAAGTATTTTGAAAAGTCCTAATATTTTTAATGCCTAATTTGAAAATTAGCCCCCCAGTTCTCTCCTGAGGTGGTGTATCCACACAGCGAGGTGAACAGGAATGCAGAATCCAATGAGAAGACAAGCCCTTCTTGGGCTCTCAGGTCCCACTGGTCAAACCATGACCCGAGCCCCGAAGAGACTTCCCCATCATCTCACCCTTTATTTTCCTGTGGCTGCTTTTCTGCGGTACTGCAGTCATACATGAAGAGGCTGTCCTCGTCACTGAGGAAAAATAACAGAACGACTTTAAAAGGAGCACTTTGTTCATAAAAACACCAATTTCTTTTTCATCCTTGGAACAGAAAAACATTCTAAAGGTCTTAGCCACAACAGGAAACTGTCCAGTCTAGGTATACTACATCAGGGAACAGTCACGGAGCTTTATTTTGCCAATTCTGTTTAGGTTTGCCATATACCACCAGCACGGTTCTGTACACAAATCAGTTTAGTAAAATAAGCGAGAACAAAAACTCAACAAGAAGTAATATACTCTTCTTTCAGGCACTGGGACAAAATGGTTACGTTAGATGAAACTGTGTTCTGAATCTGTTTTCAGCGCGTTTTTTGGTACCCAAATTTAAAACTACCATTTCCTGTTTGGGAAAAATGTCTCACCTACCCAAAAAAGCTCCCATGACTGCCAAGCACCTTTCCCATCAGATCCTAAGTTCTCAGTGGTTTATCCCACCCCCACCTCTAGTGCCTGGAGCAAGGAGGGCATCTTGCACAAATTTATAGCCCAAAGGGACTGTACTTGAAACCCTTTGTACATGGAACACTGAAGCACAGAAAAGAGAAATAGTCCTCCAAGTCGGAAACTGTGCCAGCCACTGGTGAGGCAAGCAGATGGGTGTCTCCCCGAGGCATGTGTTAGCTACTGGGAACCTCCTGCATGGTGTACAACCAGCAGACCACATGAAGCCCAGAATGGCTAAGAATGCGGCCCAACACAAAATCGTAAATTTACTTCAAAGATTACGAGGGGTTTTTTGTGATTATGTGTGGTAGTGTATTTAATGTGTGGCCCAAAACAACCCTTCTTCTTCCAGTGTGGCCCAGAGTCGCCAACAGGTTAGACCAACCTGCAGAGGAAGCTGGGATACAGGACAGATTTGTGAGTAAATTTTGTGTGAAACTTTAATTTAACATCGAGGTGAATCTCTGAAAGCAACCACTGAACACTGCCAGTGCGCCTGTTAGACACGTCACCTGTTTCACGTCTGAGAATCAAAACCCTGGGAGAAGAAACAGGGGGCAGACACGAACCACGGCTAATACCCAAGAGGCTCCTGAGTCAAGCCTACTAGAGCAACAAATATTTCCTAATTTAAAAATCCCACGCATTGTGTGCACACTGGGGAACGATAAGGAAGGAGCGTTAAATTGGGGAAAGCAAAAGCAGAAACGTGTGACGGGCCACCAGGGAGTTGAGCGCTGCAGCCTCTGCACCCTCAAGGAAAGAGTTGTAGCGTAAGACCTTCACTGCTGAAGAGCAAGCAGGGCAAGGGGTCGACGGATGCTGCAGGGTACGAGGAAGCAGGTACCACCGCAAGACGAGGGAAGCGAGAGGAAGTGCCCCCGGAGCTCAGTTAGCCCCAGAACGTTCCCGAATAGTAAACCCCTGCAACCGGGCAGGCCAGAGGCCGCCTTCCTCCCTACGTTCGGGCCTGGCGGGCGTGCCCGGGACGCTGCGTTGGCCACAGCCTGGCCCTCATCGCCCCACGTAATCGGGTCCCTCCTAGACTCCACAGATCCCTGCAGAGAGCGCCGCAGACAGGCCACCGAGGGGGCGGGGCCCTAGGCAGGGGGCGATCGGTGCGCCAGGAGCGGTTCTTGGGAAAAGGACTGGATGGGCTGAAAGAACTGACACTCCACGGCGCAGGCAGGCGGCCGGGCCGAGGCGGCACCAGAGGTCCGAAGGCTGTGGCGGGACTCCCGCGGGGCAGCCCAGCAGGGGGGTAGCCCCGGCGACGCAGGGAAATTGGGGTCTCCAGGCCAGGACGCGCTCCCGCAGCGTCGATTCCCTGCTGCAAGCCCAGGCACCTCACCTGCTGGCAGTGGTGGTGGCCAGGAACCGGCTGCCTCCCCGAACCACCAGCACCTGCCCGCACAGCGCCAGCCCCGCCGAACTAGCCATCAGCCGGGTCGTCGCGCCTCTACCCACGTGCGCACCCCAGCACCTCTTCCTGACGGCGCCGGAAAGTGACGTTGCGCGCAGACGCCTCGAGGTGACGTAACCCGGTCCGCCGCCGCGGAAGCTGCGGCCGGGGGCACGCGTAGAACGTTCTCCGCGCGCTCTCTTCTCCCAGTGACCCTGATTTCGTGTCTCGGCGAGTCCGGGTTTGTTGCTGACCACGTTTGTTGGGGTGAAATTTACACGCCGCACACGATAACGCTGGTAAATGTGGGTCTTTTCCTCCAAAATGAGTACGGACGGTTCGGGATCTTTCTCGTGCTGTAGCTGCACCGGCTAGGTTTTCAGTAAACAGTCCTTCCAGCGATGAGAGGGTTGGAGTTCAGACCGCGTCCAGGACGTGGTGTCGGCGTGCGCGTCCGAGGCGGGCCCGGAGGTAAGGTCGCGGGAAGCGAGCCCTCATAACCTGTGCGCTGAGACAAGCCTTAGGCGCCCCGAGTGCTAGTTTTCAACGCAAGATAGGGTTCAGTCAGTATTACTTCACTTTGTAGTATTTACTTATTTACTTTGCTAAGTGAATAAATGGGACGACTAATTGTTGCTTATAGAGCGGCATCGCCGGTCACCCGTTGAACAGATTTCTCGGGACTCGTGGTCCCCATATTACACACTCTTCATCTCAAATTTCTCCCCTGGACGCCCCTTCTCTCCATCCCCGTGGCTTTTGCCGTCACGCAAACCACAACAGCCCTGCTGCTGGCCTCCACGCCTTCCGTTACCCAGAGATCCACTTCTCACACTGCAGCCGGAGGGATGTGTTTGGAACATAAATCGGATCGTTCCACCCTCCTGCTTAGCCCAAAAAGTGGTTTCTCGTTGCTCTCCGGATAGAGACCAAATCCCAGTCACGCTCTGTGAAGCCACATGTGATCTGGCTCCGAGCTGCGCGGCCTCCCCGCCTCGTGCTCAGGCCGTGACTGGCCCTCCAGTTCGCAGGCACAACGCTCCACTCACCACAGGGCCTTAGCACATGCTCTCCTGCCTGCCTGCCTGCCTGCCACGTTCCCGCCACCCCATCTTTTCACGGCTCCTGGTTAATCCCGGTCACTCAGTTTCACACCAGTGGAGCCCTCGTTTAATGAGGGAAGGCTTCCCTGACTTTCCATTGTTTGCATTCACAGCACCGTGGTGGTTTGACATCTGTCACCAGACTACAAACACCGTGAGGACAGGGACTGATACCGAACTGTGCAGGTCACTGGCACCCCAACTTGCAGCACAGTACCTGGCATGAAGTCAGTGCTCAATCAATATTTGTAAATAAATGGAACAACTAATTGACAGTCTTAAAGGAGCAACTGTTGTTACCTAGAGGAAGGGATCATGACAGGCAGGAGGCTTAGCAAACTAGGAGAATGCCGACCCAGACCCCACCTCCTGTTCAAACCAAGGGTGAATTTACACCCAAACTTAAAGGTAGCTGCTGCTGGCAAAGCAGAATGCTTGGGGGAAAGCTGGGCTTCCTTAGAGTCAGTGAGGGAAAGGGGACCTTCATGGAGACAGCAAATGGAAGACAGCTTGTGAATCACAGAACGAAGGACACAGAGGGTAAGGGGAGTGGTGGGGAGGAAGGGGCGGAAGCAAAGTGAAAGACTCACGTATAGGTCATTGCAAGGGAGAGATCACTAATGGAGGGGCTCACACTGGGTAGTAACGACAGTGGAGACAGGGAACGTCAGTGTTTCTGAAAATGATCTGCCGTGAACATTGCTGCTCTTCAGCTGCCCTGACTGGTACCGTGAAAGTCCATACTCATGGTCTGGGACGTTTTTCAGGCATGCAGGGGGATTTACACAGTTTCTGTTCTGGACGGGATGACAACTCCAAGACCACAGAGGTCCCAGAGGGACCTGTCATCACCAGGCTCGTGAGCAGATGAAACGCCCTTTATACCGTGGTTTAGATCTCACAAAGTGTCCCACAGCACACGTTACGGCAGAGACAATGAACCACGATAGGCAAATTTAAACTGACCTTAAAGCTTTACTACCTTCATGCTATAGGTTACAGCCTTGAGAAATAAGTACAATTTTTTGTCTAAACTTTACTTGGAGACTGAATAGTAAAGCTTGAAGAGGAATCATACATTATATTACAAGACACAGAGCATGTGCACATGAGAATGTAAAGAACTGCTTGGCCATGGGATGTATGCACAACTTAATCATTTTGTTGGTTTTTTTAAAATAAGTCACGTGCTTCACACCTTGAATTCTTATAGTACCTGTGCCAACAAGATTTATTTGCCTCCAGATCTTTTTCTCATCAAATTCCTTGATAACCCATACCTTTCTGTTTAATTTTTACCAAGTCTGAATCAAAATGTTTTTAAGCTTATTTTCACACTCTTCCCTTTTGTGTCTCTTCCCAATGCTAGTTATTTTATCTCGTTGTGTGCTACTACATGTTAATGTCTGTCTACAGAAGTATTAAGTGGATTTTATCATCATTACAATTATATATAATTAAACTATAAAGTTCATCATTGCTATGATATGTTGATATTTTTACTATCCAATTATTTTAGCATATTACCAAAACCCACAACTTGAGTTTCAGTTCTGTATAATTTGTCTGTTTTTTTAAAGATTTTATTCATTTATTTATTTTTAGAGTGAGCAGAAGAGAGGGAGAGAGAGAAAGGGAAAGAAATTTCAATGTGTGAGAGAAACATCCATCAGTTGCCTCTCGAATGCCCCCAGTTGGGGGCCTGGCCCACAACCCAGGCCTGTGCCCTGACTGGGTATCTCACTGGCAACCCTTTGGTTTGCAGGCCAGCACTCAGTCCCCTGGGCCACACCAGCCCAATAATTCGTGTTATTTTAAAAAACTTCTAATGTACCTACTTAGGTTATCACCAAGTTTTCACTTCTATGAAATTTTAAAAACAAAGCACATTAATCGTTTATAGCTTGGGTAAAAATGGAGAGCCACTCAGTTTTGTGCCATCTCTCTTGGTGATTTTTTCAAAGAAGTTAGCCGTGTTATTAGTAACCGTGTCTGCTCCCCCTGACATAATGATGCATACCAAACCTGAGAGTCTGTGGCCTAAAACAGCATCTACTTAGCTCATGATTCCGTGGCCCGGCCATCTGGGCAGCACTTAGCTGGGTGGTTCTTCTGGTGCTGGACAACCTTTGCTCTGTGTCTCTGGCCAGCCACTTGGTTGGAAGAGAACTCACTGGTCTGAATGGCCTAGGATGGCTCATCTCTACTCCATCTGGCCTCTCGTCCCCCGAAGGGCAAGGGGTGGTCCACATAACGAGCACCACCAAGAAAAAGGCTACAAACCTCATGGGACCCCAGCATAGAACTAGTGCACTGGTCTATGTGCACTTTTGACATGTTCTGTTGGCTATAAAAAAGCTTCAAGGACAGTAAGAGCCACGAAGTAGGGAAATAAGCTGTTCCTTCTGACAAGAGGTGCAGCAAAGCCACATACAAAGGACCTGGACAAAGGGACCCATGGAGAATTGAGGCCATTTTTATGTGGTCAAATCTACCACAGTCTGTCCTCAAGCCCCAGTGATCCATGTCTGTTCACCTGAAAAGCACTCACCTCCTCCAGGACCCCAAGAGTCTCATCTATCCCAGCCTCAGGCTCAAAGTCCAGGGTCTCTGGGTCTGCACAAGGTTGGATGCAGCTCCTCGGGTGCAGCTCCTCTGATCCAGGGACCTACAAACTAACGTGCAGAATGGTCCTCCCTGCACACCAGCCTACACTGGTGGACTGGAGAAGGGTAGCCACACTAAGTGCTTCCGTTGGAAAGGGGACGCATGGGACGCACAGAGCAGCCTGTCTGCAGCAATTCTGAAACCCGCAGGGAGGTGTCTGCAGGGTGCCCAGGGGTGGCAAGTGTTCCTTGATGAGGTAAGTTCGCTGCTGGGAGCGTTCCCCCAGGCGACATCCCAACCTGGCTCTTGCCTGTGCCCTCTGGGTTATCCCTCCTTTTCCAGCACCTTCTTGGCCACTTTGAAAAATATGCCCTTTGAGGAACTTTCTTAAACCTCTTCCTGCCCTTAGCAATCTGGGGACCCAGAGGCCATTTTTTCACTTTAAACTGCCCAGGCCCCTTGAGCCAGCAGATGGTTTCTTTGTTCAGTACAACTCCCCAAGAGACTTGGTGGAGATGTCTGCATTGAGGCTGAATGAGTATATATCCTTCGTCATGTCCCCCCACTCAGCAATAGTGGAGCATCCATCCACAAGCAAAGTGCCTTTAGGAGAGCTCTGGGGTCCAGCATCACATGCCAAGGAACCCAGGAGTATCACCACCTGTGCATCAGATAACAGGCATACAGACCTTGGCCCCATCTGCGGAGGCTGCAGTGGCCCATGAACTGCCTCCGACCCCTGTTGGCCAGTCTGGGAGCCCCTGGGAAACACCATCTTAGACAATCACCCACAAAGAGAGCTTTGTGGGAGTCTAGCTCTCCAGTGCAAAAGTCCCAGCACATATTTGAGTTTGGATGCACTGGAGAGGGTAAGAGAACTGCTCGACTTTACCGATACCACCGCTCCCCCAAGGCAGCCCAGTTTCGGGCCAAGAGAGACCTCAGCCCGTGATTCCTCCGGCAGGAGAAAGTGAGAGTGCTTGAATGAGCACCCAGCTTCCCTAGCTGTGCCAGATGCCACCAAGGAGGTCTATTTCTCTCTTGCCCCGACCAGAGTACTGAAGAGCGAGGCTGGGAGAGCAGGAGATAAAAGTCTCAGAGGAACTTAAAGGGGTACCAACACTGCTAAATGCATCACAGACTCTATCAAGCAGCCTGCCCATGAGCCACTAGAGTCACCTGTAGATCCTTCATCTGGCCCACGGGTACCCCAGCACCCACCCCACATACCTCATCCACACACAGTGCCACCCTGTGCATTCCCAGTGGTGGTTAGAGTGAGTCTGGGCAAAGGAACAGTGAACACACACAGAGAAGGGGCCCACATTGGTGGGCCAGGGAGAGACAACAATGTGGAGTTGTAGCACCACCCTCAGAAGACAAAAGCACCCACCTTTCCCATTGCAGAGTCCACAGAAAGACAGCCAAGCTTAGGAATTCCACCACAAGAGGGAGCAAGAAACGTGGAGCAGATGTATCCACACAAGGTCTGAAAGACCATCCCTAGCAGAGCTGACAAGGTATTTCCCCGAGGCGGTCAGTACAGACGAGGAGGTGAGTGCTCCTTCAAAGGTGAAGACGGCAACACTAACTTCAAAGAATGTGAAAAATCCAGGAAACGTGACATCACCAAAAGATCACAATAATCTTTCAGTAACATCTCTAAGACGTAGTGATCTGCAATTTTCTCAATAAATAATTCAAAATAGCTGTTTTAAGGAAACTCAGTAAGATACCAGAAAGCAAAGACAGCTCAATGAAATCAGTGAGACAGTGCATTAAAAATGAAAAATTTGACAAAGGTAAAAATCATAAAGAACCAAAGAAAAATTCTGGAGCTGAAGAACATGAATGGAATGAAAAAGCAAGAAAGAAAAGAAAAGGCAATAGAGAACATTAACAACAGAATCCAGCAGAAGAAAGAATCTGGTGTGTCTCAGTGGATTGAGCACCAGCCTGTGAACCAAAGGGTCACTGGTTTGATTCCCGGTCAGGGCACACGTCTGGGTTGCGGGCCAGGTTCCCAGTTGGCGTGCAAGAGGCAACCAATTTCTCTTGCACACTGATGTTTCTCTTCCTCCCCCCTCTCTAAAAAATAAATAGGAATCAGTGAGTTAGAAAACAGGAACTTTGAAATATTCCAGCTGGAAGAGAACAAAGGAAAAAATCCTGTCTCATCTATGGAATACTAACGAAAGGAACAATTTGCGATTTATTGGAGGTCCAGAAGCAGACGAGAGGGAGAAAGGGACAGAAAGCTTATTTAAATAAATACTGACTGAGAACTTGCCAAATCAGAGGACAGATTTGGACATTCAAGCTCATGAAGCTCCTAAGTCAACAAACACAACTTAAAGAAATCTTCTCAAAGAAACACAATAAAATCTCAAAAATCAAAGGCAGAGAAAATCTTAGAAGCAGCAAGAGGAGAAGATCTTGCAATTTACAAGCTATCCCCATAGAGCCCTCCCCAGATTTCTCAGCAGAAACCTCCCAGGCCAGGAGTGAGTGGGATGAAATATTCAAAGTGCCCAAAGAAAAAGCTGCCAGTCGAGAATACTCTTCCCGACAAAGTCACACTTCAGAAACGAAGGAGAAATCACCTTTCCCAAACAAGCAAAAGCTGAGGGCACATAACTCACCTGCCCTGTAAGAAATACTAAAAGGACTTCTTCAAGCTGAAGTGAAAGGATGCTACCCTAGTAAGGCGAAAACACATGAAATACGCAAGGGTAAGGTAAGGGTATATAGTCAGACTCAGAACACTCTAATACTGTAATACAGGCTGTGTCAGCCACCTGACTGCAGTTTGAAGGCTGGAGGACAGAGTATTGAAAATGACCAAGGCGACTACCCTTTGTTAATGAAGGTGGGTGCGAGTGCTGTCCCACCATCGGATGTCCATCCAGAATGACTTAGAGTCGGGTCACATATGCAAGATTCATAGAGACCAGATCTTGCTGGACAACCCTATTCATTGTTCAGTGTTCAAGAAAGAAGGTAGATACTGGAACCTACACTTTTTCCATTAGAAAGTGAGCATCTAAAACTATAATACAACTTTGGGGCACCAAATGAAACAAAATGTTTGTGGGAGTTTTTTACTCATCAAAGGACATTATGAAATATTTTATACATATCAAAAATGTAAAATAGCAAACACTCGTGTACCGACAACACACCTGAAGAGATAAATATCACCAATGGAACTGAAGCTGTAAGGTTCCCTTCCTCGTGGACCTTACCCCAGGCCTCTCACCCCCTCCAAAGGTAGCCATGATGCTCTTCTTTGGGTGGCTTGTCTTGTTTAATGAGTAGGAAGCTATGTATTCTGGATACTAATTCTTTACAAATTAAATGATTTCCTAGTTTGTAGTTTGTCTTTAATTTTTATAGTGCCTTTTGCTAAACATAAATTTTAATTTTTTGAAATTTTATTGATTTGAGAGAGAGTCAGAGACATCGATCTGTTGTTCCACTCATTTATACACTCATTGGTTGCTTCCTGTATGTGCCCTGACCTGGGATCAAACCCACAACCTTGGTGTATTGGGATGATGCTCTAACCAACTGAGATACCCCAACAGGGCCAGAAATTCTAAGTATAATGTAGTTAAATAACTTGGAATGTCCTGGACCTCAGGAAGTGTGTGTATGTGTGTGTGCTTAACCCCAAACTCAAGAAAGAATAAGGGTGGAGGGGGGCAAAGGGGGTAAATTGGGACAACTGTAATTGTTGATAGCATAATCAATAAAATATAATTTTTTTTAAAAAGTGAGATAGAGTAGGCCTGGAGACATTTTCTTCCCCACCCAGCACAGTGCCCAGGCCAGACAGACACATTTCCCGTGGCCTTTTTTTGCGAGCAGGCGGCTTTGCTCAGGTTCCCCTTGTCAGCGAGGGGTGGCTCTGCAAGGGCTCCCTCTGCTCTCCAGCCCGCTCCCAGGGCTTCACAGGCCAAGCCTGGTCTCCTCTCCTGATACCAGTTAAAGCAAGGCACTGGCTCGCTGAAATCAGCAAATGCTCCCTGGGCAGTGGGCTTCTCCTGGCTTCTTGGTTCTATCTTTTGGTCCCTGGGGACACACTCTTCCTATAAAAACATGATCACATTAGACCAAGATAGGGCACACTCAGAAGACCCTGGTGCACACAAAAAGCAAACCCACTCCGGAGGCCTGCATGCTCAACCCAGGCTTGGGAATTCCCCCAGGAGCCCAGAGAGACATGAGCTTCAAGTATTTCACTGCACAGCAATCATGGGTAAGAGACAGCAGACAACGGGGAATAGAACTGGACATTTGATCAGAACTGGTGATTTAAATTATGCTTGTATCATTTTCCCAGAATTGCTAAATGTTCTGTAGCCCAAGGGTTTTTCACAATATCTAGTGGCCAAATGCTACCAGAAACAGAAGTCATTACGTGTGTTTTAAAGCAGTGTTAAGTACCCCCAATTTCACTTTAATTTTCCTTATTTTTTTCTTGACAAAGAAAAGCTTTAAAATTTACTTTTCCTGTATGCTGAACTACCTATTTTTATTCTTTTTTTTTTTAAGGTTTATTTTACTCTCATTCAAGAGAGAAGGGAAGGGAGAGAGAGAAATACCGATGTGAGAAATACCGATTGGCTGCCTCCTATACACCCCCAACTGGGGATTGAGCCCCATAACCTGGGCATGTGCCCTGAGCAGGAATCCAACCCGCGACCTTTCAGTTGGTATACTCCAACCAACTGAGCCATGCCAGCCAGGGCTTTACTCTTTTATTAAAAAGAAAATTACCTTATTAACTTAGCAAAGCATACTATATAGGGTCATCCTAAACAATATTTTTAAACCAGTGTTATTGAAAGTGGTTTGTAAAAAGATTTAAAACACATAATTAAATTGTATTAATTTACATGGTATAGTGGCATGATACATTTCCTTTGGGGCTTAAAAAGAATATACATATTAGACAAAGATGCAGAGCATGGGTGTGAGTGCAGATGGTGTGATATCTGAGTATTTTTCTTTTCTTCTTTGACCCAAACACCTTTGAGTTCATGGGTCCAAGTGATGCTCTAGTTATCTTTTTAAAAGTTTAATTCACCCTTAAGATACATATGGGAGAATTTCTAGTAGTTTATATAAAACTTTGGGTGGTTAATAAAAGAATACAGACAAATACAAGTTTTTGAGGTTATTAACCTGAATTTAAAAGGCCACAATGAGAAGCAACAACCCTTTTTATTTAAGATCAAGGATAGCTATTCCAGAAGCACTGATTCAGGCAGGAACCTAAATAGTGTTCCAATAATGGGACTGAGGCAAAGAGTTTTTATGAAAAACGACAGGGAAATAATTACATGAACAGAAAGAAGGAATTTGTATTGGTGCTAATAAGCTAAATTCTTCCTTAGCTATACATGGCTGTTCACTAATTCTAAAGAATGTCTTTAGTTTCCAGCCCAGTAGTCAGAAGGCACGTTTTCTTGTTAACTTCACAAACAATTGTTTGGAAGACAATGCTGTTCTGGCCCCGTCCAAAGGTTATTTTGCCCAGTTCAAACATTCCGAAGGTTCAAGCAAGCAGTAGGACATGCAGGCAGGACCTCTGGAATGACCATTTTAAAATGGCTCCACTTGTGCCAACTTTCACAAGGTTTTGCCTGCAAACACTAGTTTGAAACTTGGTAGAGCTCCAGGCAGAGGTGACGGGACCCTGCAGAAAGACTTTGGACAGAGAATTAACAATTGGAGGACCAACCCCTGCTGCCAGCAAAATCTAGGCTAGTTTTTCAGCTGACTGGAAAATATGATAATAATCCCCTCTCCACAAATACTCATGAAATCCCTGGCCCTTTCTCTGGCCTCTGCGTCTTTGATTCTTCTGCAGCACCTTATATTTGCTTCTTGCATTTGGCCCTATGGTTTTATTCCCTTTGGCCAAATGCAGGGCAGACTATGCCCTCCAGGTGTAGGCATTGAGCTTATAGGTTGCCATAGTTATCCTCACATTCATAATCATATTGCTTCCTTAAAAACCATTAAGAAGACATCCCCCCACTCGCTGGGTCTCTTCCTCCTCAGGGCTCCCCTCACCTTGTCTGCCCCCTCCTCAAACCACCCTGGCTGATGACCACACCTTATCTCACTGGGGGAGGTCTTTCCATTTTGTTCTTGAGTCTTAAGACACCAGTCAGATGTCTACCTTTGGCTGGCTGTGCCCTGCTGTTTGTGGAGGGGATCTGGGGACTCTGAAGCAGGCTGATGTGGACTACCCAATTCCAGATTAGGTTCCCCAAGTGGCAACGGTGGCTTATCTTCAATTTTCTCAATCACCAGTAAAACAAGCACACTTCACAAAGACAAGCAGGAACTTTTCTCTGGGACAACAAAGTTAATTTGATTTGAGCAAAGGGTAATTCTGATAGCATGTGGGTTTTGTTTCTTCTCCCTGTAGGGATGTTTTCAGGACAAGAGTCTCAAAGTCTGGGCAGTTCTAAATCTTATTACTAAATGTTATTCTTGCTAAATGTTAAAATGTAGCACAGTATTTTGCAGACCAGTTGTATCCAGGATGGGCTTGCCAGGAATGCAACCAGATAAAGGTAGTCAACCGCAAAAAAAAAAAAAAAAAAGAAATCAATGTGAAATTAACCAAATAGTGTATATAAGCAATGGCTAGGCCTCCCTTCCAGGAGACAGAGCTTTGCATGTGAGTCCCCTGTCTTTTTTACTTTCTGCAAGTAAATAAAACTAGGTTGGGAAAACCACGCCTGGGTTCTTGAGTAGAGCCTGCACCAAACGCTTGAGTTTGGTAACAGAGTCAAAGGCCTCTTTCTCATTGTTACACGAGAGGATCTAAGGTTGTTGTCTTTGCCTCTCAGGGTGGATGGTGGCAAGTCCTACAGCATTCGCTTGATCCTGTCTGATAAGGGCCTGGGGGACCAGTTTCTGCATGTTTATCTTGCCACCTGAATGAATAGCCTAGCCCAGTGAAGTTAGAAGTTGGGCATGTTCAACTAGGACATAATACTTAATGGCACTGGGCATGGCAGGGCTGGGGGCGGGGAGACATGATAAATAAAGGAGAAGGAAGCCAATTACTAACTGCATCTACTCCATGATTATGCCAAATTTGGGGGGAAATCCGCACCGATAGCTATGAACATTCAGGTAAAATAAACTTGCATTTCTGATCTGCCTGGCTCCGGTATTAGTGTTGTTACCTGCCAAAAGCGCATCCACGATCCCGTCTGAGGTCACCTTGTACGGGGGGCAGTGCACATGGGTGACCATAGAAGACTACACCGATGAGAGGATGGGATCTGACCTGACACGGCAGAGTGGGGACGGGGGTGGAGGGGTGGAGGCTGGGTACGCGGTGCGGGCCGGATTTAACGTGCAGAGGTGCTTCAAGCCCACCAAACATTAGAGGACTGTTAACCAGGGCCGGAAAGCTCCAGACACGGTCTGAAGTCTGTGCACCTCTGGAGAGGGCACCGGAAGACCTCGGGTCCGCTCTCCGCACACACTGAGAGAGGAGTCCCGCCGTGCCGCCCGGGGCCTGGAGAAACACCAGCCCTCGATTGCAGACTCCGCCGCAGCACGGCCTCAGGGAGTAAGGCAAAGAGCCAGGGGTGGCTGGGGTGCGTGCGCAGGGCCACGCCCACGCCCCCCCTTCCGCTCCCTCTCCCTCTTATGATTGGTGCCCTCCGCCCAGGGGGCGGGTACTCGGCTGGTGGTGTGCGCGCAGCGGCTGCGACCCTGCCAGCCCCTGCCTGTGATTGGTGCCCTAGGCTCAGGGGCTGGCTTTCAGGCGGCTGCGCGCTCGGCGGAGGCGTCAGTCTCTCGCCGGGTCCGCCTCCGAGTCGCCGCGATGGCCGCCTTCCTTCTGTTCCGGCAAGGACGAGCCAGGGCGCTGAAGGTAGAGGGGGAGCTGGGCCTGTGGCTGGGAGCCAGCGTAGGGTCGGGCGAGGGCGCGGCCCCGAGGCCGTAGCCGGCCGTCCCGGGGCAGCGCCGACCCCGCTCCCCAGCGGAGGGGAGGGTGTCTGGCCGGTGCAGGCAGCCGGGGGTGGGGGCCGGCGAATGGACTTCCGACCGCGGCCCAGCTCCCGCTGAACCCGAATTCCCTGGGAAGCCTCCGGTGTGCGGAGCTCCCAGGTGGCGTGCGCCGCCGTGCTCTGTCCAAACCGTCCAGGACTGCGTCTTTACTTGCTGAAGCGGGAGAAGAAATAAGGGAACCTCGGGGCACCTGGTTGACCCGATAACTTGTTTCGCAGCTACCAAGAAGCCAGCTTACATTACCTGGTCTGTGAAAAGAAAGGAAGAAGGGCTTCCTTTCTTCATATATAAAAGCTAAGGCCACTTCACTATATCTAAAGTGTAAAAAGGCTCTTATTACATAAGCAATAACTACTCATTGATAAAGTACAGATGGGAAATCTGTTGTCAGAGATCTGTTGGAAATCTGTTACTCCTTGAGATAGTTGCAAACGAGTTTTTCCGCGTTCATATACAGTCATAAACAAAAAGCAGTTTCTCCTTCATGTGTGCACTGAAGGCGCCTCTGTTCTTATGTGGAGCGTCTAGAACAGTGCCCACCACACAGTAGGTCTTAGTAAATGTATGCTGAATAAATTAACAGTTTATAAAATGCTTGCCACTTTGCTATATTGAAAACGAATTTGAAGCAATTTTTATTCATCATTTTAAAATACTATTTTAAGTAGTACTTATTCTAATTTGCTTTCTAAGTATAGAAAAACATCTTACAAAAAGAATCATAGTATTTTCTAGGTTAATAGTTCATTGGAGACTACAAAAAAGCATGCACTTCGAAGAAAGTCTGGTTGGAGAAGTACTCAAATGTTCATAGTACTCAAATGTAAATGAAACTCGGTTTTTTTTCTTTTTGCAGCTTTTTTGTATTTCCCATAATTTCTATAATATACATATATTATGAAAATTGTAATCATTAGAAATATGCCATGTGAATGCAAAGTATTCATATGTAGTACTAGCTTTGCAGCTTTTTTGTATTTTCCATAATTTCCATAATGTACACATTATGAAAATTATAATAATCATTAGAAATATGCCATATGAATTTAAAGGAAAACATTTATATGTAGTAATAATACATAATCTTCATATGTACTAATAGCTGTTGTAAATGGCATTTCCCTAAAATATCCTTTTGAAAATTATTTTTTTACTTTTTTAAAGATTTTATTTATTTATTTTTAGAGAGAGAGGAAAGAGGGAGAGAAACATGGATGTGTGAGAGATACATCCATCAGCTGCCTCTCGCACGCCCTCAGATGGGGACCTGGCCTCCAACCCAGGCTTGTGCCCTGAGTGGGAATCGAACTGGTGACCTTTCAGTTTGCAGGCCAGCACTCAATCCACTGAGTTACACCAGCCAGGGCTATTTTTTATTTTTCAATTAAGGTTTACCTTCAATATTATATTGGTTTCAGGTATACAGTATAGCAGTTTGACAATCATACTTTATAAAATGTTCCCCCTGATCTTTCCAGTACCCACCTGGCACCATACATAATTGTCCTAATATTATTGACTATATTCCCTATGCTATACATTACATCCCCATGACTGTTTTGTAACTACCAATTTGTAGTTCTCAATTCCTTCACCTCTTTCACCCCCCTGTCTTCCAACCCCCCTCCTCTCTAGCAACTACCAATCCGCTATCTGTGTCTATGAGTCTGTTTCAATTTTGTTTTTACTTTTTTTAAAAAAAAGATTTTATTAATTTTATTTTTAGAGAGAGGGGAAGGGAAGGAGAGGGTGAGAAACATCAGTGTGTGGTTGCCTCTTGGACAACCCCTACTGGGGACCTGGCCAGCAACCCAGGCATGTGCCCTGACTGGGAATTGAACCTGTGATCGTTTGCTTCACAGGCCCACACTCAATCCCCTGAGCACTATCAGCCAGGACTGTTTTTTCTTCAGATTCCAAAATATCCTTATTTGTTCATTCTTTTGTCAGACCATGTTCCTAGAAGGACAGGTGTTTCAAGGACTTGCTCCTACAGCATCTCTCTCTGCAGAATCCGGAAAGAGTGACAAAGGACTGCCGCCGAATTCCAAGAAGCAAAGTTCACCAAAAAGTAAGATTTTAATGGTAGTCATAGGTGAAAGGAATGCAAATAAATCAGTGAGTTCCCCACAACAGAAAAGAGTTTACCAGCTACGTAACTTAACGCTTCTTTGTTTCTGCAGCGGCCAGATTGGGATCAGACTAAGGTCTGTAACAGATCTTAGACCAAATGTATCAGTAAATGTAACAGTCTTCTTCGCACCAATTAGCCCTGAATGGGATGCAGAGTATACCGGCCCTGGGTGTTCAAGTGGCCCTAATACAGACCCCGCGCTCCCTTCCATGAATCCCACTTTGCTTCTCTTTCCCTGATGGTGACTTTTTTCCCCAATGGCTTGAGACTCATCTGTGGCTTTGCTCAGCCCCAGCCCAGGCTTGCAGGCATTATTCCGTGGCTGCGAAGACAGGTAGGAGCAGGCGCCGTTTCCCATTATGACTCGCTTTGACGGAGCGTGCGTGGTGTCTGCTCTGTCCCCAGCTCTTTGCACGCTCGTTCTGGCTTTTATCACCACTTTTACTTATTTTTCCCTGAACACCAACATAGCCTGTCCTCGCTGAAGGACAAAAGGAAATGCAACAGTATGCTTTGTTTTGTTTTATTTTTGAATTTCAACTCAATTTAATTTTATTTTAATCCTCACCTGAGGGTATGTTTGTTGATTTGAGAGAGAGGAGGAAGTGGGGGTCAGGGAGAGAGAAACATCAGTCGATTGCCCTGAACGGGGATCAACCCCACAACCTTTCGGGGTATGGGGCAACGCTCCAGCCAACTGGTCCGCTCGGCCAGGGCTCTTTTACTTTATTTTATTTTGTTCTGTTTACAACAGTATGTTTTAAACCCTTCTTGTCTGAGAATTTTATGTTCTATTCCCACTCATTATTAATTGGTTATAATCCAGGTCTATTGCATTTTGTCTTAACTGATGAAACCTCAGTTGAGTCTTTAAAAAAATATATGTAATACCTGCAGTCTCTTGGCAAATCTTTAATCTTCATACGGGGTTTAGAATGATAATTTGAGTGTGTCTTCTTTTCATGATAATACCGTTTTCTCAGTTTGAACGTGTTTAGGTTCTTTTTGTTTTGTCCCTCCTTGGTCAGCGCACAAAAGCGTGAGTAGGTCATAAGGTACTGGCACTCTGTTGAGGGAGTGCCAGCCTGCCAGCCCCCATTCACACGCCATTGACCTCGACGGAGGAGACATACATTCCTGGTGAGGTCTTCTGCTCCTGTCGACTGTACCTGCTTCATTTTCAAATCAGTGCTCTCTTGTTTTAATCCATAAGCTTTAACATAAGGATCTTAAAATAAGGACTCTTATTTATTTACTTCTTTATTTATTTTGTGGGCAGAGCCGTAATGCCATTATCACACCTAAAACACATTTATAAGAATGTCCGTTAAATTCTGTATTGTGCCTGGCATGTTTCTGGCATTCTTTACTGATGAATGAGTAGTTGAGTTTCATTACTGATGTTATCCTTGGCCTCGGTGAAGGTTTTTTTTTTAAGGTTTTATTTATTTTTTATTTTTAGAGGAGAAGGAAGGGAGAGAGAGAGAGGGAGAAAAACATCCATGTGTGAGAGATACATTAATTGGTTGCCTCTCGCACGCCCCCAACTGGGGACCTGGCCTGCAACCCGAGGCATGAGCCCTGATTGGGAATCGAACCAGCGACCTTTTGGTTTGCAGGCCGGCAAACTCAGGCCACTGAGCCACACCAGCCAGGGCAGGCCTCGGTGAAGTTTTATCTTAACTGCAATCCTGCTTCATAGGTTTATGAACTTGGACTAATGGAATTTAAATTATCATGGCAGAGCCAAATTTGCCCCGTTTTAGAAACATTCTTCTGTATGTGAGTGGAAATGGGGTGCTTCACCCTGTGGCAGTCTGGGACACAGTTATGAGACGGGGACACTGAACTGGGAGTCGGCCTTGGCTTTGCAGCTTCTGCCTCTGGACACAGCAAGCCTTGCAGGCCCCTGAGCCTCGGTCCTTGGGTGCCTGAGTGGGGCCAGCAATCACGCCGGCTGCACCGGGCCAGGCTGAGTCCAGTGGGAAGTGGCTCTGTGAGGAGGTGTGCTCTATGCATAGACACGGTTGTCAGAGCCAGCTTTCACACACGTTACACTTGTATCTCAGGATTTAAGAAATGGCAGTCCCTTTTGATAAAGAAAAAGAAGTAACTTAATGCTGCTAAACCGCTGTGTGCAGGCCTCAGTGTTTCCCAGAGCTTCAGTGGCCGAGAAGCATGAGACACAGGTAGCACATTGCCGGGTTCAGCCCCCGCCAGCGGCAGGTGGGTTTTGTTACTTTTGTTTTTCTAGGAACGTAGTTACCAAACTAAAACATTGTCAGGTGTATCAGCATCCTGCCTCTAGACAAACATCAGAGATTTCATGAAGACACACAGGTAAATTCATAGTTATATTCAAAGTTGGAGCCACTGTCCCTCTACGTGATGGTGCTGTCTTCCGGGGACATTGTTCTGCACTACTGAATACAGACTGGGTGTGGGCCCTGGCACTTTGGCACAGCAGTTTGGTGGCAGCTCCAGATTACAGTGGCAAGCGTCCCTCTGAATCACACAGAGGATGCTGGGCTGGATGACAGTGGGTCAGAAATTGGCTCTCAACAGAAAAGCCAGAGTTTAGTTTGTGAGCCTTTCAATGGAATTCTCCCAACAATGCAGCACGAATGAAGGAAACTTTAAAGCAGGGGTGTCCAGCCCACAGGCACATGCGGCCCCGGATGCCTGTGAATTCGGCCCAGCACAAAATCGTAAATTTACTTAACACGTTACTTAGTTTTATTACTAACTTTTGTACTAAGTTTTATTACTTAGATATGTACATTTTCTATATTAGTGATCACAAACTTGGGAACTGCTCAGTGATTTTAAAAGATTATTGAAAGGGTCATTGCATAATCAGGGTTATTATGACATGAGGACTTTTTTGCTTATCTGGTGGCAGATATCACGAAAATTATGCGCAGACCTTTTTTTGCTCATCAGTTTTCATTAGTGTTTGTGTATTTAATGTGGCCCAAGACAACTCTTCTTCCAGTGTGGTCCAGAGATGCCAAAAGGTTGGATACCCCTGCTTTAAAGCACTTTTTCATATGACAGAAGATTCTTTCTCAAACAAAATACATCATTGTTAAATCCCATTTGAAATTTTCTTCCCATTTTCAGTAGCTGATGCATCAACCTATAATATAGTTTTAATAACTTGTTTACAATTTTAAAGAACTTCACAACCAATTTTGGAAGATTCAGCCATAATTTTTCTACTCAAAGCAGCCTGTCTCAGACAAGCTTTATTTTAAGTTACCTTTTTCTAAATCCCCTTCCTCTTTTCCACCCAGCCTTCCATCCCCTCCCATCTGGCAACCATCAGTTTGTTCTCTGTGAGTTTCTGTTTCATTTTGCTTGTTAATTTGTTCTGGTTTTTAGATTCCACATATAAGTGAAATCATGTGGCATTTGTCCTTCAGTGCCGGGGGTTTCCTTTCCTCCACATCTTCACCAGCACTTGTTGTTTGTTCTCTTTTGATGACAGCCATTCTGACAGGTGTGAGGTGGTATGTCAGTGTGGTTTTGATTTGCATTTCCCTGGTAATTAGTGATGTTGAGCATCTTTTCCTATGTCTGTTGTCTATCTGTACGTCCTTTTTAGAGAAGTGTCTGTTCAGGTCCTCGGCCCATGTTTTATATTGGATTGTTCAGTGTGTGTTTTTTTTTTATGTTGAATTGTATAAGTTAATTTTTCATACTTGGGAATTTTAGACGCAACGTAGAAGCGGGTTAATGATGTGGGTGAGCAGGCTGTCAGGGTTTGGAGACCGGCATGCCTTCTACACTTTGGTTAGGGATTTCTGAGCTGTATCAGGTACGGTTTAGAGAGACAGGGAGAAAGGGAGTGTTCAAGTGCGCATGCACTTCTTTGCTTCATTTTTATGTTTAACATGCTCCTGGAGCTCCGTGTGAGTCCTGAGAGTTACCTGCATCCGCACCTGCTCTGGGCGGTCAGAATTCGGATTCTGGACTAGCAAATAGCTGCAGAATCAGACGTGGCGTGAAGCAGGTGCAGAGGTGGAGGTGGCAGTTTTAAACAGTAACTCGAGCTCCAGCTGTTCGCTCACATCTTTGTATGCTGCCCATTAGCCTCTCTGGCTCATGTCTGGGTTTTGGTTAATCCTCAGTTTTCTTTCATCATTTTCTATCATTCTGTTACATATAGGTCCCTGAGCTCAGAAAAGTATTAAAAACCTTCTTGGATGCTGATAAGATAGTAAAGCTAGGAATACATTTTTTCCTACTTTAGAGAAAAAGGATTGAGGTCTTTTTGGTATAAAGTAGACTTGAAAATAAAGACTGGATTTAGAGTTTGTTCATTTGCAATATTGTTTTAAATTTTGCTTTAGATTTGCAAAGCAATTTTAATTTATAAAAACATGTCCTATACTTTTTCCCTAATCTGTATAGTTAGAAAAGAGTTACCACCTGAGGAAATGGAAATCAGCTCTAGTCAATGTACTGCGTGATTTCACCTTTTTTATAGTTGACCTGAGAAAGTAGAAGCTTACGTTCACACTTACTTGATTTTTTTACAGTGTAAAACCTGTCACTTCCAGTGGCGTATGTGATATTAAAGTATTTTAGACTTTTGTGGTCTTGCAATACTTCTGCTTTCCGTAATTGAAGAAATCCCCAAATGGCCTGTGATCTTGAAGGACTTTTCTTCCTCTTGGGGCAACTTCATTTGAACTGCATTTTCCCCTCCCCCCAAAGGCCCCCCCAAACAGGTGGATGTGTGCACCCCAGACCCAAACCAGGCCCTTGTCTCCTTTTGTTTTGCTGTTAGGTTCAGAAAGTTCAAGTTCATACAATATGGATAACCTAATATTCGAGAAGCACCAGTTTTTAGGGTTTTAAGAAATTTTACATTTGTAAAACTTCGGTAGTTATCTTTATATTATAGTTTACCTTAAATTTGGATGAAATAGTTTAAAAACATTTATCTTAGAAGCTCTCTTTTGAAAAGTGTAGACAGGTTTGTTATTTCTGTTGTTAAAAACCCCCATTTTAAAAATTTCCAGTGACCAAGAAAAGCATCTACATTTCTGCCTGTTCTCCCCTAAGGGCGGTCCCCGACACATTTCTTAGGATGGTTCCATTGAAGATATTATAAATGACAAGTTTGGTATATGATAAGATGTCTGTGACTTTGATTCACTTAGATTGTTTTACTAAATATTAAAAGTAATGTTCCTCTTTATGCCATTTCCTAGATGTAGTGGACCCAAAGGAGAGGGACAAGCTACTAACTACCCCAACAGCAGCCGAATTGTCTAAAAGCTTAACTTCACCCAGTTCTTACTCATCAGTTGTGACTCAAGGTGGGACAGTAGCTAGCCCTCACCCTGATGACAGCGTGCTGCTCACAGATGAAGGGGTTCCAAAGCATTTGTCAAGAAAGACGTTGGTAGCACTGCCTCAGAAAGGCCCATCTGCATTCAGAAACCAGGGCTCCCGTTCAGGAGCCCCTCAGAAGAGCGGGGGAGTGACGGACAGTTCCTCGTCGTCTTCATCTAGCTCCGACTCAGGGTCTGACGAGGAGGGCAACGGCTCAGAAGTGGGTCCGCACGTGATGAGCAAAGGCAGAGGAGGGGTGCCCAAACCAGGGGCCTCCCGTTCCTCTGAAAATAGGGCCCCCAAAATTTCAGTAGCAGCAAGAGAGAAGGCCTGGTCACCACAGCCACATCAGGACCTCACGTCTCCAGAGGGGCCCCGCCAGACAAAGAAGAAAGGAACCTCCATTAAGCCATTGCAGGTCAGAAAAGATGAACCAAAACCCACAATATCCAAGTCCCAAGCAGATAAAGAGTTTATGAAGGAAAATGTAAAGGGAAAAAAATTGCAAAAAATATTTAGCTCAGATAAAATAGGTAAAGAAAGCCAAAGGCCATCTGAAGTTACAGATATCTTATCCGACCCCACAAAATCAGGAGTATCTGCACAGCCGAGTGGGGGCCCAGCGCCCGTGCGACTGACAGAAGGCACCGCCATCGGAAGGCGGCCGCAAGCGGCTCCCCCCGAGACCCGGGGAAGACAGTTAGAAAAGCAAGGCCCAGAGCCCAACAGGGAGGTGGCTTTTTCCCCGCTCAAAAAAGAACACTTGGGGAAGCAGGTAATAGAAGAAATCTCAAAGGCAAATGAAGAGATTTGGGAGGATCAGGAAGCAATAACAAATCTGAAGCCAGTTCCTGTTCAGAATACAGACGTGTTTGATGAGAAGGCAGCAGAACTAAAGCCTGAGGCACAGAACGAAATCACTGAAGACCCAGCAACCCAAGCAGGCGGCCAGGACCACACACAGGGTATACCTGGGCTGTTGAGAACTCTCCCTGTCCTCCGGGGGCGGTCAGCCTGCAGAGCTGTAGGGTAGGGAGGACTACCAGCACCAATCGGATTCTGCAGGACAAAGGTGGTTCAGATAAGCAGCGGAGTCTCTCTGAATTACGAGTAATACACAGCTTTATACAGAAATCCCTGAAACATTTTAATTTATCTTACAATGAAAGAGTAGTCCCTTGGCACTCTTGGCTGTCCTCGAACCAGTTAATTTTGAAAACTGGCAGTTTAACGCATCACCCTTAACTGGAGGGTGGCCAGTGTCCCCTTCAACCTGCATAGCAGCTCACTGAGAGGAAGGGGGAGTCCCGTTTAATGTGAAGGGCGATAGTTAAGTTCGGTCTGGTGCTCTGCAGGTGAGCTAACAGGTGGTGCTTTTAGCATCTTTACACCTAAGGGATAACCTGCGTTTCAGGAATTCGAGTATTAAGTGACTCGAAGGCAGCCACGGACCACGTAAACCTTTTCACTGGATGCTTCCTTTTCTGCTCTACCTGATAAATCCAGTGGGCTGTTTCATTTTTCTATAATGAATTTTATGAGAAGCTTTTTTTCTGAAAGGGAAACTGTTCCTGTTACGTTACCATCTTCTTGTGCATTGAACTTTATACAATAAGAGTGTGCTTTAGGTAGGTCATGGCCAAACGGTCTAGGAGGTCTCTGATTTTAGCATCTGTGTCTCTTCAAAACTTCTTCAAAATGCATTACTATTACTAACAAACCCAGCTCCTTCCTGTTTGCTCTTGATTCTTTTTAAAACCTCCCTTTTGCCTAATTTATGTGACCTGGTCATTATTTTATTGTTATTGGTTGCCTTATGTTGACAGAATTTACTTGTTTTCTTCCCTCCTTTTTCTCCGTTTGTCATTAATATGCAATAGTGCCAGAGCTTACCAGACCACTCGAGACCTCAAGAACTGCACTGCCTGACGCTCCTGTTTCTGTCATTCTGTAAACGAGAGGAGCACCACAACCTTCAGGAGGAAACAGAATTTGGGGTTTTCTACTGCAAACCTTTTTGAAAAAACTTGGCTCCTGATTTTTCATGCATGTGGGAATCTTCCAACATTCTCTTTGTTCTTTGGAGGTGAACGATGCTGCCCAGGAGTGCAGGGGTTGTGTCTGCGCGGTGGACCAACACGTCCCTCAGTCCCCCCGGCTCTGCCTCCAGGGGTCTCAGTTTTTGATAAGTTTTCTATACCCACATTTACCTTCATTTTGAAGATGCCACGCCACATCGAAGATCCTCTGCTCATGGAGATTAGAAAGATGCCAGCTCTTTAGACATCATTTTTGTTTAATATAACTAAAAAAAAAGCTTTTAGTATGAATTCAAATAGTAGGAGAATGAATTTGAGTTCTATTTTGTGCAGCCTGAGTAGAAGTGGAGAGAGCCCCAGTGACGGGAGTTTGGGGTCGGCAGGAACGCAGCCCAGATCTTAGCCAGCGTCCCCGCACGAGCTTGACCCTACTGCTGGCCGGCGAGCGAGTCTCCTACCCTCAGCCGCACGCTTTTAGTTTTGAGATTGCCAAGTGTCTAGGTGTGCGATTTTAACTTTTTTTTCCACTTAAGGAAATAAAACTAAATTAGTATTTTTTTTATTCTGTGAATCTAAAGTATACCAACAACTTTTTTCCAAAAGTTCAACAAAAACTACACGTCCCCTTTCCAGTCCCCCTTAACTGTGTTGTTACTAAAACAGGTGGAGTTTATCTAATTTTCTTGTGTTCAGAGACTTATGCTGCTTTTGAAAATTTTCTTCTGAAAATGTTTATTTCTGTTATAGACAGATTTCTAATAGATCTCATTTTTTTCCCTGAATCCTTATGTGACCCCAGAGTCCCACCATAATTGTTGTAGGCGTTGGCCAAGTTCGGAGAAGCCCAGGGTCCAGAAGTACACAAAGTGGTGTGCTAAGACACGTTGCCGTAACTATTCTCTCTCTCGTTCAGGCTGTGTGCTTTAGAGTAGATTCTCAGCTGAACTCCACCTTGGTTCTGGAGACACTGTCGCTTTCACGGGCTTTTCTAACTAGACACTCCGTGATAGGGTTACAGAGAAGCTCTCCCTGTCCCACGTGCTCACTGCGTGTGTTCCTCCCGCAGAGCCCGTGCAGGCTGCCCCTCCTGCTGAGCCCTTTGACAACACCTCCTACAAGAACCTCCAGCACCACGACTACACAGCGTACACCTTCTTGGACCTGAACCTGGACCTCTCGAAATTCAGGATGCCGCAGCCCTCCTCTGGACGGGAGTCGCCTCGCCACTGAGAGCTTGGTCTAACGACCATGCTTACGTGGTCGGCTGTGTCCTTGGCTGCGAAATAAAGTGCACACAAGCCCCGAGGCCTGGCGTATCACTGGCTTCCTTTTTGCACCCTCACAGCGAAGGGCGCCCGGGTGACACGGCGCTGCTCATTTCCTCAGCCCGTGTCCAGAAACATCTGTGTGCAAGGAGTCCTTTCAGGCTCGTGGAGCATCCGCAAAGTTAGAAAACGTGGGTGCTTCCCAGCAGCGCGGTCCTGTGCAGAGGCCCTGGCGAGCTGAGTGCTAATCTGGGTTACCAGCGGGGCCTTGGCAAATGGGGTGGCAGCTTCTAATTCCACACCCAGTTCTTAATCAATTAGGAGTAGGAGTTTGCTCATTTTAATTACTGCATCGCAGAGAAGTAAAATTATAGCATTTTATTATCGGAGAAGGAGCAATCCTTCAGTTGAATTCGGTTTTCGATGTGAACTCAGGGACGCTTTCAGTGGTGGGATTAAGGAGAGGTGGGAGTCTTACAGCGCCCCCGTGTCCACAGCTGACCCAGCTGAATTAGCTGTGGTGGCCAGATAACCATCGTCTACCTAAAGTGTCACATGCCTGGGATGTCTGTGTCACAGTGTCTGCACCAGGCAGCCTGTGGGGATGCAGTCCGCAGACCGCTCCGAGGAGGGAGCAAATCTAGAGAGTGCTGCTGCCTGGGAGGAGCTGAGCTCAAAGAGCCTGCCCCTCGGGGCAGCACTGGGGCCTGGAGCCGGAGGTTCGGCAGCTCCACACTTGGCTTGTTCCCACGCCTCCCTTGTTTGTGAGCTTCATTGCATTTCGTGTGGACTCGGGTCCTTGGCCTCCAGTCAACTTACAGCAAACAGTGGATTTGTAACTTATGATTCACATTCCTGTAAGCCTACAGTTCTTCAAATTAGTCCAAGTAAGAATACCCAAATTGAAAACAGTCTTGAAAACTAGTGCTGTGATTGCCTCAGATTTTCTTACCACCCAAGAGGCTTAGCAACTCAGCAAGTTTTCCGAGCACATTTTTTATTATAAAAGCACTAAAACCACATTAGCAAAGGGAAAATGGAAACTCATAAGATTACCTAAAATCCACTATGCTAACCCTGCTATTATTAACATTTTACACCTGTTCCCCAGGGGTGGCGGCTTCGGTTAGATGTGACCCCATAATGTGCGTAGTTTTCTATCCTGCTGGGGTTTTTTTAGTAGCCTGCTTGTCAGACCATGGCCCACGGAGCCCCGTAACGTTTAGGAGTGGCGGGGAAAACAATGTGAAGCCACAGAGTGCCTTTCCCAGACAGTTGATGCCACAGACTTGAACGTCTTTATGTAAAAATGACTGAGTATATTTTAATTTGCGTGAAGTTTTCCCTTGGAACCAGTCCTGTGAGACTGTCTTTCAGTCTCCCTGAGACTTTGGTCCTCTCTCCTCCGCCCACTGAAGAGGCTCGAACAGCAACAATGGGCACCAGTAGGCGGGTCTGTGCTTTAGACCCATCGTGGCTAGTGACTCGTCCCCCACGGCCCATCTGGTGGCCACACGACAGTGCCCACCGAACGCGGCTGGAGGTCTGAATTCTTTCCCGCATCCTCTGAAGGGGGTGCTGCCAGAAACCGTGTGTCACTCGTTTTGTGCTTGGTCTTGTCTCCTGAAGATGGGTTTCCAGAAACGGATCTGACGGGCCGCAGGTGATTTGTGAGTGTTGGTCCTGCTTTCATCTCTGCGAGGTCTTTTTCACCAGTAGGTTTGAGTTGAATGAGGTAGGCAACTATTTTATCTTCTTTAATATTTTTCCTGTCACCTGCACTCTGGTGTCTTTCTAGGCGTGTACACCTGTCAAATCCCTGTGGGCCGGAGGACACGGTGTGTAAGTCACAAGTCCAGTCCCTGCCTGTGATGGATTCTTGCCCCGACGTTTACCGACAGCTGGCTAATAACTGAAAATCGACAGATGATTTGGGGCGGTGGGTGGTTCTGATTCTGCTCCCAGGCCTGTGCTTTGTATTTTAATAGTTGCCATGCTCCTGCCTGTCTCTCCAGCATTCAGAAGCCGGGATGTGCTTGGCGGCTCACCACCCAGCGCTGTCTGACCCGGCCCGTGCCTGGCACTGAACCCGGAAAAGACTGGCATTCATGCTGCCTGTCACATACCGAACCCCATAAGCAGAGACAGGGATTCAATCCTTATGGGCACTTTATTCAGATGGCTGGCGATCTGAGAAGAGGGCGGGTTCGTACCCTAACAGACCGTCTTACATTCCATTTTAAAATGGCCCTTTTTATAAGGAGAACAAAGTGTGGGTAAGGGGTTTGGAATTCAGGGGGAAGTTAATTGAATTTAAAAAGCTGCCATATTCTCACCTTGGGCGGTGGTCACCTCACCCTGGAGCACAATGGCTCAGTTACCATCTTGAATTGCCTGCAGTCCTCCCGAGACACTAGGGTGAAACTGCTTATGGTCTCCTGGAGTCTGGAGTCAGGGTGGGTCACACCTCCAGTTTCTGGAACAACAGCTCTTACATGCATTGATTACTAAGCTTATTAGCTATTACTTACACTAAAGTTTTTCAACCCTTGAGTCCACTGTCAGCATGAGGAAGCAATCCGAGGTCTGTGAACTGAACTCACCAGCAGCACAGAAGCTACTGCACCCTCCCAGACGCCGCAGGGGGTATAAATGCTGCAAAATCCGTCCGTCTTGGGAGAGCAGGGAGTGGCGAACTTTTCCTGTGAGGGGCCAGGTAGGACATACTTTAGGCTTTGCCGCTTGCACATGGCGTGGCACAGACCTCTGTGAGCCCCACGCAGGGGCAGAGAGCAGGGTTTCTCCAAGGGCGGCAGTTCGTGCCCCAGCGCTCACGGCTCTCATTGACTCAATGAAAGAGCTGGCCAGAGGGAAGACTAAGTAAGTGGTGTGTTCCAGGGGCCCAGCCCCCTGGTTCTGCCTCTTCCTCTCCCTGGCCCTCTGCTCCTTTTCCCTCCTCTTGCCCCTCATCTAGAAGGGGTCTGAAACAATGTCTGAAGTGCTGTTTCTTCTAGAACAGTTTCTACTCCCACGGGCCTCTAATAAACAGCACTGTAAATGCCTCCTACACGGGGGCCTAGGCTGACGCTCTGGGCTCAGAGACCATGAAAACGAGGGAGGGAGGGAGGGAGGCGTGTGAACAGCACCGCTAGGTAACGTGCGGCTCCACGGATGGCAGGGTGATAACAGAAGTGAACTGCGGGGAAGGGGTGAAGGTGGGTGTTCATCAGAGAAGGCCGTGCAGGACCTGTGTCACCTGAACATTGAAAGGTGACCCGGAATTCACGGGGTGCCCGGTGGAATTGTGGAGGAACCCTGGAGGGTCTTCAGGATGGGTATGTATATGGAAAGGCCTGGATGCTCAGAATCAGTTGGTTTTCAGAAAACTAAGTCTTTGGGCATGGCGAGTGGCTCCGTTTGAGAGGGGACGCACCTGAACCGAATGGGTAAGGGCGCTGGTCACCAGGCCTGGGCTCTGTGTCAGGCCCAGCTACCATATCAAAATACCACCACAATGAACGGCTTAACTGAAAAATGTATCGTCTCCCACACCTGAAGACAGGGAAGGCCAAGATCAAGGTGTTGGCCGATGAGGTCCATGGTCAAGGTGCTCTGCCTGGTTCACACTGGCTGCCTCCCAACACCATCGTGTTGAGGGTTAGGACTTCAGTATGTGAATCCGGAGCAGCAGAAACCCACGGGCTGTAACAGGCTCTAATCTATAGGAAAAGAGTCAAGCTATCCTGTTTTATTAGAAGAACCCAACTGATGGTTTGCTTGAAAAACTCTGACAGAAAAGGTGGGAAGGGGCTGGCCGCAGAGGAGGTGAACGACAAAGCATTGGTCAGTGTCCAGACTGGACACCACAGACGTTCATGCTTCCGCTCCCGCTTTTCTAGAGCCTGGGAACTTCCGTAATAACAAGAGCTTTGCAAGCCCGGCCAGTGCTGTGGAGAACAGAATTGCAAAGGAAGAAAAGTGAGACGGGGAGGGAATGGGTCACCGCAGTCTCTGTGGGCGGAATGACAATGTGACCTCACCTGGGGGGCCAGAAACTGGGAGGTTTGGATAGACATGGCCAAACAGCCATCCTGGGAGGTCAGTCCCGTTTACGGTCATCCCAACAGTTTATGAACGTGCCTGTCCCCTCCACCCTTGCCAGCAGCAGGCAGCAGGGTTTTGATGTGTGTTAATCCGGTAAATGACCCTTGTCCCAGGTGTGGGTGAGTTTGTTTCCTTCAGGCTTAGAGGCCTCAAAAGCGAGCTGCTCTGAGAGTAGCCACATGTCTCTGTCTCTTGTTCCGTCTGCTCCGCTCTTGTTCCGTCTGCTCTGTTCGTCATTTGATACAATTCTTCACTCTTCACTTTCAGCAAATTTTCCTGTCATGTGTCTGAGTCTATTTTCTGTTTCTGTTCCGTTCGTTTGGACATCTGGCCATTGGTGGCAGGACTTTTGTCTGTCTTCTGCCCTTCTTACAGAATGTATCTACCACGAGCCCTTCATGGGAGAAGAGCTAGACAATGAAATGCAGCCGACTAGGAGGTGATGAATGAGAAAACGCAGGAATTGAGGAGCCTGGTAAGAGCGCTGGGTTTGGCCATAGAATTCATTTGCGTATAGAACTAATATGGAGCAAGGACGGGATCGAGGCTGCAACACAGGACAGAACTGTTGCCAACCCTGACGAGTAAAAATCGTAGGCACCGGAGACTCTGGAGGCAGGAGCCGGAGCTGGGAGGCCACCTGAGAGGGACCCAGCTCGTCTTTCAGAGCGAGTCAGGCCTGTCTAAAATAGAAACGGGGCTCCGGAAGCAGGGACGCCATGTGCGCCTCTGTTCCCATAAGCTGCTTCTTCTTTCCAGCGGCGTTTATTAGGAGTGAGTATCTTCTGAAATAAAGCCTGCACATTTATTTATCTGAAGTTTAGAAATCCCTTCATTTTTACTTCGACTTCTTTTTATCAATTAAATTTAATAATTGAATGTATAGTTTAATGCTTTGTATTTTTAAAAGTATCAAAATGAGGTCTTTTGTGTCTGATAGGTTCTTGAACAGAAAATGCTAGCCTAAGTTAACGTTTAATTTTTTTAAATTTATTGTAAAACTTAAAATTTTACATCAAAACTTTAAAATATTTTTAATATTCAGTCTTTAAAAATATCTAATTTTTTCTTAAAGCCTTTTTTACAAATCTTGTTAATCTGTGATGCAATCACAGTTGAATGACCACTTACTTCTTAACTTAAGAAGTAAAATTTTATTGGACATGCATTTCTTGGTGAAATGTATTGGAACTTTGCAATTAGTTTTTATATTCATAAACGAATATTACTTAAGCCTAGTTTCATGAATATTAACAGCCAAAAAAAGAGAGGGAGGGAAAGTGTAGACCACTCCCAGGGGTGGATTCGGGTTTTGTCGGGCCTAAAGCTCATGGAATTAGGAGAGCTCTTTTTAATTAAAAAATAATGCAGAATTATGAATTCAAAGTAAGGTATATAAAAGTGAATATTATTTAGAATGAGAAAAAAAAAGCGTACAAATTTTAAAAGCTGGTGAATACCATAAACCTCACAACATCCAGAAAAAGAATATGACATTTTTATTAGTCGCTTGGCATGCCTTATGTGCCAGGCAGTTCATACACAAGTTTTGGCTGCAGACCTTTGACTGCTTTTTTACATGGCAACTTTGTGGCACCATTTCGCTAGAACAGAGAGATAACTCAGTTTTTCCCTCATCATGGTTGGTCAGAATTCGTTCTTTGGTAGTTCAGACACATCAGAAATGTGACTTCATACACAGACGTCCTTGCTGTCCATGCCGCTGCTCCAAACGCTGGAGCTGCGGTGAAGCTCATTTCATACAATTCACATCACAAGCGAAAAGGCGAAGCCCGCGTTTGATCGCATGGGCCGCACTCGGGAGAACGCGCTGGACGGGAGCTGGTTCTGCCGTCGGTGCAGGGTTGCAGCCAGCTCCTCTGCTGACAGCGTCCATGACTGACGGGATTTCCCACCAGCGGGCTCCTGGCTTTGTGACTTTCAGACTTGTTTCCCCTTCTTCTGCACATGCTTCTGGTGCCACACATCTCAGGACACGGTCACAGCTCATGTCCACGGTCATATCATGTCTGTGGCCACATCACATGTTCGCATTTCATGTCCATACCATGCACTTGTGGTCGTGTTACATGTCCCCACTCCAGGTCACATTCCAGGTCCCACATTCCAGGTCATCTCAGAAGTCCATGATCAGATCACATGTCCATGGTCACATCACATGGTCCCAGCATATGTCTGTGATCATATCACATGTTCCCGGTCAAGTCACACATGTTTGTGACATCATATGTCCATGTCATGATCACACACCACAGGTTCATGGTCATGTCACATGGCCGTGACACTTTTATGATCACGTCACATGTTCATGTTTACACGCTGTGGTCGCCACCTTCCGAGCAGTGTCAGCTGCTGAAGGGTCAGCTCAGTGGGAAGTGGGCCTATGGCTGGAAGCCATTCCCACACCAGACAGCTACCAGTGGCGTAGGCACTCAGGGAAGTCCATGTGAACCCGTAAATGCGTCCACTAAACCCAAACTGCACCCCCGGCCAGGTGCCACCGTGCACCCAGCTACCCCAGTGCCAGACAGGAGGGAGGCATGGCTGAGGAGCCAGAGGTTCTCCGGACAGAGGCTCTCTGGGCCCAGCTGTCCTAGGAGGCTGTGCTTGTGAGCAATGGTGATCAACACAGCTGACTTTGGCAACTTTGACAAACATGGCCATAGGAAGCCTGGGCTGTGCCCGACCCTGCCCTGGGGAGGGGCCTGAATCTTGTATCCTGGGCTACGTGGGGGGTCCACCCCTGGGCAGTAGTGTCAGGCTTGCACACAATCCTTAAAGATGGCCAAGTGCATCCTTACACCAAAACCACAGTACTTCCCTGTTAAGTTCATCTAGCTCTGACCTGTGCATGTGGAAGAAATGAGGGACACGGTTGACAAGGGACAGCAGGCCATACTGTGAAAACAGACTTAGAGCATTCAAAGGCCTTTTGGCAAAAATCAATGACTGTTTTCACACAAGCAGAAGAACGTACAAATATTCAGTTCTCTTCAACATTGTTTCTTTTAACTTGGGGGTGCTACCTTGGTGCTTGCACTCAGGTAAAATCTGCCACTGAACCCTGTAGGGAGAGAGCACTGGCCACCGTGCCACAGCTCCTTTCCCCAGAGTGCTTTCTGCAAGTGTGGAGTACTGGAGCCCTGGGACAGAGGGACAGCGAGGTGAGGTCTCGGCCTCGCCCACAGTTGTCGCCTAGATGAAGTGCACCACACCTCAGGGTTCTTACCTGTCTCTGCTGTGTTGTCTGAGGACCCCTCCTTCCTCCCTCACCAGAGATGGAAGAGGCACAGCTGCAGGTGACCGCAGTCCCTTCCGGAAGATGCAACATGCCGACACAGACCTAGTCATCCATGTCTGCCTGCCTTTTTTACCTTGAAACAGACATACAGATGTAAGACCAGGGAAGACAGAAGCCAGTCGTGGGGTCCTGGTGCCAGGACTAGCGGGGCTTCCTCTGGCATGGTGAGGGGTCTCTTTGAGGGGTACATCCCAGGAATGACACGGGGAGGCCCCAGGTGGGTGAGATGCAGCCTTCCTTCTGTAGCAGGGGTGCAGAGGACTGGTGAGGGGCAGTGGGTCAAGCAGCCCTGACTGCTGGCTTCTCCAGGTATCAGCTGTGTGGGAAGGGTCCACGCTGGGGGCCCCCTGGCACTGTCTGCTGCCCTGTAGCCCATGAAAAACACCTTTCCTTCATGCAGGGTTGGACACTCACAAATCGAGTACCACCTACATGATGTTGGGAATGAGACCATGAAACCGAGTCGTCCTCCTCAGTCACCGTGGATGGAGAGGGACCGCTGGCCAGTGGAGGGCGAAGACCATGAAAGGGGTGGGCTATTTGGGCTCCAGGTAAGAAGCAACTCTTCTTAGCAAATGAGGTTGAAAGTGTCTCTTCTGTTGTCCCCATCTGCCGAATCCCAGCCTAGGATTCATGGCCAGGGATGACCAGGGACGGCCATGAGACCAGTGGCTGGCAAACACACAAAGAGGGCGAACTTGGGAAGAAAGGAGGGCAGTTTCTTTGCTTTTTTCTAGGTGGTGAAGATCTAACTGACTTCCGGGACTCCCTTGGCAAAAACCGCCTGCCTAGAGGCTCTCTGGGCCCATCTGTCCTAGGAGGCCGGGCCCGCCCCAGAGCGAGACTCACATCAGGGACCAGATCCAACCTCTCCATCTTGGCACCCGCAAGCCTGTTTTTTTTCTTCCTTCCTTTCAAGCGCTGGCTTTGAAATCTTACGAATTGGAGGCCAGGCTCCAAGCATATCTTGATGTTTTTAGTTCATCACAAGCCTTGCCAGGTTTTTATTTTTAAATGTGGGGCTTAAAATATATCGTCCTCAGCCCAGAGCCAGCCAGGGGAAGCCAAAGTAAAGCACTGTCTTCTTCGGAACATATGGCAAGTTGCTGCCGCCGGAATGAGGGAGCACTCCGAAAAGAAAGGATGCTCTGGTACGAAATAAAAATGCACGTTTATTGCATGGAAATTGGCAAAGCCTCATGCCACCAAAAGCTGTTTTCAGAGAAGAATTTTTAAACTATAGAGTTGATGGAAAAAAGGAAAGGGGTGGGGTAGACATTTCTAAAACTGACCGAGGCACTGGGGACCTGAATATCCTGAGAACAGACACAGGACACAGGGAAGGGAGGGAGAGGCATCGCTGACAAATTTAGGGTGTAGTTTAGGACGTAGCTGACCAGGTACACACTGCTGTTAGCGAGACCCATCGTCCTGCCTCAGCCTGAATGGTGCTCAGCTCACTTCCTTTTCTCTCTCTGGCTTTTGGTTCCCACCACCCTCCCTTTTCATGGTGCTACTGGGTCCTTTAAAGCATCCTGATCGTACCTCCAGATACACGATTGCAGACTGCAGACTAAGGTCGTCTATGTGCAGGGGACTGCTTAAACCTCTTATGGTGCTTGAACTATTTTAAGGTTTATTTTCAGCATCTTTTGATGTCCTCTGTATGGGTTTTTTTTTTTTTTTTTTTTTTTTGGTTTGTTTCAATCTTTTGGTTACTTAGTCTAAAGCCCATAATTCTCTCTCCACTCTCTCAGCATGCTGGGGGTTTCTAGGCCTCTCTTCAGCTTTCAGGGAAGGCTACATTGTTTATGATTGTTGTGAAGGATCCGACCACGACCACGTCAAGAGTAGGGAATTTTAAGTAGTGTTACTGGATAGTGGACGTTTTGGGTATCTGAATTTATTATTGGAGTTAGAGTGTCATTAGGAAAAACACATACACGAAAGGGGACTGTCGGTGGTGTAACCGTAGAGGTATTAGGTTAATGTATAATGTATAAGTCTGTGTAATGGATAGTTTTTATTCATCATAAAATTTTCAAATGACTCGCAGATGTGCGGCCCTTGCAGCTGTTTCTGCCTCGTTAATGGCCTTGGGCTCTGACTCAGAGAGAGATTTTGTGCCAACAGATTCTGGCAAGGACTATAGCTCTTGTGATACTCCCCGGGAGGAAATCATTCATTGTCAGCAGGGGTGATGATGACAAACCAATACAAGGCTGAATGGGGAGGGGCTGGTGAAGGAAGAGGGCCGGCTGGACCTTGGCACAGTAAGAAGGCTGCTTTGGAGCTGATTTCAAAGAGGAATATATTGACCTCAAAATTCTTACCGTTCATTGATTGACCTCAAAATTCTTACCGTCGATTTACACAAATCTGTTTCTGTTTACAAAGTCGGTCTTTCTCCTGCTGAACAAAGCAGAGCTGCCGTGAACACCAGCGTGAAGCTAGAACTGCACTTTGGAGAGTGAATTCCTCACTGGGTGCCCATCACGCCCTCCTCACCAGCTGGTGCAGGGAAGTGCCTGTGTGAGTTCCACTGCACGGACCTCGTGATGCCCCCACCCACCCGTCATGCTGGTCTCTAGGGTGGGACTGTGCAAACTTGACCCTATAGGAATCACCCAAGGATGCTAGTGAAAACGTGGATTCCTGACTTGGTGGGCCTGAGTGGGGTGGGAGCTGCCAGGAGCAAACAAGAAGGCCAGACTAGTCACAGGCAGGGCAACTTCCAGCATCAGTGTGAGCGACAGAGGGATCTCTCGGTGAGCTGAAAGGAAAACGTTCAGCTCTGGCTTGCTGGTTTCACGGGGCAACATAGTCTCAGCTGAGCATTCATGAGACAAAGAACAGGAAGTTGGTGGGGTAAGGGGTAGGGGGACGGTCTGTGCGCAAAAGGCATCTTCTGTGTGTCCATGGGAACCGTGAGAAGAAGTATACGGCGAGCCTTATCTAAATGGCACGGGGAAGTGGGAGTGGCTCTCAAAGTTGCCTTCTCCTGGGGAGGGGGCTCCAGCGAAGACTCGTCCTTCTCAGCACCAGTAATCTGCATTTGGGACAAATGCCCAGTGACTCGTGGCGGACGGAGCTGGCCCAGACTTTGAGGAACTCTGCTTTGGGGCATTGGAGTGATGTGGGTGCTGCCGAGCTCAGCCCAGTGTCACTGAGTCACTTCTTGGTTGGTGTAGCCTGTCCTGTGATAACCCCAGATGCTGAGACATCGCAAGTCACCCGAGTCCTCTCCAGGGTTTGCTGGTACTTCCGCTCCTGCTTCTCCAGGTCTTCGACTCTGAAGCCCTCAGGCCTCCATGCTTCCCACAAAGAACAAAGGGCCTCACCATCCCAGTCGCACACCCCGTCTGTACCTTGGATGGCCTGGCCTGCTAGGTCGTGGGGCCTGGTCTCTGACTTCTCTCCTCAGTGATCTTCACTGGCCAGTCCCCTCCCACCTGAACTGGGTCTGACAGAGCTGTTCCGAGTGTCCCCAAGACAGCCCTTGGTGCTGGGTAGGTGGCAGCTGCTTCCAAAGGGCACAAGTTGCTTCCCGCTATCCCTCCCCATTGCTGTGTTCAGCCAGCACCAGCGCAGACCAGACAGTCTGAGGACACTAACTGGGCACTGGTCCCACACTGTGGCCCAGGGGTGCTGCAGCGCTGGTTCCTAACACCTGGTTACCAAGACCTGGCTACCCATTGAGGGAAGGATAAGGCAGGGGACAGTTCCCAGAATCTGGGAGGCAGGTGACAGTATGAAGCTGGGGAAGTGGGGGGAGAGACCTCACTCATGGTGACCTGGGCATCACTCCCCCCACCACACACACTTTTTTCCTACCCTGTGAATCCTAACAGTGCCCCCCATTGGCCAGGCCCCCTGGAAGCCAGAGGGAGGATGCCTGGGAGCAGCAGCCTGTGCAGGCCGCCCTCAGGGCACAGAGCAAGTGGGAGAGAGTGATTGTAGCAATGTGTGTTATTCAGTAATTAAAGTCTAATATGACTGTTTCGAAACTGAAATAAAGCAGTGAGCAGGGGAAATGCTGGGGCAGCTGACTACTTGTGACCCACCCCACAGCTCAGGTTGGGCTAGAGCTCCGGCCTTCCCTGGAAGGGTGCCCTGGGCCCGTGCATCCTCTGTGTGGCCAAGGGGAGATGCCCCCAGGCCCCCTAGGTGCTGTGTTGAGATCTGGGGTGGGTGCAGGGCTGATCAGGACCAGGCACCCATAGGCCCAGGGAGAGGGTGCAGGGCTAAGCAGTGTGATTCTGACACCGACTCCCGAGGTCAGTGCAGACCCCCTGGGCAAGGGCACCGTCCCCGACAAGATGGCCCTCATTCCAGCCACCATGCAAACTTTAGGGGTTCCAGGCCACTGGTGCTTCTGAGCAACTGGAGACTAATTTCAGAGGTTCTCACCACCCTTTCTGGTTGAGTCAGTTGCTAGAAGGACTCAGAAATCAGGAAGCCCTATAGTTTTACCATAAAAGATACAAATCAGGAGTAGCCCAAAGAAGGGACCCACAGGGCAAGGTCTCGGAGGGCCTCCAGTGAGGAGCCTCTGTGCCCTCAGGTGCCACACCCCTGCCACATCCACCTGTGTCACCAACCCAGAAGCTCATGAGGGTTTCCGATGTTTGGAGTTCTTATTGGGGGTTTACTATGTGGGTGCAGTTGAATCACTGGGCACGTGACTGAACTCAATCTCCCAGTCTCCTCCCCTCCCTGGAGGTCAAGAGGTCAGCCTGATATCACCTGGCTCAAAATCCCAGCCCTTGAAACCCCTGGAAGGCCTTTCTGGCCTGATTGGCCCTCATCCTGAAGCTATTTAGGGGGCTGCCAGGACCCACCTCATTAGCATAAACTCAGGTGTGGTCTGAGAGGTTGGAGGCTGCCTCCCAGGAGCTGGGGACAAAGACCGGCCAAGTCCCTTGTTACACAGCAGCTCCCAGCAGCACCACAAGGGACAAAGGAAACTCCCAAATCACCTCTGAGAGCTGCCCTGAGAGCCATGCCCCTGTGGGGACTAGAGGGGGCCCTGTTTCCCTGATGGCCCATGTACCCAAAGCTTAAAAACTGGTAAGGAGAAAAACCCAGACATTTGAGATGTCTCAGTGGGAGATGGCCTGCGGTGAGCCCTCCTCGCAGGAATGTGGGTTTCACCGATGCAGCAACAAAGCAAATGCTTCTAGGCGGCCGCTGCCCGAAGGTCACACATTTATTCCTGTGACTACATCTGTTTGGATTTTAGATAGCATTCTTCTGAGTGAAGGTCACTTGGGGGATTTTGCTTCCTAGTCACTCTGACTTTTAGTTTCAGGAAGTAAGCTGTTTTCATTCATGGAAACACTTACGGGCTGAGAGGGAGTCGTTTCTGTGAGTAACCTGTTCGAACACCGCTGACACAGCGTGGGTGACACTCTCTGTGTAACTGAAGAAGCCACTTCGGGGGACAGTTTGCTCTTGTGTACAGGAGCAGGGTTAGGACAGATGGAATCGACTTCTGGTACCTTCCTTCCCCACAGAGCCGGTGTATACTTTTGGGTGAGATTCTTAACTTTTCAGTGCCTCTATTTTCCCATAAAATAGAATTCATAACACTTGCTGCTACTGCAGTGAAATAACATGATGTCTGGGGTTGGTTTTAAACTACTTCAAGGTTTGGGGGCGGGGAAGGAGGAAAAACAGAAGAAATCAAATTGGCAAAATGTTGATCATTTTACAGCGGACTGATGGGTACACAGAGGTTCATTATTCTCTTCTCTACTTTTGTGTCTGTGAAAATTTCCAAAATGGAAAGGTTACAAAATAATGGTAACACCTGCCCCGTTTACTGCAGGGGAATGCCGCGACCGGCACCCTGTCCTCAGAGCACCTCTGGGTCCTTAGAGAAGGACGCCCCACGTATATGAGCTCGAGCTGCTACTCCGCGGCCGTGAAATTATTGCATCGCACCTTCAGTGTTGTTGACAAGGAGACAGAAAACAGATTAGGACCCATGGGAAGGATGGCTATGAAAGAGATAAAACTTCCAGAGCCCTGGATGCTACCCAGAGGAGTTGATCTTCGTCTGACAAACTAGAGGCCCATCTGGGCAAACTGGCGATGTCGGAAATAAATCTGCAATATATCAAAAATATGTGGCTGGGCAGCTGACAATTTTATTCTGAAGTTCTATATGTGTAACATTTCCAGTCTCCTAAATGGTAAATCATACATTTTTATTTATAAATCACTGGTTCCCAGATGAGCACACTGAATAAAAAAATAAGCTGCCACAGAAGCTGGTTAATTTCTGCCAACCTGACACCCAGGAACAGGGTGATTTACTGAGTCTGGGGAATCCGGGAGCCGACGGGAGAAGCTAAATGCACCAAAGAGGTTGTGCCGACCACAGCATGACTCCCACATTGTGGCAAGTGCAGTGGAGTCACGCAGAAAGATCAGCGCAAGTAAGTGACGACCTCGCCCCTGCCTGAAAGAAGTACATTCGGGAAGACCTATTGTTGGCTTCCTATAAACCCCTGAGCTTGCTATGACAGTGTGAAGAGAATTAGCTGAAGGCTAGTAATAGATCTGCTATAAAAACTCAGTAAGGACCAGAATGCCTCACTGTCACGTGGAAAACATGCCTCCGTGTTCCGGATGCGCGATCGTCTCCTCAGACAACGGCACTGGCTGTGGGTGGCGGGCACGAGGGCACGAGATTTCGTCCCCCCCGAGCCTGCGTGGTGGGACCCACGACTCACGACAACTATGAAAAAAACAAACAAACAAACCAGTGCCCCAGATGGTTTTGCAGCTCAAGGACTCCCTGGTTCTTCTCAGACAGACCCGACGTGAGTGCACAGAGATGTCTTCGGTAACTCAGAGTGGCTGCTGGTAGAAACGAGGCAGGAGCAGAAGTTCATCTTTTTGTTAGCGAACCCTTTGGGCAAGGGATGATCAGATGGTGTAAATAAGGCTCACGGGGGAGCCTTTGCGTAAGTAAGAAATGCTTTCAAAAAGAAAATCTGGGCCCTGGCCAGGCAGGTCAGTTGGTTAGAATGCCGTCCGACACACCAAGGTTGTGGGTTTGATCCCTGCTCAGGGCGCACACAAGGATCAGCCAATGAGTGCATAACTAAGTGAAAAAACTCATCGATGTTTCTCTTTCTCTAAAATCAATAAATAAAAAGTTAAAAAGAAAACCTGCATAATTACTGAAACCTAAGCTATTTGTGAATGATTCCATCTCGTTGTTAAACAGGCTTCTAAGGACCCTTATTAGGCAAGAGTTTGTATTCCTCGTTCACAGTGAAAGTAGGAAAAGGAGACACCCCCGTGCTGGGATGAGGGCTGTGACCTTGTCTTTACGGCACAGTGGGGCTGCAGGGAGCCTTGAACTTGTCCACTTTTTCCCCTTTAAAATGACCCAGATTTCTTCTGGCCCTAGAATTCGTAAGCACGTTCTATTTTCCAGCAACGCGCTTCCTCTCTCGCCTCTCCCTGACCCTGATTGACAGCGGTGCACAGCAAGGGTCGTACATTTGCAGACAGACATACGTGGCTGCAGCAAACCAGAAGCGCTATCCAGTCCGACGGGCAGCGAGAGAGAAGGTGACGCAGCCACCACGGAGGCTGCTTGCTGACAGAGCTCACAGGTTCCAGCCAGGGCTTTGTTCTCTCTCTCTCTGAGAATATGCTGCAGAAGACGAAACTCTGTCCTCTGATGTCTCAAAAGATGGCAAACGTTCATTTCAGGGAGATTAGGAAAATAGCCAGGAATGAGGGGACAAGAAGAAAAAGAAAAACTTTCAGCCCGATGCTCCTTTTTGTAGTGACTTTGTGCTGTCCCCAGTGCAGCGGGGCAGTGTGCCAGCTCCACCCCCTCTCCCTTGGGTTTCCATCTTCAGCCCCTCAGGTGATGCCACAGCAGATCTGAGTCCCACAAAGGTCCTTGCAGCCAGCTGATGGGCAAGGAGGTAACAGAGGGGCCCTCAGTCAAACCACCGATTTTTTGTCCTCGTCCCTTTCCGTCCCCCACCTCCCCCGACTCCTCCTGGCCAGGCAGTGGATAGAGCCTCTCCAGGTAGGAGTGTCCCAGCCCGGGGTGGGGGGTCCTGAGAAGGCAAGAGGGCAACTTTTCTATGGCCACACTGACTGCTGTGGGCAGACAGGAAGCAGGACTCCAGGACCTGAAAGCATATTTTCTGTGGCTGATCCTCAGCTTATGATTGTCATCATCCTTCTAGAAGAACCACGGGGTGAGCAGCTGACCCGGACATGGTCCTTCCAGGGTCATCCATGGAGGCTGTGGCCATCCACGGTAGGGAAGGAGGGAATGGTACAGCCAACAAAGGAAGCGTGTCCCCTCTCCTGATGGCCTCCAGGTGCCATCACAGGGGTCTAAACAGAGATGAAAAGGGGCACTGTCCTTGTCAGTGTTCTCTAGGGAGACAGAACCAATTGGATGAAGACATGTATGTGTATTTACATGTACATATATTTATAGAGATCTGTATCTATATCTGTTATATCTATCTATCGAGAGATTGCTTTTAAAGAATTGGCGCATGGCATTGTGGGCGTTGGCAAGTCTGGAATTTGCAGGGCAGGTCAGCGGGCAGAAGATTCAGATAAGAGTTGATGTTGCCTTGGTCTGCTGGTAGAATTCCTCAGGGGAATCTCAGTCTGTTTTGTCAGGTCTTCACCTGATTGGATGAGGCCCACCCACATTACAGAGGGTAATCTGTTTTACTCAAAGTCTACTGATTTCAATGTTAATCTCATCTAAGAAATACCTGCACCACAGCATCTAGATTTGTGTTTAACAACACAACGGGCCCTGATTGGTGTGGTTCAGTAGGTTGGGCTTCGTCCTGCAAAGCGAAAGTTTGCCGGTTCGAACCCAGTCAGGGCACATGCCTGGCTTGTGGGCCAGGTCCCCGGACAGGGGTACACGAGAGGCAGCCTATCGATGTTGCTCTCACACATCAATGTGTCTCTCCCTCTCTTTCTCCCTCCCTTCCTCTCTCTCTGACAATAAATAAGTACAATTTAAAAAGAAAACAATACAACTGGACACTCTAACTCAGCCAGGCTAACGCAACCCGCACTGTCCCTGCACACAGCTAAGGCCGTGCCTGGTGCCAGCTGCACAGACTTTTGTCATTTCACAGCTCTGGCTTGTCGTGCTTCCTCCAACCTGTCTGAGCAGGCCAGCAGCCTCCCATAAAGTGGGAAGTGTGTGCACCTGGCTCGGGCCCATCTGCTGCCCGTCCTGAGCCCCGGCCTGCTTTTACTGTGTAGTTCCGTGTCTCCATTGCGACTTGCTTCATCCTGTCGCTGGTTATCATGTTTCAACTGTTCATCGACCTAGTCAAGAAATTCTCTCTCTTTACACACAACAGAATTATTACTCAGCCTTAAAAGGGAAGGAAATTCTAACCCATGTCACAACACGGATGAACCCTGAGGACAGCATGCCAAGTAAAATAAGCTGGTCACCAGAGGACAAATGCAGCATGATTCCCCTCAGAGGAGGCGCCTAGAGACAGAGAGCAGAACTGTGACAACCAGGGCCTGGGGGAGAGCGGGGGCAGGGCAGAACCTGCTCAACGGCAGAGCCTCGGCCTCAGCTTCGCCATGCGGGAGCTCTGTGGACGGTGGCGGCGGTGCTGGCAGCACAGCACTGTGAGTGTGCTCAAGGTCACTGGGCCACGGGCTGGGTGTATTCCAAACGGTCGCCACGGCAAACTTTGTGACATGCGTATTTTACCACAAGTGTGTTGTTACGTAGCTTCCAAATATTTGGGGATTTTTTTCCAGTTATCTTTCTGTTCTTGATTTGTAGTTTCCGTCCCATTGCGGGTGGGAGGCCACGCCTTGTGTGACTTAAATCCTTTTCAATTCCCTGATACTTGCTGGCTGGCTCTGTCCAGCTGTGGGCTATCACATTTCAACGGTTCATCGACTTCATCAAGAAATGGTCTCTTTGAAGAACTGGCTTTTACCAAATGACCGATTCCAGCCATTTGGAGAGTTCTTGGAGCATACGCTTTATTACAACATTTGAACAATCCCTGGGTGCAGTGCGAGAGACCCCGGAAGAGTGTACACAAACTGGACTCTGATCGGAAGAAAAGGCAGGCGAGCAAGCAGGCACTGACCTGGAACACCCGGCACAGGGTCGCACACCTTGTCGGGTCTCAGTTATGAATGACAAGCCAGGGAGAGATGTCAATGAGGACAAGACGACCCTGGGACCCAGGGACATCACTAATGAAGGATCAGTTCAAAGCACTTCATTCTTCTCTGTGCTGCTAAACTCTGCCCAGCTGCGCTCACAGTGTGGCCCAGGGACAGAGGACCTCCGAGACCCGCTCAGGGAGTCTGTGTGGCCAACCTTATTTTTAGACTAACACTCAGGTGTCACTTGCCTTTTTCACGGTGGCACTTGCAACGCTGGCACCGATGCCACGGTGGGTGGAACCGCAGGCTCCTCCGCACAGATGGATCGAGGCCATGACACCAAATTCTACTGCTCGTTGCTGTGTCCTCCGTGACCAGCGCTTACTGTAAGAAAGGGCAGTTTCCCTAACAATGTCCTTGATGAGGCAGAGTGTATTGTTTTTAAGTCTTTGACTACTGAATATGCAACTTTTTAATATTCTGTGCATGGGAATGGGGAGGACACGTGACATTCTCTGCAGACCCAGGCCCGGCGGCTGCCTGGAGGAAGAGCCCTGGTGTGACTGAGTTGGCTTAGCTGTTGTTTTTCAGAGAACACCTTGTTTTTTACCTGAAAGAACAATGGGCAAACTGCTGGTTACTCAGACTTGGGTATTTGGCAGGTATTTTCCTAAAAATGAACAAAACAAGTTTGTCACTTCAAAGAAACCAACACATAGTATTTGCTCTCAGTGACCAAATTTGAACTTTCAAGTGAAAATTAGGATTCTGGAAAGCTTGTACCTATTGCTGAACCTGATCACGGCCTAAAACTTAAAGCCTTCTCTGCTGAGGCAGGTGGTGACATTAACAGCTGGAGTTTTTTAATATTGTCTAGTGAAACGTGCCATCACTTGGAATATCTGCATAACTCGGTGGATTAATATTTTCCAAATGACCAAGTGGCCCTGCACAAAGTCATGTGCGGATGACAGATCTATTTGAAGTGCTGGACAGACCAGGGAGTTTTAGTCTCACAGCACGTAATTCTGCTGCTGTGGGGTCACAGTTCGCACTGTGACGAGCCTTCAAGAAACACCCACAGATCAGCTTGGGTGGAGGGTCCACCTAAATGCTCCTCCGTTTTCCTGTTGCATGTCTTGGCAAGGCGCAGTTTCTTCACACACGTCCCAGCAGACTGAACACAGACGCATGAACGAGAGCCCAGCTGTCTGCCAGTAAGCTGGACGTTAAACAGATTCCCCAAAGCAGGAAACAAGTCCACTATCCTCACTGATGTTTTTGAAAATAATTATTTTTCACAAAATATGTTATTTATGCCCTGGCTGGTTTGGCTCGGTTGGTTGGAGTGTTGTCCCATAAACTGAAAGACTGAGCGTTTGATTCCCAGTCAGGGCACGCGCCTGGGTTGTGGGTTCAATCCCGGGTCAGGGCACGTGCGAGAGGCAACTGACCCATGTTTCTCTCTCTCTTATTCTCCCTCTCTTCCCCTCCCTCTAAAAACAAATACATAAAATCTTTAAAAACAATTTCCCAGCTTTAATGTCTAACACTGTCTGCCTTTGTCAACCCAAAGCCAGCTGTGAAATGTGACATGGCAGTCTCTGGAGAGTCAGGGTGGGGCAAAGGGACTCATGCCAACTGTTGGGGGGAGGGCGGGGATTTAAGTCTAAACTTCTCAATTCTTCATATTTAGGAAATTTCGTACTTTATAAGTTTAATCTGAGTGTCCCAGAAGGTAGGAGGGGTGAGAAAACAGCTCAGGAAAATGAACCTGGTGGTAGGCAGACAGCCCTCCCCTCATGCCCCTGGTCCCCCCGCCCCATCAGAGCCAGTTTGGCCCAACTTACAAGTACTCCTGACCTGTGCCTGTGTCTGCCCTTCACCGTTCCCTTTGAACTGGCTGTAACATCTCAGCAGCTCCCGCACTCAGTGAGCAAGTTCAGTGAGATATCTGCCTCATGCTGGTTACATGTATGAGACTCATGATTCTGTCTTTGGTCGGCACGATTTCAGTTGCCCAGCCCCAAATCTGTCTGTGGCTGCCGTTCCCCGGCTGCCTGTTGCTGCAGTTCTTCAGGGGAAAGTGTGGCCGGTGGGGCACTGTCTCCCACCCTAATCTTGTCAGGGACTCCACGGTAGAAACTGGTCTCTTGAGGAAATGGAGGTTTAGGAATGAAGGCTTGTGGGCCGTCTTCACCCTGGCCTGGCTCTTCACTGGCTCTTCTTAGCAAGGGCACCTCCTGTGCATGCTGGGTGTTTTCTATCAGCAGCCTCATTTCCTCCTCTGCATCATCCCGACACGTACCGTTGTTCCCACTGAAGATGGAGGACACTGGATCCCACAGAGGGGAACCAGCCTCAATCAACTTCATGCGGTAGTGGCAAGGACAGACTTCCCACCCAGGACTTCGGAATGAAAGCCCAGGGCTCTTTTGATGACATCCACAATGGTCTCTTTTACACAGAAAAAGAAAATGGGCGGCACATGAGATGGTCCCCAGTGTCCCCAGATCCTCTCCTAGTGTTCATGTCTTCGAGGGATCTCTGCCCTTGAATGTGGGCAGGACCTGTGGCTTGCTTCTAACCAATAGAATAGGCAAAGGTGATGGAATGTCAATTCTGGGAATACTTCATATTAAGATGTAACTTCTGTCTTCCTATTAGTCTCTAGTCTTTGGCGGCTTTGATGAAGCAAGCTGCCACATCGTGAGCTCTGCTATGGAGAGGTCCCACTGGCCAGAAACTGAACATAACATTCAGTCAAAAGCCAGTAAGGAGCCGAGGCCCTCGGTCCACTGCCACTGTGCACTGGGTTGTGAGCTCAGCCAGACAGGATCCAAGTCTTACTTTTCTTTTACATAGATCTTCAGGGTTGTTCCAGCAGCGTGCAGCCTCAGGCAGAGTCTGTGCGGCCCTACAGAGCTGCGTTTTCCAGCCTGGGACAGCCTCGCTGGCACCTTAGCAGAGTTCTCTTGGCCTTTCCCTGGGGCTTCTCTCAAAAGTGCTCTGCCTATCTGACTGCCCACCTATGTGCCTGTCTCCCCCACCTCTCAGCCTAATAGCACTGGCTGTAAATCTGATTGTATCTATGAATATTTATATGTGGCTGTTTATTTCACATACCTAAATATGGTTCTTGGGACAATAGTAACAACTCTAAAAAAGAAAGTGGAGAGTAGCCCGAATGCTGGTTACATACAAAAGTTCTTTTTTGTTGTTAAGAAACCACCTGGTGTGCCATGAATAGAGGCAAAGGACACACACCTGCCTAATTATGATTTTTTTTTCCTAAATAGGGCCTCCCAAATGTGTGAGCATCAGAGCCACAAAACCTGGAGGTGATTACTGATGGTGCTTTAAGCCCTTCCTCTTTCTTCCTGGAGATAGCCCCTTGAAAAGAAGGAAAGACAGATCATGAGGGTACAGAGGCAAAGAAGACCAGAACACAGAGGCCAGATCTGATGGTGGGTGGGCAAGGCCTGGGCCGAATCTGCCTGCGACTTACACCACAATCTAAGGTGACGCCATACACCTGTGTCTTCCCAGTTCCCGAACATCTGCTGCCTCACTCAATGGGAACCAGATGAAAGCTTCAGACCAGGGTAGAGACTAGGGTGAGGCGAGTGAGGCCAGGGCCCCTTCATGGCAGTGTGGGACCAGTGCAGTCACACAAGCTCCTGTCCTCAGAAGGGCCCACACTTGGTGGGCATTTCCATTCTGCACTGGGTCCTGCACATTGCACAGTGGATCTGAGTTTTTGGTAGTGCCTCCATTTTTCCACCCAGGTCAGTGGCTCCCTGGCCTCCCCCTACTCAGGCCCTGACAGTGCTCTGGAAAATGCAGTTCTGCAACGCCGTGCAGGCTCTGCCTGTGAGGTCATGGGTTTATGCAGACCTGAAGATTTATGAGGAATGTCTTCCTGGACTGTTCATGACAGACCCACCCCAGGCACCCTCCAGCAGCACAGTCACATCCTGGCGAGACTGCCGAGCATCCCTTCTCCGAGCTGTGTATCAACTCTGTACAGCAATCCCACCTGGTGGGAATGTTCCTGCAAAAATGGCCCGTCGGACAAACCGTGCTTCTGTACCAGGTAGGATAGGTGTTGCCATCCCTTAACGTCTTGGAGAGCAATGCCACGGACGGGACCCGTAGGTGTACTGCGACAGTCTTTGAAAGTCCACCTTAAAATACACAACACACTTTCCCTGTCCCCCCAAGGGAGGCCACTACACCTGCTGATAGGGCCTGCGCGGGTCACCTGGGGTACAGGACCAGAGAGGCGTGCCTGCAGCGGTGGCTGGAAACCGCACCCCGGGGACAAACGGTGCCCGGGGCCAGGTCAGTCGCTGGGCAGAGACCGCGGCTTCGGGCGCACGTGCGCACCCGCTGTGCGGTCCAGGCCAGCGCCCACGAGGAAGAAGGCGGAGGCTGCCGCGAGCCTGCACACAAAGGGGGCGCGCGCAAGCTGGACGGACTCGGCGCGGACACCTGCGCGACCAGGCCTCCAAAGGTCTCTGAGGGCAGCCGGGTTGCGCCCAGGCCCACCTGCAGCAGGGCGCGCGCAGTGGGGTGGGCACCTCCTCCCGCACGGGTCCTCCCACCCGAGCCAGCTCTACAAATCTTTCCCAGCCGCCAGAGAGCAAGCGGAGGGGGCGTGGCGTGCGCCCAGGTCACGCCTTCAGCTGCTTAGTCAGGAGGCGGGAAGCTCGGCCAGCTGGGGGCGGGGCCTGGCTCGGGCGCGAGGCGGGGGCGGGGCCGGCCTCCGCCCGCCCCCGCCTGGCTCTCCACCCCCGGAACTCAGGCCACGCCCCGCGCCGCTGCGGCGCAGGGCGGGGCGGGGCCTGGCCCCGGCTGGCCCCGCCCCGTCTCTGAATATTGATGCCGCGCGCGTCGGCGTCGCCCTCCTCCCATTGAGCGAGGCTGTGTCGCGTGGCCCAGCGTCGGCGTGACGGTTGGACGCGGGCGCGGCACTGCGGGTCCCGATTGCTGCAGCCGCTTGTCAGTGTGATGAAGATTGGCACCCAGGTAAGCTGTCACTCAACCGCTCCGCCGCCGCCGCCGCTCCGCCGCCCCGTCCCTATCAATCACGCCGGCCCGCCGGCGCCGCGGCCGCCGCCCCGTCGCCACCGCCTGGGTCTCCGTGGTCCGCCGCCGCCTAGGAGGGCCGAGCCGGACCCGCCGCCCGGGGCAGGGGGCGGGGAGGGGGCGCGAGTGGGGGAGGGGAACCAAGGCCGCGGGGAGGGGCGCTGTCTGCCGGGCAGCCGCGGGGGCGCGCCCAGCTTGTTTCTCAGTGTGGGTTTACGGGCGCGGAAATTTCTGGAAGGCTCTGCCGCCGCGGCTGCCGCTGTGCGGGGCCCGCTGTGAGGCGCGCGCTCCTAACCGTCCCTTACGGAACGCGGCGCGCACCCCTGCGCGGGCGGGGGCGGGGCAGGAGTGGGGGACGCGCGGGCGGGGGTGGGGCCGAGCCAGGGGCGCGCAGGTGGGCGGGGCCGGCGTGAGGGCGCGGGGGCGCGCGGAGGCGGGGTCAGCTTGTGAGGCGCTTGGGCCCCGCGGTTGGTTCGCGGCCGTAGGGGTTTCTCCGCGGGTCGCTGGGCGGGAAGATGGCGGGTGCGGTTGCTGGAGGGGTGAGCCCTGGCCAGCACACGTGCGCATCAGGCAGTGCGGGCCTCTCTGGCCGTGCCGGGGTCGGCGGGGTCCGGTGGAGCCCCGGAGGTGTGGACTCGAGAGGGAGCCGGGCTGTGTGCCTCGGGCCAAGGTGCCTGTTTCGGATTTCGTCACGGAGATAGCGCTTATGTTGAACGGCCAATTTGAAATAGAGTGTACGAGTGTCGGACATGGTCAAGCGCTCGCAGAGTTTCCCATTCCTTAAGAAAGAAGTGAGCCACTGCAGAAATATTAGGAAAAGTTGCGTCTGCTTCATTTCGCGCCGATGGCTCTGGCAATGCCCTGTTAGGTGGTTCCGCCGCAGCAGTTAAGTCTCCTTGGTGAGCTGTGACCCCCGAATACTTCTCACGTGCGTCGCTAGCGGCGGAATCGTGCGGAGGACGGAAGGCCGACGCGGGTGTGTGGGGGTTCGGCGCGAGGAGCTGAGCGTAACCGGGTGTGCGCCTGGCGAGCCTGGGGACAGCCCTGCAGCCACCCGGCGGTGTCTGACGCCAGGGCTCCAGCTCGGTGCTTAGGCGCTGCGGGTTAGCCTGCTGCGGCAGCCGCTGCGCTCTGCTGGGGCAGGCGGCACTCGCCACTTGAGGATGGAGGAAACCCTCAGCTTGAGCTGGGCGTAGCTGTGTTCTTTCTGACGCACCCAATAGGGAAGTATTTTACATTTTCAGTATGTTTGTACTGCACATCATGTGTTAGCAAGTTACATAGTGCTTTACAATATATTCTACATACAAGGAAGCACTGAAGGGAAATATACAAGTGTTTGCTGGTGGTTACTGGTGATGCACACACATCTGGTGCGTGGATCTGGAAGATTGCAGAGTGACTCACATCTGTCTGCCTTTCTTCGCTTTTCCTTCACTGAGTGGAGAGTGGTACGTGCGTCACCCACTGACAGTGTTTGGTGGGACGCACAGGGTGCCGTTGTGCCGCGGACGGGCGTGGTGCTTTCTGACCCAGCCACGGAGGGAGCTTGCTGCTCAGAGGTCTGGAAGTGGACGTGGTGAGCCGCGGTCGTGGCTCAGGCCTTGACGGATGAGGGTCTGGGCTTGTGACGGGGGTGCCAGAAGGTAGCTGGCGAATGTCGCTGGATGTGAACCTGAGTCGTCGGGTCCTGGCGTCTAGCGTCATCTGTTTACATTTGTGTCCGCGCAGTGGGGCTGTAGAACAGTACTCCCTGCGCGGTAACATTCTAATTGTAACTTTAACTTTTGTTGCAAATTGTTAAGCATTTTGAAACTGTTGAGATGAAAACTCTGAAACTGCTACTGATGCAAACCATCTGGCGTCAGGAGGCCTTTCCTGTGCTCCACTTGGCCTCTGGGCTCTCCGTGAAGATGTTTCAGAGACAATGGGAGCGAGAAGTATACTTGAAGTACAGTTACCAAAATATTGAGCCAAAATGGTGAGAAAGCTGCTCATGTGCCCTTCATTAGCTGAATTAGTAGCAGACTGCAGGCCGGCTCCAGGAGTTCATTCCTTTGCAGTGGTGATGAGCAGAACTGACAATTTGAGATTTTCTGAAGCAACTGTAATGCTTCGTGAAGATATTAGTGGATTCTGTTGGTGAAAAAGCTCCAGGTACTGCTGAAACTCCAGGATTTAATGTCTAATCTCATAATTGAATGAGGACTAGATGTCAGCCAGAGGTTATTGCAAATAAAGATGTGATATTTTTTCTCAGGTTCACAGACAATCGAGTTCAGAACTTCTGCATCAGGAGTCAGTTTGCCCTCAGTCCATCTGCTAATAGGAAAGTGTGTGCCCTTTTATTCTTCTTCAGGTCATTGTAATGATGGCAGTGGGGACGAGGAAATAAGGACAGAGCAGACAAGCACTTAGCAGGCTGCGGTCATCCGGTCATCCGGGCGAGGGTGAGGGAAGCTGCAGGGGCCATGGGGGGTCATGGGGAGTGCTTAGACCAGTAACTGTCAGCCTTTTCTGTATGATGGCACACATAAACCAAAACGTACATTTTTGCCTGTCTGACCAAAAAAATAGGTATAATTTTGATTCATTCACACTAGGCAGCTTTTGTTATGTTGGCTGTTGTCATTCTTTCATTTGACAGTCTAAGCGAGAAGAGGTCAGTGACCCTGACTAAGGGGTCAGGTACCGCATGCTTGGAAAATTCTTGCAGCACCCTGGTTAAAACACTGTCTTAGATTGCTGTGACCATCTTTAGCTGTGACAAGTTACTCTTCTTTGTATTGACTGTTTGAGAAGACACTATTGGGGAGGAAAAATTACCCTGTACCCTTCAAGTTCTTCTGGCTGGACTAATAATCAAATTAACAGAAGAAAGATTAGTAGGAGAAAAACACAGTGAAGTTTAGTAACATGTATACGTTGGAGAGACCCAGGAACACTGAGTCACTTGTGCAAATGGTGGGAGCTGTCATCCTAAGTACCACCTTCAGCTGGCGACAGAAGATGATGGAGAGTCAGTTATGGGAGGTTACCAGGCAAAGCCCTGAAAACCTGGGTAAGGTGGTTATGCAGATTTAAGTCCTTGCCTTTTCCTCGGATAGTGTAGGCAGGCAGGGTACAGTGATGGAGATTGCCCTTGCAAATCTAATTGTTCTTTACGACGGGTGACTTTTGGGTTTCCAGGCTTCTCCCAGGTCTGCTGTTTCTTAAAATTAACTGGCTGAAAATAATGAGTATCCCAAAGTGGCATATTTGGGGATCACAAACTCTGCTCCACTTCAACACGGAAAGTGGAAATACAGTGTAGGAAAAGTTTGAACTGGGAAGCAAGCGTTGATTGACATGATCATTTGGTGGAAAGGCCTGGCAGAGTAGCGCCAGCCACCAGCAGCCCTTGTGTTGGTGGTGTGCTACCCCCCCCCCCCCCCCCCCCCCCCCCCCCCCCGCAACTACCCCACCCCCACCAGCCAGTCTATTAACTGTTTCTGGGAAGTTCCCTTGGAGGGCCAGGAGACCTGGGGAGGAGACAGAGCAGCTGCTTAAGGCTGTGTAGGATTCCTTAGGGGGAAAGTTCAACAGCTTTTTCAAAATCTGGAAAACTGCTAATGCGCCAGGTTGAGAGACTGTGAGCTAACTCGCTAACACTTAAGATTCATTGTATTGTCTTGGATCTTTCTCTAAATGATAGGATCAGTCATCCAGACAGGTCCAGTCACTAGGCCTTGCCTTCCCTTTCCTTAGGGTAAGCTACTCAGCGTGGACTCATGGTACTCCTGTGTTGGGAGATTGTTTCTGCTCAAGGTGATGTCATCACCCAAAAGGCAGGTGTCTTTGCACTTGTCTGGTCCAGTAAAGCCGTGTGAGATGAGGCTGTGGGCACATTTTCTGGGAACGCTGCTTTTCTTGCTTGCCGCCTGTGACCCACACAGAATGATGGTTTTAGTCAAGTCTCAGAATGGCAGGGAGCAGGCTGACTTCAAGTCCAGGGTCTGGGGCCCAACACAGATAAGGAAAATTGAAATCTAGTGGGATGGCAGAGACCACTATAGTGCTGAGCCTTGGGGCCAGGGAAGCTTCGGTTTGGGCCCTGGCAGGATCTGCCTACCCACCTGGGGTCTTGGCCTTCTGGCTCGGTTGGACTCCCGTCTGCTCCAGCACACTGTCCATTGCATTGCCCCTCCCCACTGCCCACAGCTGGGCCTCAGCTCTCCCACCTCTCCTTCCTGTCCCCAGCACACCACAGGGAGAGGGGACTGAGCTCACTTTCACTCCACCCTCCTAGGGGCTGCCTTGTCCTGTCCTGGGGGAGGTGGGTTCCTACCATCCGCACAGCTGCCCCCTTTCAGTGGGGTCTGCAGTGGGGCAGGGTCACTCAGAAGAGACTGTGGATTGATAGGTACATTGGTTACAGTTTCCAGAACAGTCCGATTAGACTTTTACAAAATAATGTATCAGTGAGACCTTGTTAATCTGTCAGTATATGTTATATTTTGTCTGAGACATTTTATCAACGTTTGTACTTTGTATTAAACATTAGGAATTTAATTTTGTATTCTAAATTCAGCTATGTATTTACATATACTTTTTTAAAAAAACAAACGTTTATTTCAGCAGAATTTGCTGCAGCACAAGTGGAAATGCCCCTGTGGTCCTTTGGGGCAGCAGTAAGTAAGTAAGTAAAGGGCACTCACTGTTGACAGCCAGGGCCGGAGACACCTGTGCTGGGGGGCCCATCCTGTGCGCTGTGAGACTCCAGTGGCATTCTCGGCCCGTACCACGAGATGCCGGTGGGGCGCTAGCCCTGGCTGCAGCAGTCATAAATGTCTCCTGATGTCGCCCAGTCTTTCCTGGGAGACGAAATTCACCCCTTGGTTGATCTGGCACAACATTTCCCAAAATGTGTGGGGTGGAACCTGAGTGTCACAGGACAGGCACACACTTTTATGTATTAATCAGCTAAGCTATTTTGTGCTTTTAGTCAGCATCATTATATGTTTTCATGCATTTACATAATCCAGGTACATGTTTTTCACTTTAAATATTGAAGATAGCTTCACAATTTTGTGATTGTTTTTCTGATTATTTGATGTCCATGCCTGATGTTGCAGAGCCTTTTGAGCATCTCGTTTTTTATATTTTCTGTGTTTATTTTATCTTCTGGCCCAACAAGCTTGGTCAGATCCCAGGGGACTTGGGTAGGGTGGTATCGCCGCTGGGCCCACTTCTGAGGTGTGGTCCCCCAGCACATACAATGCCCTAGGAAGAAGGACTGTGTGAAGGGACCCTTGCCTCAGAGGGGTGGGGCTCACATTTTTTATAAAATGTATCCATTGACCCTTAAGATAACAAGTGCCTCATGAAAGGGTCAAGTGTCAGCTTTTTAGTGATGTCAGTGATAGGCAAGGTCTTAAGACAAAGCTGTGATGTGAATTGAAATTCTACTACCTGTAATACACCATCTAGCTCAGAATTTACTAAAACAGGTCCTTAAACCATTAAAACACCTTTCTGGTTAGAATTTTGCTGTATCTTTAGTGAATGTATATAGACCTTTGGCTTGGAAGTATGTTTTTTGGAAAGTTTTTGTTTTAACAGAATGTAATATCTATGATTTTATTTGAATATTAAACTTCAAGTGGTACTTCCCCAAACCTTGTTTGAAAAATAAAGTAATTTCTTGGCACATGTTGTCCTTGGAATGTGTTATTGGGAGAAGGGATGTGAAGGAAGCCAGGACAGGATATAGGGGACAGGTGGATAGCAACTCACTGAAGTGTAGTGACAGACAAGTTTAGTGTCCTAAAAGGTATCTTGGAAAAGATCTCTTTTTTTGAGTATACAATTTTGATAGTTTTCTTGGATTCTTGAGAGCTTTCTTTATTAATAATAGCAGGTTTAGTTTGGAAAATGATCATCAATTAAGTATTTTGAGTAAAGATTAGTAACCACAAAGAAAATCTGAGGATGTAGTTAGCCAGTGTCTCTCTACTCTTGCTATGTCCCCAGTCCTTTTCTGTCTTCACAGCCATCTCTCACAGACAAGAAAGACCCTGGGATTTCCTGTACTTCTGTAGTGGAGTTGATCATGCCCACGGGGTGCAGCAGCTCTGAGATCAGCCAGGGGAATCAGTTACCCTGCTGAGAAGGGAAGCCCTTGCTAGGTATGGCAGCTCCGAGGAGGGAGGTGCTGTGCTGCATTGGGCATGTCTGTGGACTAGATGAAATATGTGAAAGACTCAATGTCCCCAAAACTGGGCGAGTTTTTGATGGAGAAGAGAGGTGGTGAACATATCTCTTTGGGCAGCTGTATTTTAGGCCAGGGTTTGGCAAATGACAGGCCTCTAGGCCAAGTGCCAGTAGAGCCATTCATGATGCACTATAAAGGAAAAAATGTATACAACAGAGACAGTATGCGGCCCACAAAGCCTAAAATACTAGCTGGCCCTTTACAGAAAAGTTTGCTGACCCCGCAGTCAGTTCTCAGCTGAAACAAATCCAAGTCAGTCTGGATAAATGGAACCAAATAGAATAAGTCCGCTGGGGAAATACGAGTAATAAAGGGGAAGGTAGGGTATTGTCCCTTAGTAGACTGTCTTTCTGTGACTGGTATGTAGTGACACCTGTGTAGAAGTAGGGCCTATGTAGGTAGCTCTTGAACTAATTAGAATCCTGCAGGAATCCATGTGAGTAAGTGCTAGGAGCTGCATCTAGAAATCTTTGCTTTTGTGGCCAGTTCTCATTGCTTCATTGCTCCTTTGTTTTTCCCTTTTGTGGGCATCTGAGCCCTCAGAGACTCTGCTTTGCGGTGGAAGTTAGCTTGTAGAGTTGAATGCTTTGTTATGGGTGCCACCTTGTCCAGAAGCAGTTGTTCAGAGACCCAGATGCCACCGGGAAAGCAAGGAGGGCTCCTTCCTCAGGGGCCTCTCCTGGGGGCCACACTTGGGGCCAGGAGCACGGTATGAACAGGCGCTGGAGAGCAGGCCCCAGCTGGGCTGAGAGGTACTGCGGGCGGGAGGGCCAGGGAAAGGGGCAGCGCTCCAGCAGGGCTGGGCCGGGCCAAGGCTGCCTCGTTGGTCTTTGGATTACCAGGGCTTCTGTTTTTCTTTCTAGAAGCCTCCCTCATGCTTTTTTTTTTGTCTTCACACCTCTTTTGAAGGTGACAATGACAGTGCAAACAAAGTACTTGAATATTTTCTCTTCATAGCTGTATTCTTGATAGGGTGTCATTAAAATTATCTGAATTGTACAGACTAGTCAAATAATATGCTCAAAAATAGTGACTGTAAGATGCTTTGCTAAATCTGACGAGGTTTCCCATGAAAAGGAGGCATCATGGCACCGTATGACTATATAGAGTATAGCGAGTATTTAAGGTGTCTGTGTGTGTTTATTTACGGTATTATACAGGTTACCTGGCAATCATTGGGAATGAAGCACTACAGCTAAGTGAGACCCATGGATAATAAAGTTGAACCTATAAATGCCCTGAAATTCATTTTAGGGTTTAAAGAAATGTTCTCAGATGGCCCTAGAGGTTGCTTCCCTGGTTACTGTGTATGCACTACCTGCACTGGACCGTACAGATGAGTAAGTCCCAGTCCCCGACACCAAAGAGTGCACAGTCACATGCATGACAAGTGGAAGCTGACATTTCATTGACAGAACAAGGGCTGTTGAGGAAGCGGACCAGTTGTCCGTGTTTGAGGCAGTGTGAGGGGAAACTACAGAAGACTGAAGATATCCCCCAAACACCAGAGGGAAAACGGGGCAGTGGGGAACTCAGTCATCCCCACACAAGGGGGCTAAGGAGAAGAGAGAACGAGGGAGCCTGCTTGGTGTTAAAAACCAACTGAGATGGCGTGAACAAGCCCACGTTATCAGTAATCACAGTTTGTGTTAAAGGGTTAAATCTCCCAGGTGATAAAGACTCCAGATTTAGTAAAAAAGAAAAAGAAATCTAGCTAAATTCAGTATATAAGTGATACACCTAAAACTAGCACAAGAAGATATGGAACAAAGGGATGGAAAACTGTATAAGTCCTAACAGAGCAGGCTTAGCAAAATTAGTATCAGATAAAACTAGACTCAAGGTGAAACGCATTGCAGAAATACTTCAGACTACCCAAAGGTATGCTTAATAATATAAACTAACATAAGGAATTGGGGAAATATATAAAATAAAGGTTGATGGGAACAGGAAAAGTCGGCAACTCTGCACACACGGGGAGATGATACTGTAATGCCGAGCAAGCCGCAAACCAGATAGGACAAAGGTGAAGGGTTGTGGGGCGGGGGTTCTCAGCCCGGCCCTGGTGGTGTTGGGGCCAGGTCGCTCTTTTGGCAGGGAGTCGTCCCATGTACTGTAGAATATTTAGCAGCATCCCTGGCCTCTACTCACTAGATACTAGTAGCTACCCCTTTACCTACTTGTGATAACCAGAAATGTTTCTGGGCATTGCCAGTGTTGCCTGGGGGCCACACTCAGTTCTAGTTGAGAACCACTGATATAAAGGATTTAAGTAGTACGGCTAATGAGTATGTGCAGAAATTGTGCCCAACAAACAAAGCAGAGATTCTCTTCAACTACATGGGACATTTAACAAAACCGGCCACTTGGAAAAATCCTGTTTCAAAAAGTAAATTCCATAGGCCAGGTTCTCAGACCACAGTGCACCCTAATGAGAACCGGAGTGAGTGAGTAGCCACAAACATCTCCCTGCATGTGTTAAAGCCCCTTATGTCTCTTGGATTAAAGAGGAGACTGAAAACTATTTTCAGACTCTATAAATGAATGACAGAGCACCATATACCACAGCCCATAGGATGAGGCGGAAACATTGTCAGCCAACAGAAAACGTCTCAGCTGCATTCATTAGAGAACAAGAAAAGTAATTAAGCTTTCGGCTCAGGAGACCAGAAAAATAAAGTGAAAGAAAATAGTCTGTAGTAAGGACTGTTTCTGCTTTTGCAAATCTGATTAAGAAGAAACAAGAACACAGTATTTACAAAAGGGATGTAACTACAGATAAGAAAGTTTTACAGATAAGAACACACCATGTGGCAAGAAGGGGCTGGCAAGAAGTATTCCAAGGCATGAAAGGCAAGGACCTACATCCAAGATGACTCTATCCAGCAAAGCTATCATTTAGAATGGAAGGGCAGATAAAGTGCTTCCCAGATAAGGTCAAGTTCAAGGAGTTCGTCATCACCAAGCCCTTATTATATGAAATGTTAAAGGGACTTATCTAAGAAAAAGAAGATTGCCCTGGCTGGCGTGGCTCAGTGGATTGAGCATGGGCCTGCGAACCAAAGGGTTGCTGGTTCGATTCCCAGATTAGGGCACATGCCTGGGTTGCAGGCCAGGTCCCCAGTAGGGGGTGGGTGAGAGGCAATCACACGTTGATGTTTCTTTCCCTCTCTTCCTCCCTTCCCCTCTCTCTGAAAATAAATAAATAAAATCTTTAAAAAAAAAGAAAAAAGATAAAAAATAGGAACAGTAAAATGACAACAAACTCACAGTTATTAACAACTGAACCAAAAACAAAAACAAAACAAACAAAGCAAACAACTAGAACAGGAACAGAATCACAGAAATGGAGATCACATGGACGGTTATCACCAGGGGGGTGGGTGGGGAGAGGGGGAAAAGGTACAGGGAATAAGAAGCATAAATGGTAG
>VMDR010000424.1:0-239223 GCA_007922815.1 Macrotus californicus | reverse complement strand
AATGCACTGAGGCAGAGTGGGGTGGGGTCGCCAAGATCCCTCGGGTACCCTGAGGGCAGGTTCTGCTGTCTAGTTCAGTGACATGCTTCCCAAGCCTCCCAGGTGCTGGCACAGAGTAGGTGTTCACTAAACAGATGTGGAGGAAACAAATGCCATGGGGGGAAAGGAAAGGGTTTGGGTTCCTGATGATGGCAAAGGGTCTAGATTCCTGGTTACAGTATTGTTGTCCCAGGAAACCAGCCTGAGGTGCAAGTGACATTCTCAGTAAAGGTTTTTGGGCTTGACAGTCTATTGCCAGCAGAGGTGGAGCTTGGGGCCGAGTCAGGGTAGGGTGGGGTGGGGCGGGAACGCCTACAGGGAGGACTGCTTCTGACCAGCACCTTCTTCCTGCAGCTTGAGATAAAGAACCACATGTTCTTCAGCCCCATAAACTGGGATGACTTGTACCACAAGAGGCTGACGCCACCCTTCAACCCAAATGTGGTGAGTGGTCACCGCAATCCAGATTCTGGGTTACCAGGGCTGGTGGGAGCTCGCAGGGCATCTGGGCCAACTCTCTACGGGTGGAAAACTCCGGGGTTCAAGGGGCTCCATGCTTTGCCCAAGGTCACGTGGTAGGTTAGAGGCAGAACTGGTCCAGAACCAGGAGTCCTGACTGCCATTGAGCTCTGTGTGATGGGCCACGCTTGCACTTCTCCACTTTTAGCACCAGTAACTTTCACCGCACAGTCCTGCATGGCTTTTAAAGCGCCCTGTGTCACGTCGTGCCCCCGGATGGAGCCAAGCCCCGTAAAGACATTTCCCGCTATGGTTAGCTTTTTTCCTGATAGGAAAAACAGCATGTATTCACTGTAGAAAGTATGTAAAACAGAGAAGTTTAAAGCAACAAGGGAAAAAAGCTTATTACCTCATTACCCAAGAGAAATCATAGCTGCTGTGTTTCCTCTCGGTCGTTTCTGTGTGTTTTTTACCTAGGTTCTATTTTATATAGAGATACTTTTCTCCACCCCACCCCCCCTTTTTTTTTTTTTTATAAAAACCATGTCATTATTACTTTTTTTAAAAAAGATTTTATGCCCTGGCTGGTGTGGCTCAGTGGATTGAGTGCAAGCCTGCGAACCAAAGGGTCACAGGTTCAATTCCCAGGTGGGGCACATGCCTGGGTTGTGGGCCAGGTCCCCAGTGGGAGGCATGTGAGAGGCAACCTCACGTTGATGTTTCTCTCCCTCCCTTTTTTTAAAAAAGATTTTATTTATTTATTTTTAGAGAGGGGAAGGGAGGGAGAAAGAGAGGGAGAGAAACATCAATGTGTGGTTGGCTCTTGCACACCCCCAACCACAGACCTGGCCCACAACCCAGGCATGTGCCCTGACTGGGAATTGAGCCAGTGACATTTCAGTTCACAGGCTGGTCCTCAGCCCGCTGAGCCACAACAGCCAGGGCCTATGTCATTATTTCTGCAAGTAATATAAAACTTTATAAGGATCATTTTAAGTGGTTCATACTATTTCAACCCTATGTTGGCAGCATAATGTATTCAACCATGCTCCCAATGGTGAACTTTAGGGTATTCCCATTTTTTATTTATCATCAAGTACTGATGAACATCTTTAAGTGTCTATCTTTGCCCAGAGTTCTGATTATTTCCTTGGGATGGATTTCAGATAGGGCATGACCAGGTCAAAGAATGTGAATGTTTCTCAGGTCCTGATTCATGCTGCCCTCGCTGTGTGTTAGGGAGTGCAGTCTGTTTCTGACTGGTGGAGTCTGCTGGAGAATTCTTACTCTCTGCAGTATGTGCATTGTGTTTAACTTTGCAAATTTAAGTAAAAAAAAAATAGCATCTAGTATTGCTTTAATTTATGTTTCTTTGATTTGCAATGAAGGTGGTTAGTTGGTAAATGTTAATTAGCAGTGCTAGTATGAACAGAGGGAACCCCATTTCAGGTGGGCTCTGGAGGTTCTCTTGGCCACCTCTAACCATCAAGCAATGTCACGTCCCCTTCATCCAGGCATCCAGGCAAGTCCCCTTCATCCAGCCAAGACATGGAACCTCAGCGCTGCCCATGTTACTATTCACGCCCCTCCTTAGGTGACTCACCTGTTAGGGATGTGTCTCTGGGCACCACATTCTTGACATCAGTTGTCAGAGAGGACATGTCCAGTCCAGGCACCTGAAAAGTGTCTTTATCTGAGGTTCTTAAAAAAGACTTTGAGGATAATGTTGAACATACACCCTGGAGAGAGAATAATATATAAAATCCTAGTCAGGGTGGTAATAAAATGCCACTTGAACAAGTTTCTTTAGCATCAGTGTCTTCGTTTGTAAAAAGCAGAGCAGACTTGCCTTGTCCAGGGCCATGCATCAAAAAAAGGGCCAGAGCTAGGGTTCACATTCTGATCTTGGAACTCTGGGTCCTGGGCTAGTACCACTGTGTCCTGTGGCCTTTTTGAGAAGCTAGAAGCCAAGGTCTCTTCAGTTCCACAGGCTGAGGCTTGCATACTCGAGCAGATTTGCAGACCTTTCCACTTGCTCACCTGCTTACTGCATAAAACCCAGCTGGCTCAGTCTTCTCCATAGATGGGTTGTATCAGTTAGCTCTTGCTGCATAACAAGCCACCCCCAAACTAGGTGACTTAAACAATAATTTTTGTATTTCCTTCTGCTTCTATGGGTTGCTTGGGTGGGTTTTTTTTTGGCCTGGGCCAAGCCAGCTGTCTCTACTGAGCTCTCTCACGTTGGCAGTCAGCTAGCAGGTCAGCTGGTGGTTGATGATCTAGAATTACCTCACTCACATGCTTGGCAGCTCGGGCAGCTGGGTCCTTATTCATGAGGCCTCTCAGACTCCAGCAGGATGGCCTGGGCTTATTTACATGGTGGCCTTAGGGCTTCAAGTGCAGCAAGAGAGAACTCCCAGTGTGTGGTTTTTCAAGCCTCTGATTGCATAACATTTGGTAATGTCCCATTGGCCCAAGCAAGTCACATGGCCAACCCATATTAAAGGATGGAGGAAGAGACTCCATCTCCAGATGGGAATGGAGAATTTGTGACTGTTTTTACAATCCCCTCACAGGTCTTCCTGCAAAATAGCTAAAGCAACCTAGTAATTCTCTACCATATTACCCTATTTTATATTTTTTATGGGACCTATCAACACCCTCAATTATTTATTTGTGTACATGTTTATTATCAATCTTCCTACCCCTTGCATAATATAAGCTCCATGAAAGCAGGGGCCCACTTGATTTTGCTCTCCTGTATTCCCAGGGCCATGAACAGTGCCTGGTAGGCATTCAGTAAGTATATGTTGACAAGGCTTGTCTTAGGGTTATTGGGGAGCAGGTATGAACTGATATGTGGTTATTGAATTTCATGGAATAAAATAACTAATGTAAGCTCATGAGTAAGTGACAGTTAAGGAAGGGTGTCCAGAAAGTGCTCAGAGGGGAGGCCCAGCATCCCTCTCAGAGCTTGTGGGTTCCTCTGGCAGCTCTGTCGCCCACATTCCCGTCTCATTGTTGGCTTATATTCACAGGCAGGACCTGCTGACTTGAAACACTTTGACCCCGAGTTCACTCAGGAAGCCGTGTCAAAGTCCATTGGCTGCACTCCTGACACTGTGGCCAGCAGCTCTGGGGCTTCAAGTGCATTCCTGGGATTTTCCTATGCCCCGGAGGATGACGCCGCCTTGGATTGCTAGGAGAGATGTCCCTGTGACACCCCTAAAGACAGCTGGATCTGTAAGGAATCACCTTCAGCTGCCAGGAACAGAGACTCAAAGAAACAATGGCTCAAATAGGATTTTGTTTTCCTGGCACATAAAGAATTGTGTTAGGTGGCCCAGGGCTGGTACCACAGGTCATCAGATACTCAGGGGCTTTCTGTATTTTGCTTTGCCGTCCTTGGCAGATGGCTTCAATATGAGTTGCTGCATTATCACAGGGTGGCTACTGGATAGGTTCCAGGTTCTAGCCATTGCTTTTGTGTTCTGAGCAGGAAAAGAAAGGAGGAAAGGAGGGAAGAGCAAAAGGATACTTTTACAGCTTCCCAGGAACCCCACCCAATGACTCTGCTCACTAGCCACCCCTGCCTACCTGTAATGGAGGCTGGGATGTGTGACTTATAAGCTGGTACATGATTACCCCTAATAACACAGGTGTTCTAACATTAAGGAAAGAGGAAAATGTTGGGTAGGCAACCAGCAGGCCTTCTTGTTTAGATTTTCATCTCAAAGTGTGAAATGACAGAGATGTGACAAGCCTATAGGGTATCACTCAACGTCCTCTTATTTATCTGCGTTGATGGTATTTCTCTTTGTTGAGGGCAGTATTAGACATTTGTTATTAGATCTATCTGCCTGGCACCTGAACCCCTCCCTCTATTCAGGGAATCTCCTACTTCGTGAGTCAGGCTGAGGGACCATGACTACCTCCATTGACAGTAGCTGAAATTCTAGACAGTTACTTTCCCAGCCTCCCTTGCAGCCAGGACCAGGCATGTGACCCAGGGATGCACCAGTGCCAGATTTTGACTCAAAGAAGGGACTGGGAGCTCCCTTTCATGTGGTAGCTGTGGTGACAGCACCCACAAAATCGAGTTCCTGGTGTAGAGGGGGCAGCAATGTACATTGTGGCAATCGGGACTCGGTGGCAGTCACAGCAGCAGCAGTTTCTTCGTGTCAGTGCTGTGGTGTCCTCCCCCTCACTTCTGGGAAGCCCTGAGCCTCGTCCTCTAGCTCTCGAATGACTTTACGAGTTTCCGATCCTTTTAACAACCCCCATCCCCTTTTTGGCTTAATGGTCCAGTCTTGGCTTCAGGACACCAGCCTACGCTGAAGCAGTTTCTGTGCTAGACTCTTTCCAGTCTATTATCGATTTTTCTGCAAACAACCCTAAGGTAGGAACTATTACTGCCCCCTTTTCACCAAGGAAGTGACAGGGTCAGAGAAGTTGTTCCTTGCCCAGTCCCATAGCTAGTAAGGGCCAGAGCTGGGACTTAGAGTCCTATAGGCTGACTCCAGGGCTCTCACATGTAACCTCTGTGCTCATCTGCCTCCCACTCTGTTGGGTCCAACAGAATGGCTATCAAAATTGGTAACGAGGACCAGGTCAGGAACTGATCAGAATAAACTAGGTGGTGGGAAATAGGGTGTGGGAGAGGAGACATTCAACTGGAAGCTCACGGTCTGGGCCTGGCTGCCAAGTTCATGCTGTGCTCCACCTCACCTGCCCTGTATGTTTGGCAGGTCTAAGGCTATGAGCCCAGGCCTTGGACAGGGCTGGGGGCTGGTGCCAGCTTAGTGACCACAGCTTCCCAGCCACCTGTGGAGCTCCAGGTGATCAAGATTAGTTATTTCTCAAGGTAATTCTGGACAGAACATGAGCACATAACCTCATGAATTCAGAACACCCTGCTTTATTTCAGTAGAAAGGGGCTGCTTTTTCACACACCTGTGGTTCATCATCTACTTATTAGCTTTTGGTTTGTAAGAGGAACTTTCTTAACAGCACTGTGTGCTGTGATTTTTATTGCCTTTCCTCTGAACTCAGTCCCATTCTCTCCCTTCCATTTTTCCAGGGCAGCTTGCCCTCAACCCCAGGAATTATAGGGGATGAAGCTGAAGACCATGGAGAACACACCAGTGACAGACAGTGGAGACCAAAGCTGGGTCAGGAAGAGTTGTTGTAACCCTTTGACGTGCACTGAGAACTCTGAAACACTCTGATTTGATTTCTGTCTTAATAGTGTCTATTGATTGACAAATGTAGAACATGAGGGAGGGGCCAAAATTTCCCCCCACTTCCCGAAGCAAAAAACAAGAGAATTGTCTGAAATGTACTAGTACTGTCAAAAGTACACAATCTGCTGTAGATTGTGAAACACATAATGGTTCTCTCTGTTCTAAGACTGTAAGATCACAAAATCCTCACCAGGATAGAAAATAAAAATGAAGGAAATCTATGATGTAGAGTTGATCATACTACGCCTATGTTTATTGGGCATGTTCTGAGTGTTATGTGCATTATCTACACACCTCACAGTGAGCCAGCATTTAGAAATTATTAACCTTCTTTATAGATAAGAAGCATTTGCTCAGAGAGATTAAGCAACTTGCCCAGGGTTACCCAGCTGGTAGAAGGCACGGCCAGGAATTGAACTCGGTAGCGGCTGATTCTAAGACCCTTGCTTTTCCTCCACCGACCCCCAGCGGTGGGAGAAGTGCTCTGCATGGGTGCTCCTTCCGTCTTCTAGCAAACACTGACTCCACACGGAGCAGAAGGGTCCCGAGACCTGTGCCAACTCTCAAGTGACATAGCCTACTCGCTCTACAGTGGAAACACATCACTTCCATTTTTATCTCTCGCTGAAGACGGTGTATCTACCCAATTTTGCACCAAAATACAGCATCCCTAGGAAGAGAATTCTCAATTAACTTCCTCCAGTTTTTAACTCCGCAAAGATAGTAGTTGTGAAAAGGCAACGAGAGCTGTGTGTGTTTAAGATCTCCTAACTCCTACCACTTTGTACATGCTGAAGATTCTAACACATAAATTGAAATCGAAACTGTCCGAAGTCTCTGCTCTCATCGAGTTGAGCCAGCGAGGTGGTGGCATTGCACCAAAGTCCACACGCTCAGGACGCGGAGCGCCCCCCGGGGGGCGGGGGGGGGGGAGGGAAGCCTGTTTATCCGCACCTGGTTTCTCATTCTCCAGGTGATGGCTCTTTCGCATTAGCAGCTCCTTCTGCCGGCACGCTCTTTGAAGCCTTTGCCTTAATGAATACCACTCTTCTTTCGTATCTCTGCTCATCGCAGGCGCCTTTCTGCCCAGCTCCAGCCCCTCACAGCTCCTTAAGAGAGTTTATATTTTCACTTTTTTTTGTAGGATCTGGCCAGGTCTAACTCCCCGCCTGGGGACACCTCTTGAGGGCGAGTTCACCGCCCTATCTTGGGACTGGAACTGTGGTGCTCAGAGATGCGGAACTAATCAAAGTGAAAGAACTAGCTCTTGTTACCCTTCTCAGCACTCAACCTACCCACTCTCCTCCGGGAAACCGACCCTGATGTCCCAGGGAGCCGAAACTCCTTTGCATCACTGTTCAAGTCTCTTTCAGAAGTTCCCGGGAGTCAGACCCCGCCCCAGAGTCTCGGCTACAAAGCTCCGCCCCTTGCCTCTTCGCGCCTGCGCTCTTGGGATCCAGGCTGGGGCGTTCCTCAACAACCCCTCCCCCAGCGCCGGAAGCCTTCACTATTCTCTTTCCTCGGGGTCGAGCGAAGTTTAGGCCCTTGGAACCTACCATTTTTATTAGTCTTTAGAAGATTTGATACTAAAGACATAATTAAATCCTTTTATACTTGTCCTAAAGTTAATCCACGTTCTGTTCGGATTTACCCCTCATCCAAAATAATGGTACAGTCCCATGTTAGCCCCGCCCCCTACGACACCATCCAGACGCTCGAGGCTCATTGGCGTCGTCCAAGCTGTCGTCATCACGTGGCTCCAGAGGTACAACCACTCCCGGGTTCAAGACTTCCGAGCGTGCCGCCCGGCCTCCGCTGTTGCTAAGCGGCCTTGGATACCTGGCTGCGGGATGCTGGACGGTGTCAGGTGAAAATGGTGGTTACTGGGCCTCAGGTAAGAAAAACTGCAACTGTGATGGACCGGCCGGGGCGCTGGGGCGGCCTGGCACTGGCGAGGGTATCGCCGGACTGTCCTGGGGACCTTTGGGCCAGTCTTCTGGAAAATAGAGGTCGTCTTGGGTAAACTGGACACGGGTGTAGGCCTGAATCCGGACCCTGCACTGGGTCCGAGTCTCCACCGCCTCCTGCTACGCGGATTTTCAGTGTTCCTGCTGGCTATGGAAGAGCATTGGACAAGGACTCGTAACAGCTTATTCTCATCCCCTTTTCCTAGAATTACTGCTCTTAGGAACCTGTTCAATGGCAAAAGCAGGAATGTGTAAATTCCAGTTGTATCTGTGGTGGCACAGAATTGAAGATGGCTGTGAAGGCAGTGGTTCAGTTGATTGTGACATAACCATGCGACAGATTTTGAAGACTTTTCCTATAGGAAACTGGAGAAAGCAGAGTGCAATGTTGTATGCAGACACTGAGAACATGCACAGGGAGAGGATGAAACAGAGGAGATAGTTGTGCTGGGTTCATGGAGGCATTTTTGTTGTAACCCGACAAAATGATTTTAAAGTTAAACTGGAAAAATCGATATGTGAGGCCAGTTAGGAATACCTAAAAATTAAGAGTAATAAGGGTGATTAGCTCTCCAGTACCACTGGAAGTTATAACATGTTGTAAAGTGATAGTAATTAAAATAGTGTGGCACTGAGCAGAAACTTACAGTTGGATAGAATATGTCATATTCAGAATGAAATCCGGATATTTGTAAGTGATGTTGAAAATCAGCATTGAAGAGTTAGATTGGTGTCAGACAGCTTTCTAGTGAAAAACAACAAATTTATTTTGGGCACCAACATAAATTCCAAATGGACCAAAATTCTTAAAAATGACATAAAAATACAGGAAGAAAGCATCATTAGGTGTATTCATAATCTTAGCATGGCAAAAATTCTGGAAAATACATCATGCAATCCAGAAGCCCAAAAGGAAAAGATTAAAACTTTCGATTCTATAAAATTAAGACCTTCTGTATGACCTGCAAAATTTCACCAAACCAAACCAAACCAAATCACACCAAAAAAGCTCTCGTAAGCTACATCTAAAGACAAATAAATTTGTGAAAGTATTTGTTGAATGATCGCTTAGAAAAATATTAAACCCAATAGAAAAATAACAAGAAAATCAGAAGAAATAGAAGTGGCCAATATAAACAGTGAAAGATGGCTATCTCTCTGTTTGAAAGTGTTAATTAAAACAATAATGGGGGGTGCCTCTCTTATTAGAAGAGGTAAAGATGTAGAAACGGGATTCTATTGGCATGAGTGGAAGTGAAAATTGCAATTTTTTAGAGGGCAATATGGAAATAATTTAGCCATTCAGCAGGTAGGAATTTATTCTGCAAATATGGAAAGTACACAAAAACATCACGCTCAGTCCTGGCTGGTGTAGCTCAGTGGATTGAGCGCGGGCTGCGAACCAAAGGGCCGCCGGTTCGATTCCCAGTCAGGGCACATATCTGGGTTGTGGGCCAGGTCCCTGGTGGTGGCCACGTGAGAGGCAACCACACGTTGATGTTTCTCTCCCTCTCTTCCCTTCTCTCTAAAAACTAAATAAAACCTTCTTTAAAAACATGCTCAAGGATGGTTGATATTTGCAGCATTGTTTTATTAGCAAAAATTTTGAAAAAGAAGATGTCAGTCTGTATATAACTAGTTAAATTAATAACGGACATCCACAAAATGGAATACCGTACAGCAGTTTAAAGAAAAGTGACGCCTGTGTACCAACATGGAAAGATGTGAAAGATACAGGGTCGGGCGAAAAAAGTGTGTTGGAAAGTAGTGCATATGGTAAGATCCTATTTTGTAAATAAAACGATAAGTTAGCGTATGTATAAAAAGAGTCTAGAAGACCGTATGTCCCAGCTAGCAGCAGTGAGCAGTGAGGAATCAGGGTCTCCCTCAGGGGCAGGGTGACGGCGGGGTAGGGCCAGGGGACTAGGCCAGTCACCAGCATTGGCCTTAGGTTTCTGCAGCTGTGATTATACATTTCACTCTCCGCCTTTGAGAACTGCAGAGATTGCATAGCTAGGTTGCAGCTTTTTACCCTTTCTCATTGAAGAAGTAAGACTTTTGTTCCTTTAGGGGTCCTTTGGAATATGTTTTATTCTTTTTCTGATCCCTTCTTTTTTCCATAGGTAACCATGGAGAAAGAGCTTCGGAGCACCATTCTTTTCAATGCATACAAAAAGGAAATCTTCACCACCACTAATGGCTATAAGTCCATGCAGAAGAGACTTCGGAGCAACTGGAAGATTCAGAGGTGACCTTGTGAATTGTTTTCCCTTCTAGATAATAGCCTGCTGGTTAAAACCGAAAGTCTTTACTTTCTTACGTAAGACAGATTGTTTAGGTGGGAGGAGCTCGATATAAAGTTCATTTAGATGTAAATAAATTATTAAAGCATCTCTTTTGAAAACTTGCAATTAGCATATTATTAAGTTGTCGCCAGTATCACAAATAAAAAATGATTCTAATTATACATACACGACTTTTTAAGAGGTTAGAGGCTTTTACCATATTTCACCTTAGGTCAATACTACAGTTTAGAGAAAGGAAAAATAAGATTTCTCTATTTTTGTAGGTGTGTAGTTTTTCTTAGTTGAGGAAGGATAGGTAATCCTACAAGCTAGTAGTAGAGCTGATTGCATTGGTAGTTGGAGGATTCTTTTTGCTCTAGCACAGTTTAATTTCGCTTATAGGAAGCATTTGAGTGGAGGCCAGTGACTCGGGTGCAAGCTTGTAGAGGGGATTCTCGCTTTGGGAGAGGGCCTAGACTGTCTGGGTACCTCGAAATACTTTCATCTCTGGGCCTCTGTGGCCTCTTTTCCCATTCAGCCTAGAGGCTAAAATGACTCATAAGTTGGTTTAATTATGGACCTAACACTTGCTTTAAAAATCCTATTTGTAGCTTAAAAGATGAAATCACATCTGAGAAGTTAATTGGGGTGAAACTGTGGATTACAGCTGGGCCAAGGGAAAAATTCACTGCAGCCGAGGTAAGAAATATCCGCAAAGAAGAACTGTAATGAGATGGTGAGGAGCATGGGCTCTGAAGTCCTGGACTTAAATTCTCACTGACCACTGATCATGTTGCCTTAAGGTAATGCCTTCATCTCTCTCTCGATCGCTGAGCTGTAGTGATGATTAAATGAGGTAATGCATATAAAGTACCAGACGCGTACTGCAGGCTAATTCAGTATCAGCTGTGCTTCTTTGCTGTCTTTTTACTTTGAAAATAGGAAAACCCCATTTTAAATTAAGCCGGTTTTTATTTTAATTCGTGGGATAGACAAAGAATGATAAATGTAAAACCCGGAACACAAATAACAAGTGTCAGCAAAGATGTAAAGAAATTGGACCCCTTGTGCAATTTCCACCTGGTGGTGGAAACAAAATGGTGTGGCCTCAGACAGTATGATGGGTCCTCAAAATTACAGAGAATTATGTGAGCCAGCAGTCCTACTTCTGGATATGCGTATATCCAAAAGAATTGAAAGCAGGATCTCAAAGAGTTAGTTATTTGTACTTCCATGTTTACGTTACTCACCATAGCCAGAAGATGGAAGCAACCCAAGGGTCTACCAACAGATGAATGGGTAAACAAAATGTAGCATGTACCAGGTCTGTCTAGAAGGTATCCAGCCATGTAATAAGAATAGACATTTATTGAAGAAGATACAAGATACAAGAAACACTGTACATAGGACAGCGGTGCCTCAGATCCCTTCAAAGTAGGCACCGTGGGACCTCGCACAGTTCTCCCAGTCGCCATCAGCTGCCCCATTGTATTTTCCTGAATTTCACTGACGGTCTGAAATCTCTTCCCTTTTAAAGGTGATTTCAGTTTTGGGAAAAGCCAGCAGTCACAGGGCACCAAATCTGGGCTGTAGTGGGGCTGACTCACCTGGGTGATTTGACGTTTTGCCAAAAAACTTGGCATAAGATGTGATGCATGAGCAGGTGCGTAGTTGCGATGAAGCTGCCAATCCCCAGTTGCCCATAGCTGTGGCCTTCTGAGTCATCCAAATAGTTTCCGTGGAGGATGTTCAAGCTTAACACAAACTTTGATGCAGATTCATTGCTCTACTCAGTCATTTTGAACGTGATAGCCACACAGTGCACATGCTCACTCAATGGTGTCTACCACCCCCGCTGACTAGTACAGTGAAGTTGTCATTGTTCATGCATGCGCATTCCAGTCCACTGGCCTTGGCTGCCAGGTTACATCAATGTCGTGCAAACTGTTCTCATTCTATTAACAATGGTTGGACTTTTTCAGGATAGACCTTGTACATGTAATGATTTATTATTCGTCTTAAAAAAGAAGGCAATTCTGATACATGCTACAAAGGGAATGAATATTGAGGACCGTGTGCTCAGTGAAATAAGCCAGTCACAAAAAAATAAATACTATATGATTCCATTTATATGATGTACCTAGGGTAGTCAAATTCATAAAGAGAAAATTAGAAATTAGAATGGTAGTTGCCAGAGGCTGGGGGGTGGGGGAGGGAAATGTGGAATTGTTTAATTGTTGTAGAAGTTTTAATTTTGCAAGATGAAGAGTTCTGTCGGTTGGCTGAACAACAGTGTGAATATACTTAATACTACGGAACTGTACACTTAAAATGGTTAAGATGGTAAATCTTATGTTATATGTGTTTTACCACAATTAAAAAACTTAAAACCGCCCTGGCTGGTGTGGCTCAGTGGATTGAGCACGGGCCTGTGAACCAGAGGGTCGCTGGTTTGATTCTCGGTCAGGGCACATGCCTGGGTTTCGGGCCAGGTCCCCAGTCGGGGACGCATGAGAGGCGACCATACATTGATGTTTCTCTCTCTCTCTTTCTCCCTCCCTTCCCTTCTCTCTAAAAATAAATAAATAAAATCTTTAAAAACAAACAAACAAACTTAAAACCCAGAACACAGGAAGAGTCTTTCCCACAGAGAGTTGGAGAAGTGCCTTGGTTCCCAGACAGGGTTGTGGGCAGTGGGGGGTGGGAGGGGGAAGGCAGGTTGAGGCCGGTGTGGTCCTTACACTGAGGCAGTCGGAGGCCTCCTGCTCTTACTTTGGGTGGGGCCATGGGAGGAGGTCTACAGGGCAGCATTTCTGTTGTCCTTTTTTTTCTCAACCTGATTGCAAGGCCACCTCGTCTGGGAAGGCCGTGGAGAGACACGTAACTTGGATGAGGTGAACTGAGAGGAGTGAGAATTGCCAGTGGAATGTGGAGGTGGCCAGCAGCCCGACCCAGGGAGGCTCTGAAGGAGGTGTCCACCCCGCCGGTGGTGGCCTGCGGAGGAACACTGTATTACTTGTTGGGCCATGGCCGACCCCCAGTGTAGTGTCTCCCCTCGCCCACCTCCCTTCTCCACCTAGGGGAGACAGAAGCAACCAGGTCTTTGCTAGGGAACAAGCAGCTTCATAAAAGTGAGAGCATCTGGGGAGAGGGCCAGAGACCAGTGCCTGGGGACATCTGGCAGTGTCTGGAGACGTTTGTGGTTGTCAGGAGAGAGCAGGCAGAGTTGGCATCTAGTAAGTTAAGGGCCAGGGATGCTGCTGAATGAAGGAGACTGATGAGCTTCCTTTAGCTCGTAGTTTTCCACTCTGATTTGCTGTCTCGGTAGTCAACTTGGAAAATGTCCTTTTAGTTTGAGTATTTTGGAGCTTTGTGTTTATTTACTTATTTTTGTTTATTGATTTTAGAGAGACAGAAGAAGGGGAGGAGAGACAGACAGACATAGATTTGTTGTTCCACTTAGTTACGTGTTCATTGGTTGGTTCTGGTATGTGCCCTGACTGGGGACCAGACCGGCAGCGTCGCTGTATCAGGGTGACACTCTAACCACATGAGCTGCCTGGCCAGGGCTGGAGCATTATATTTAAAGACAAGCTTGGAAATCCTACATAGAGAGCACATTTTATGTTATCTTACATATATTATATTTAAGTGCCTTGTAGTTTCAAAGTGTTTATTTTTCAGGTAGTAAAGGTCTTATTCATAGTATGTTGGACAAAAGTCTTTTGGGTGTGTTCTCAGGTTGTGTTTTTCCTTTGTGTAGTTTGAGGTCCTGAAGAAATACCTGGACGGCGGTGGAGATGTCCTGGTGATGCTAGGAGAGGGCGGGGAATCCAGATTTGACACCAACATTAACTTTCTTCTAGAAGAATATGGAATCATGGTTAATAATGGTAATTATTATTATCAATTTAATAGAAGCAGTGATTTCCTATCTACTATTCACATTGTAGCCCTGTGAGCCGACTAGGACAATGGCCAAAGCCTTGGGCTCTGAGGGCACGTGGTCCGGCGCTCTGGCCTCACTGACACTCCAGACCTTCTGGGTCTAGGACACTTCTGTTTATCAAGTGAGGGGGATGGGACTAGAGTTCCTTTCAGGTTTACGTCTCTAATATCAAACTTCTAATCTAAAATGCATCTTCCTCTGTTTTCCCCTTACAGATGCTGTGGTTAGAAATGTGTATTATAAGTATTTCCATCCTAAAGAAGCGTTAGTTTCCAATGGAGTATTAAACAGGTAAGCACGTTGAAAGCAGAAATATCTTTATAAGTGACTTGTCTTTCCTACACAGGTCTTCCCCCATTTCTTCTCCCACATTCTCTTGACCAGCCCTTTGCTCTTTTCCTTTTATGTGCTTTTATTGCATAATTTATTTTACTGCATCACTTCCCATCTGTCAATTCATAGTCCTCCCGTCTTTTGACACCCCACTCGACACGCACCCTTTTCCGTTGGAGTACATGCACTTACAAGCAACAGCAAACCCTATTCAAATGGGATTAAACAAAAGGAGACTTCATTGATCCATGTAATCGAAAAGCGCAGAAATAGGGCATGTTTTGGATGGGGATTAAATGCACATACAGGCTTCTGGTTCCACTTCTCCGTAATTCTCTTGGAGCTGCTCTCCTGACTGTGTAGGCTGAATAGGCGTAACCATTCTCAGACTCATCACCACCCGCCACACCATCCCAGGAAGGAGAGTGTGCGTGCCTGGGTCCCAGCCATCCCATCAGAAATGGTCCTGAGACTCCTGATGGGTCACTGTGGCAGAGGGCCGAGAATGTCCTGATGGCACAGCTAGGCCATTTTCTCCACCCCTGGAGCCTAGGACAAGTTTTTTCTGATCCACTGGAGCCTAAAACATAAATTACGGGCTTTGGGGAAGTGGGAAATGAGTACGTGAGGGGACAACATCAGGTGCCCTCTGTGAGCTTCTCCCTGTATTAAAGATGATTCGTTCCACACTTGAACTTGCTCCAGGCCAGGTGCTCTGCTGAGTCTGATGATACAGAGTCTAGAATACTAGACTAGAATATGAGTTAAGTATATGGACTCTTCCCTTAGGTCTCAAGAAACAGGAATTGATCCTTATACTTTAATGTTAACTTTTGCAAGTTTTCCAAAAGAGGCGTAGGGGTATACCTTTAGTTATCAAGAATTGTATCTTAAAAAAAAAAGTATTGTATCTTGAACAAGTCTGCAAAGTCCTTGCATCTTCTAATTAGTAGTTGATGCTACTAATGAACAGACTGTGGGATTCCTAAGTTTTGGTAGTTTACTAGATTTTAATATTTTTCTTCAAGGGAAATGAGCCGAGCTGCAGGGAAGATGGTGCCGGGCATCGTGGACGAGGAGAGCAGCGGGAACGACGCCCAGTGAGTGTGCTTTCTGAGGCCGGCCGCGGAAAACGCCTTTGTCGTTTTGAAGAGTTTTCTTTTCCACAGTGAAGAGCTTTTGATTACAGAAGTAATTCTCACCAAAAAAACCCAATTTGAACAGTTCAAAATACATGCTTGTCTCACCGCTGTGCTGTACACCCTGAAACTAATACAAGTTCATCTTGAGTGGTAAAAAAAAAAAAGCAGAAGTAGATATTAAAAAATGTAGGTTTCTATCAAGCCACACGTGAAGGGAGTTTGAAGAAAATACAAAAAAGAATAGATTTTTTTCTGGAAAAAAAAAACAGAAGTCCTTTGCTGTAAATCCATGCCAAACATAATGGGTCTTCACAGTATGGTGTTTGGGTTTCTAGTTTTTTTTTACGTATGTAATGACTAGATAAAATTGGATTTATCTCAGTTTATCTAACTAGTCTCCTATTATAGAACATTTAGGTAATTTATAATATTTTTGTTTAAAGGCTTTACTTATTTATTTTTAGAGAGAGGGGAAGGGAGGGAGAAAGGGAGCGATTGAGAAACATTGATCAGTTGCCTCTTGCATGTTCCCAAACGGGGACCTGGCCTACATGTGTCCTGACTGGGAATCGAACCAGCAACCTGCCGATTTGCAGGCTAGCGCTCAATCCACTGAGCCGCATCAGCCAGGGCAGTATAATATTTTGCTTTAATATTATCATCTAACATTTATCAAGCACTTGCTATATGACAGGCATGGATTACCTCGTTTAATCCTCACAACAATCCTGTAAAGTTATAGACAAGATATAAGAGATGAATTAACTAAGCTCACTGACTGTCAGAATTTAGTTTTGGACCTACCCAGTCTATTCCAGGGCCTGTACTCTAACTTCTCTATGTTGCTACTATAAACGGTTTCATATCTGTGATTATAAATAACAAAGCACAAAGTGAACATCTTTGTATGTACACTTTTTGTGCACTTGTGCTAATATTTCAGTGGTTTAGATTCTTAGTATGGGAATTTCTGGGTCAAAGGTCTCCCATGATGCTTTGCCAAATGTGCTCTTGGCCAGATTGCCCTCCAGGCCGTTTGTAGCACGTGGTCCCTATGAACACACACCTTCTTCTCTTGCCTGCTGAGGTATTCTAGTGAAAATGATACCTTTATTTTAACGTGCACTTCTGTGATGATTAGTAAGTGCTATGGCCTCTAGGGTCTATTGGCTGATTGTATTCCGTGAATTTCCTGTTTACTGCTTACTGCCCATTCTTCTGTTGACGGTCTGTCTCATTTATAAGACCTCCATGAATTGCAAATATTTTTCCCAGTTTACATTTTTACTTTGGGATATTTTGCTCCATAAAAGTTGAGTGTTTTTATGTAGTTAAAGCATCTTTAAATTTACTCGAGAATTAAAGTAATTTGATACTAATGCAAAAATAGTAAAAAAGTAGTAAAACAAATTAAAATCAGACCAAAAATATAAATGGAGGGTTGGGATTATTTTATTGCAAGAGTGACATTTCAGATTATTGAGGCATGGAGGGCATCTTTTTGGCTAACCATTTGGGAAGGCATTTCCATTTTCACACCATACCCCAAAATATATTTCAGATGGATTAAAATTTTAAATATTAAAATTGCAAAGAACTAAAAGAAAATATAGGTGAATTTTTTTTTTTATAATCTTAGAGTAGGGTAGATCTTAGTATGAAACTAAGGAAGGTCATCCAGGGGAAAATGTCCAACAACATAAATAATAGAATTAAAATTTTGACATTCAAGGATCACAGTCTGAGTCTCGAGCTTCATATTAATTAGTTCATCCAGTTGGTGTAGGTAAAAGAGCTGTAGACTTGGAGTTTGAAGGAGTGGGAAGTTCTTGAGTTTGTGTTGTCACCGGAAAGGGACTGGGCCCAGAGTTGCCGATTCATGTTGTCACGAGAAAGGGACTGGTCCTAGAGTGGACCTGCCTCAGGCCGTCCTGTAATGTGTAGGTTGACTTCGTGCAGGGAAGATTTCACACCACGAGTCCGGTGGTGTTGAGAGTCCGGTGGTGTTGAGAGTACGTTTGTTAAAGCTGGGGACAGTGAAACACAGGAAGGGCTTAGGGTAGGAGAAGCAACAGGAGAAAGCCTGGGCGGTGCTCTGCTTTGGATCTCTAGAAACGTTACAGGAAAGAAGTGAGCCATGCTGGGCTGCATGGACCGACTGAGAAGTCAAAGTCACAGGGACAGAAGTGAGCCATGGCAGGTCTGCCATTAGCTCACTGAGAAGTCAGAGAAAAGGGGCCCTAGGACGAGCTGCCACTGCCCTTTGCTCCCCTGGTTGCAAATCTCCTGGAAACCCTTAGAGTTTAGGAGAGAAAAGTAAAGATGTACACCTGAGAGGGAAGAAAGGTGTGAGCCTGCTCCAGAGCAAGCCCCGCTGGGTCTTTGCATTGAGGGTTCTGGCCTGTTTTCTGAAGGGGGGAATTTTAGGGGAGGTCTTAGGGGAGGATCTCAATAGAATATTCATCAGCTCCATGCCCACTGTGCCAAAAGGAGATTGATTCCCTTGACTTCATCCATCCTTGAGTGTGGCTGGCACAAATGGCGCTAATTGGATTTCTGTTATCTTATCTCCCTGAGTAGGGTGGTTTAAGCTATGCCCTCTGGCTGGGGAGGGGAAGTGTAAACCCTTTACTCTTTAGTGTCCTTGGTTTGGGGAAGATGGGATTTAATAGATGGCTGCACACTGCTTGCACTTTAACTGTCTGTCTCAGTTTCCCTGTCCCACTTGTCCTGGCTCGCTGACCTGTCTCAGTGTCTTGCTTGCAGGGTGACCTAGGGCAAAGTAACTCTCAGCTTCTGTTTCTGTGCCTGTAACGGGCCAGTGATAATCTTACAAAGTTGCTGGGAGACTCTAGTGAGGTGGTACTTGCGACAGCGCTTTGTGGCATAAGGAAGAGGACATTACCTGTTGCTGTTGCTGTATTGCTACTTCCTCAGTAATTGTAGTGAAGGGTGAGTGGCTGGTTTTTTGTTTTCTGGTTGATCTGGAAGCCGCACAGCCTCTGGGTGGGCTTTGAGATGTGGATAACCAGCCCTGCTTTGTGCTTTCAAATGTTTTGGCTTATTGGAGTCGCATGTGTTCATTTAGCCTAGTTTCTTATCACGTCCCTCTCTCCTCTCCCTCTTGCTGCAGCCACACTCCCTTTGTTGCAGTTCCTCAGAGAGGCTGAGCTTGTTCTCACCTTAGGACCTTTAGTATTCATACCCTCTCCCAGAATGCCCTTTCCCAGACTTCTCACCCAGCTAATCTCATTCATATGCAGTGTGTAAGAGGAACAGATGAGGCTTTACTGAAAGAATGGGGACAACTAACACCGGAAAGAAGTAATTTTAAATGTAAGCTAAAAAGAATTTTCTCATGGCCTAAGGGGAAAGGGAAGTTAAACTCTTTAATAGGAAACTCCCATGCCCCTCCAGCCTTCCAAGTTTCTAACTCTGTGCTTTGGTTATTTATGTATTTATTTATGTAGAGGTAAAGGGAGGGAGAAAGAAAGGGAGAGGAACATCAGTCGGTTGCCTCTGATTTGTGCCCTGACCAGGGACTGAACCCGCACCCTAGCCGTGTGTGTGCCCTGACCAAGAATCGAATGGGAGACTTTTTGCTTTGCAGGACGAAGCCCCGCCAACTGAGCGACACTGGCCAGGGCTGTGCTCTCGTTTTAGCATTCCCGTTTTTCTTCATTCTGAGAGCTCTTCCCTGAAACAACTACCTTGGCAGAGCTCCAGCTTTCTTTCTGTAAAACACTCGCCCCTCCTACACGGGTTGGCCTTACCCCAGGATCTGCATCCTGCTTTTTCCCCTTCCTCCCCACACCCCTTCCACGAGTACTTTGTCCAAGTCAGACTGATTCACTCAGGACAGTGGAGAGGAGAGGAGGGACTCCACGGCAGACCAGTGCAGAAGTGTCCAGTGTGGGGCAGATACTTGCCTCTGTTCATGTAAGCACTCACCTGGTAACACACCCTTCTCACGACAGACGTTCACTCTTAGACAGCACCAGTCCAATGTCTAAGGCAAATGTACAGAGCGGGCTCCCACGGCGCTCCAGTTCCGTTCTCAGAGGAGGCTCCCTCCTCCCTCCCCTCCATGGGGGCGCCTTGAGTTCTAACAGTTATAGTCATGGGCACATATGATTGTAAACTTACATTCATATTTCTTCAAGTGCTTTATTGAACTTGTAGCTAGAGTTAACCAATTTTGGGGGTAACAAACTGAAGTTTAGAGGAATTTTTGTGTTTGATGATGAGTTGCTGAAGAAACAATGGTACTATCTTCCAAAAGCTTGTATTCATTATTTTAAGAAGTTGGAATGTTTCTTTAATGTCTTGCAGGGCCCTCACCTTTGTGTACCCTTTCGGTGCCACACTGAGTGTCATGAAACCCGCAGTGGCTGTCCTGTCCACAGGCTCTGTCTGTTTCCCACTCAACAGGCCCGTCCTGGCCTTCTATCACTCCAAGGTACGGCCATCCTAGACGGGCGTGGATGTGTTGCTTTTATTGTTGAAATAGTAAAAACGACTTTACCGTTTCTAGAGGGATTCCATTTATTTTCTCACTGCCCTCCACAACAGTACTGCAAAGCGGTATTTCAGTTATTTACATTTTATTTATGGGGATAATTGTCGGAGTCAGGCCTAAGCCTAGCTTTTATCATTCTAAATCCAAAGCTTTTTCACTAGAGCATGAGGCTACTTGCATTATAACTCTTAAAGAAACTTTCATTCTGTCTGTGACGGTGGGCTCGCACCTTCAGTGTAAGAGAATCCGTTCAGAAAAAGGTCAAGTTAACAGACCACACCAAATAGCACAGATTTGAGGGGAGAGGGTGGGGGGTAGGTGAGAGAGGGTGAAGGGGGCATAAATGGTGATGGAAGGAGACGACTTGGGGTGGAGAACACACAGTACAATATACAGATGATGTATTATAGAACTGTACCTGAACCCAGTATAATTTTATTAACTAATGTCACCCCAATAAATTCAATGAAAAATAAATTTTAAAAAAATAGCACAGAGTTGTGCTGCTGTATTTTAGTTCAGTTCATCCCAGGAAAACATATCAGAAGATAGCTCGTCCAGTTCTCGTTCTGGAGACCCCACAAAACATGGGAACAGGTGGTCCCCAGAAGACACAGCCCTCCTCATCGTGGCCCAGCTCTGCCACTGCCTTTGAATTCCTGTTTTGCGGAATTTACCTTACACAGAATTCACCAGCTGACCTCTCCATTTTTCTCCAGAGTCCTAGATGTCTCTGGTTCCTCACAATCCTAATTTTCTTTGTGGGACTTAGGTATTATTACCCTTCCCCCCCATAGTAAATAGCTCTGACCTCATTTTATTGTGAAGTAAATAGGTATCTCTGATATGTTTGCAAGATGATACTTAGAGAAAGTTCCTGTACTGTTATGGTAGTTATTCTCTCCCAGACAGCTGGAAATCTTGTTGTAAAATTAGAGTGTTACTAAATGACTGAAGAGTTGGTCTACGTAAAGTATCAGTTTATAGGCACAGCACTAAGGAGACACTGTTTTAAGGGACTTTTGGTGGTTGAACTATAATTACTTGATTTCTTAACTGCGCACAGAGATGTTACCTGGCTTAGGCAGTGGGTTTTTATGGAGCAGAGACTAGGTGCCAGATTCTGGGTTAAGTGTGGCACTTCCTCCGGAACCAGGAGGCTGCCATCTGCCCGCTGCTCGGGCACTGAAGGCCCGCGTGCTCCTTCCTCCTCACGGGCTTTCTCTGCTGCCTCATAAACCCAGCCACACCGGTTTTAGTCATTTTTGTCGTATTAGTAATCTAATAGGCCAAAATATTTTGATTTGTTTAAAGTTCTAATACTGAAGTATTTTTTTATTAACTGTTATTTCTTTTGTGAACTTTTCATGCTTCTGACTAAATACTATTTTGGTGCTTGAAAACGTCTTCAACTGTCTTTGGATTTATCTTTTTTTTTCCTTCGAGGTTGTGATCTTTAATTATAAGATAACGACGGGAAAAGGCTGTAGAGCCAATTCACAGTGTCTTCTGTTCAAGTCAAATAGAACGCAGAAGTGTCTGAAGTGAGAAGCAGGTGTTGGTCCTGTATCAGTTCGGGGCAAAGCAGACCTACAGTCCTTAGTTCACCCAAGCTTGGTGCCTGTGTTGGTGGCCAGAGCTGTTTCATGCCTGGGGCACATACAATGAATAGAATAGAATGAGAAGCAGATTGGAATGTGGTTATTGTCATAGTTTATATTTCTAGACTTAAAATCCTGACCAGAACTGGCACTTATTTGTATATAAGACACATAACTCTGATGATAAGTGTGTGGAAACTCGGATGCACACCATGCGCTTGGGATCGGAGAACCTGACACTGCTTTGTCGTCTGCAGAACCAAGGTGGGAAGCTGGCAGTGCTTGGCTCGTGTCACATGTTTAGTGACCAATACTTGGATAAAGAAGAAAACAGCAAAATCATGGTAAGCTTTCTTTTTCATTACATTAATGTATAATGTGTTAAGTATGATCTTCGCGTCATTAAAAACACACTGCCCCATTCATCTCTTGATGGAAAGCCAGCTGTTCCGAGCCCATCATGTGCCCTGCGCTCAGAATACAGAGTTGAGTCAGGCATAGTCTCTACTTTGAGACTGTGTAACACGGCAAGAGAGCAAGAGAGACCGAGAAGTAAATCCAGAAGGGTGTGGCAAGCATTTCTAAGCATGCCTGCTTGGAGCAGAGCGACCATGGGGAAGTGGTGAGCGACAAGCCCAGTTAGGGTCTCACGGTTAAAGTTCAGGAGTTTGAACTTTGTGCGGAAAGCCCTGGGGAGCCCTTGTAGGGTGTTGAGCAGCCTTGGGCATAGTCAGATCTGAGTTTTAGAAAGAGCCCCTTGTGAGGCGTATGGAGAGTGGAAAGGAGGAGGCAGCCTGGGGCCAGCTCGGAGGCTGGTGAAGTCAGCCAGGCAAGAAGGGCGAGGACCTGAAGGAAGGTAGTGAAGGTGTGAATGAGGGGAGGGGCTGGAGGTATTTAGGACGGGTTGTGATAGGACTGGTCACTGACTGATGTGGGAGGGAGGTAAAGGTGTGGCCATTGCTTGGCAGAGTGGTATGAAGGATGACAGGCCATGTGTGCCAAAGCTGTACATTGATGTGATTCTGGTGACTCGCTAGAAGAAGACATTCCCACTGAGCTTTTTCATTAATGAAACAAAGTCCTTCACCTTGGAGACCTCAAGGACTCTGTGTGTTGGGACTCTGTGGAGTCCACATGAAGTTCTAGTGTCACTAGACACATTCTAGGGAGGTCTAAATACTCGTATGGTCTATGTTTTAAGTTCAGATTGATATCAGCACATTAAACGGGGATTATTTTGGGACTGGGAACACATTTTAATCAATTCTGGCTGGCAGTTAGAGAGCAGAGTACCCTAATATAAATTATAAATTTCCGGTCCTGGCTGTTGTGGCTCAGTGGATTGAGCAGTGGCCTGCGAAGCAAGGGGTTCCTGGTTTGATTCCCAGTCACGGCACATGCCTGGGTTGTGGGCCAGGTCCCCAGTAGGGGGCATGCAGGAGGCAGCCACACACTGATGTTTCCTTCCCTTTTGTCTAAAAATAAATAAATAAAATCTTTTTAAAAACGTTTAAATTTCTGATAATAAAAGTGATATTATAGTGAGGAAAACTTAAATTTTTATATGATTTCACAAACAGGAAGGTGGCTACCCTCATTTGAACCCACTGGTTCACTTTTTCTTTGTTGTTATAATTCTCTATCCCTGCTTTCAGCTTTCTCCAATAACCAAGTATCTAATTCCAGTTTATTTTTTTAATCCAGGACGTTGTTTTCCAGTGGCTTACAACAGAAGACATTCACCTAAACCAGATTGATGCAGAGGACCCAGAGGTAGGAGGTTGTGAATCATTAAAAGAAACTTTTAAATGAAACTGGGTTCACCTTCTCAACACCACTTCTAACAGTTCCAAGGGAATAGGTATTTCTCACTTTGTTAGATGGCAAGGCGTGATGCTGTTTGGGGAGATGAAAGCTGTGTTGTAAAAAATAGTGAATTGTGGTGTGGGAACCTCTCTCTGTATGTATATAATAATTGGAATTTAAAATATGGTCCCTGGCCCAAACTTTCAAGATCAAAATATGTAGGGAAATACTTCTCTCAGAAATATGCAAGCTATAAAAATAATTTTTTCATGAAGAAACAAAGATCATCTGCATTGAAATTTTGTAAAGATTTTATTTATTTATTTTTAGAGAAGGGAGGGAGAAAGAGAGGGAGAGAAACATTAATCAGTTGCCTCTTGCACGCCCCCAACTGGGGACCTGGCCTGCAACCCAGGCATGTGCCCTGATAGGGAATTGAACCAGTGACCTTTCAGTTCGTGGGCCGGTGCTCAGTCCACTGAGCCACACCAGCCAGGGCTGAATTGAATTTTTAAACTAGAATTTTGTTGCCTTTGGGAATAACAATCCTGAAGGTATTATGACAATATTTATCAAACTAGAGAGAGTGATAAACACTGGACTAGGAACCAATAACCTTCGCCAATAACCTCGGACCTTAAGCAGGTTATTTTCATCCTTTTTTAATCCTAGTTTTCTAGGGAATACTAGTACCTTTGCTGTCTGCCTCACAGGATGATTGTGAGGCCTAAATTCATAGTTGTAAATTTATTTATTAAACTAAAGGTGTAAAAGGTGCTATGTATCTCTATAATACATTTAAAAAAACTTTTGTAATCACTGTATACTAAACACTATATATTGTATACTTCCACCTAAACCACCTTATCTAAGCTTCACAGTAGCCCCAAGAGGTGGATGGTGTTAAACTCATTTTATAGATGAAGAAACTAAAATTCTGTAAGATTGCCATGTGCTCCAATTTCAAGCAAATGTAGGGCCAGGACCCAAATCCAGGTCGGTCTCCTGATTCAGCTCTGCTCCTTACCCTCTGAAATGTCGGGAAGATGACTTCCCGGGTGGGCAGCAGGAGGTGGGCAAGAAGGCACTCAGAAATGATGGCTTCCCCTGATGGCTTCCTTCCTCCGCTGAAGACATGGCCACCCAGGGGCTGACTCAGGTTAGGAAACAGGAGAATCCCACGTCTAAAGCGTTAAGTGTGTGGCTGTTTTGCTTAAATTCCTCCTGAAAAGTGATGGAAGCCCCCGAGATAAAAGAATTGGGGTACAGCCAGGAATTCGCTTTTCCGATCTCACAGGACCTAGCTCTGAGTGGACGGATCTTTGGCAGCTGCCAACCCTAGTTAAGAGTGTCCTTGGGTCGAGGGACGCAGCACTGAGACGCTGCCTCTGCTCCTGTTCTGGGTGGCCGCCTTGCTCCTGCTCACTGTCTGTCATTCCTGTTTTCTAGCTGAGGAAACTGAAGTAAGTAAACTCTGGAAGGTCCCGCTTATGGTAGTTCCTGGCCGGGCCACTGTTAATGCCACGTCAGCCTGGTGCTGGGGCCTGTGCCTTTTCTCTGTCGCTCACACGTGGCACTGGACTGGCTTGGAAGGGAGGTGTCGGAAAGCCAGAGGAGTGCAGTGCGGTCACGCCTTTCTCTAAAACCGGGCAGGCTCACGGGTCTTCCGAGTGCGAGTCCTGGCGAGATGCGGGCTTTGTGTTGTAAGGCTTCCGAAAGTGAGAGGCTGGATCCGGTAGCACCGCAAAGTGAGAAATTCCAAAACTGGAACTTCCTGTGATTTCCGATCAAATCTTGTTACATCCAAATGGGTTTCAAACCCAGGCAACATAGTTCATTTTCAAACGATGTGTAAGAAAATCAAACAGTAGCTCAGTGAAGAGTTGGAGAGACTTATGTAATCAGTCTTGACCTCAAAATCTGCTAGGAAGTCATGGAAACCAGTGGTCTGAGGAGTGCGAGGCCGTGATGGTTTTCTGGGCCAGGAGCCTGTGGCAGGCCTGTGCGCAGAGACGGGAGTCGGCCTCCGGACCCATGGGCAGGCGAGCCCCCCAGCGCTGATCCCGTGCTGCATCCTGGCACAGTCCCTGCCCTTGACATCCCTCTCACCGTCACCCCACTGTCACTGAGGGGCTCAAAGGCTCTCAAACAGCCACATGTTACAGGGAAGAGCCGTAACTTGTGTGCTCCTCCCTTGTTTCTTGCCTACAAAAAGTTTGAGGATGGGGGCAGTTTCTGGCCCTTGGGATAGAGAAAAAAGGTGAGCCTGTTGGTCTGCTTTCTGGAATGCCCAGGGGTGTCTCCTCGAGTACTGGTGCTGGAACGTGGGGGCCAGTCTGTTGCAGGTGGCTTCAGAGGACCGATTTTCCAACCATCACCAGGTTGGCCTTGTTAGATAGAATCAGGGCTAGCTGCAGCTCAAAGGGCAATTAGGAAGAGTTCTTGTTGCCAGCATGCATTTATTTAACTTTAAATTAATTTTTGAATCGGTAATACATTCACAGAGTTTGGAATTCAAACACACATACAATAAATAGTCTGCCCTCTCTCTTTCCCCAGCCACTTTGCTCCCTGTCCAATGACAGCAGTCTTAGAAGTTTCTGGTATGTGTAGACACACTGTCCAGGGCCTTACTTCTTAGAATTACCAGTATGTCTTAGAGATGTCTCCTATTTATACATAAAGAGTTTCTTTGTTCGTTTTTTTGTTGTTTTTTAAGATAGTGTTTTCCCTTGTTTGCACTGTAGTATATTTAGCCAGTCTCCAGTTGCTGGGCATTTAGGTTTTCCTGCTCTTCTGTTACCAACACACAGCATGCACCATCGTGGAGGGCGCTCGGCAATGCTGGGTGCATGTCCTTGGCTGGGTGAGAAGGGCTGGGTCTAGTGTTCAAGTGGGGGGTTGCCAGTGCTGGGGCCACCGGGTTCGCTCATGTAACAGGAGAAAAGCAGAGTGTACGGCCCACATGCTGGTGGGTGGGTAGATGGTGCAGTGGAAGCTGGTGGACTTTCTTTCATGGTTGCCTCTGTCTTCTCACTGAAGTAGAAAATAAGGTCATCGGCTAAACTTAAAGAAAGAAGAACCACTTTAGATGGTCGAAGTGACAAAAGGAAAGAAAGCACAGAAGAATGGGAAAGTGAATGGGCTGGGGGAGGATTATTGATTGCTGAGCACTCAAGGTTGGCGATCGTGAGGTTAAAGGCCGACGGGCAGCCTGGTGGGGGTGTGCCTCTGCAGCCGTGTTCTGTGGGATGACTGCCGGCATCAGTGATTGGAGAGGTGGATTTCGCCAGCACTGGGGCTGAGCCAAGGGACTTTTGTTTCTCTTTGCACATGAAGTGGCTTGGTCGAGGTTTAGTTGTCAGTGATCACGAATAGTGAACTCTCTTGGCAAGAGAATATAAATATTGCAGATTTAGACCTGAGACACTGGCGACGGGACAGATTAAACTCTTGTTTCTAGCTTGCTGAACAGAACCTCTTGTGGCTTTCAGATTTCCGACTACATGATGCTGCCCGACACAGCCACCCTGTCAGAGCGGCTCCGGGTGTGTCTCCAGGAGGGTGATGAGAACCCCCGGGACTTCACCACCCTCTTCGACCTGTCCATCTACCAGCTGGATATCACCTCCCTCACCAAGGTCATCAAGTGAGTACCTATGGCTCTCTGAGCAGCACTGCACTCCGTTCTGAGTGTTCGGTTTGGAAATGTGAGCCTGAGCACAAGACTGAGGGTCACGGCGAGTGTGGTATGCAAAACGTGCTCTCAGTTCTGTGATGAGGTCGGCAAAGAGAGCTGGGGTATTGGGGGGGGCATGGTACAGGGGGAATGGCCTCCATGCTGTTAGCCCTTACTGTGTTTCAGGTGCTATATCAGGCACTTAGTGGGAGCAGGGGAGCAGCTTGTTCCGGTTTGCCTAGGACTTTCGTGGTTTTAGCACAAAGAGTCCCATGTCCCAGGCATCCTCTCGTTAAACCCAGGTGGTTAGTCATCCTCTTTCCCTTAATACTTTTAGTAGTCCTCTGAGCTACCTGTTTCATTACCAACTGAGGACACAGGTTTATTTTATTTTATTAGAGAGCAAGGAGGGGTGGGGGAGGGGAGAGAGAGAGAGAGAGAAACATCAGTTGGTTGCATCCCACAACCTAGGCATGTGCCCTGACTGGGAATCGAACCCCCAACCTTTTAGTGTAGGGGATGATGCTCCAACCAACCGAGCCACACCAGCCAGGACAGGAAACAGGTTTAAAGAGGGAAGGTACCTTCCCAAAGTGGGAGCCGGGATTTCAAGCCAGGCCTGAGTGACTATCAAGCCAGGGCTCTACCCTGTCTCACTGTTCACTTTGTTGTTGTTTTCCATCCCTAATGGCAGGGACAGGGACTAAAACTTAGGAGTATCTTTGGCCTGGAGTGGGATCCACATTGGGGTAAACCAAAGGCTGAGGGTGCAGCTGGAAACAGCTGTCTGACTTCCTGCCTCCAGACTTGTGCTCTCAAGTTCAGCAAAGACAGAGCTCCTGCTGTGCCGAGTGCTCTACCTGCAGAGTGTGGTTTTGTGGAGGGGACAGACGAACACTGTGATACGGGTTTTTCCAGGGATGCTCAATGGGGAATATAAAACTGGAGGCTGTGGGCATGATGATGAAAGAGGATTCGGTCCGGACTGGGGTGCGCAGCGAAGGCTTTATGAAAGAGGGGCCATTTCAGGCAGGCACTGATCATTTCAACAGACACTTCCTGGGGCCTTGGGTCTGCTGGGCGCTGTGTGTTAGGGGGTGGGAAGGATTTCAGGGCACGGGTAGGGAGGTTGGGAGAGAGCCTTCTGCAGCAACGTAGCTCATATGAGCAAAGCCCTAGGCAGGCACACGTGCAGCTGTGTCTGGGCAAGCATGTTCATTTCTAATGGCCCTTTGAGCTGTAATTAGCCTTGACTCCTAACAAGGCCAACTTGGTAACAGTTTAAAAATGAGTCCTCTGAAGTCACCTGCAGCATAGTGTCCCACATTGTCTAGCACCAGCACTCGAGGAAACACACCTGAGCATGGTTTCAGTACAGTTCGGTACAGTCAACTCCGTCTGGGGTTGGAAAGCAGGAAATCACGGCCAGGATGCCCAGGGCTGGGACTTGGCAGCAGAAACATATGTATGTATGTGTGTGTGCGCGCGCATGCGCGCAGGTGATAGGACCTTTAGCTTAGAACTGCCCCTAATGACATTGCCTTTTGGGTAGAGTGTGTCATATGGCTTCTGGCTGGTAGGGATTGGCCAGGTCTGAGTTCCGATTTTGCCTTTGTCACTTCTTAACCCTTGAACTCAGGAAGCTACTTCATCTCTACACCTCTGTTTCCTCCTCCACAAGAGACTACGCCCACTCTCCAGGGTTGTTTTGAGGATTAAATGAAATAAACTTAAGTGCCTAGCAGGGAGTTGGGCACAATATGTGGCATTTAGTCGGTGCTCAATAGAGTTACTTCTCTTCCCTCCATGGGGACTCTGCTCATTACAAGGAAAGATCCCCCCCAGCACAAGGGAGCAGTAGAGTAGGTAACAGCAGTAGGACCAGCCGGTCACCTCTCTGCAGTCACAGACCTCTCTCCTCTCTGAAGTCACTTACACGTAGAAGCAGATGCGAACTTTGTTCGTACCCATTGGCATCTCCTTGTTTCGCTTACTTGTGAAAGTCCAGTCAGGTGAGTGCATTTTAATTTGCCTCATTTCCAGAGGCGTTCAGCCAACTTACACAATTCTGCACCATTGTTCATCGGGTAAAAATAAACAGGCTCTTCAGGAGAAGCTTGATGTGGAAGGCGAAGGGACTTCACCTTTCGGTTCTTGGTAAAGTCACACTGTCTGATACCGTAGAGAAGAGTCATGAAGGGGTGGTCACATTGCACATGGGAACACATCTTCGTGTGTCTTCCTACGGAAGTGCTGAACTGCCTGGTTAGGTGGAGAAGAGCGCAGTGTGGTCAGTCAGATGCTCTTCGCTCAGGGTCTCATCCTGGTCCCCGCTTTTTTGTCTTGTCACTATCACAGGGCTTACGAACAGCTAAACGTGAAGCATGAGCCTCTCCAGCTCATCCAACCTCAGTTTGAGACGCCGCTGCCAGCCCTTCAGCCAGCGGTGAGTGGGTGTGCTTGGGGGGTCCCACTGCAGAACCCACCGCTTGCCCTTCCCTTCCTAGAGGGGCCCTCCCGGGGACCCTTCCTTACGCCATCTGTGCCCCTCCTCATGGAGGCTCCTTCCTCTGCCTCTCGTCAGGCACTGGGACCAGAAGTTCTAGTGTTCTACAGGGGCTTGCTTCCCTTTGGTGTAGTTCTCAACTGAGAAATCAAGGCCATGGGCCTTTCTGGCTTTTGAACATGCCCCATCTTGTGGGGTCAGAGGGCATCGCTGAGAATCCTGGGCAAACAGCAGGAAAGTGTGTGCTGCGGTTTCTGGGCAACAGGCCCTCAGCGTCACCACGCAGCCCCCACAGCCCAGGCGAGCGTTCCAGCCCAGCGTTTACTCCGCTTGTAAACTGTCTTCAAAACTGTCTTATCCTGCCACCTTCTGGAATATTCTGAGCCATTTGGTTTCTTCTCAGTAGCTTGAAATTGGAAGCATTTACACCACAGAAAATCACAAATGCTATATAGATCAGGACTTGGGTTTTGAGAGCTGATAGTTAAGCATTTATCAGCACACTGCTGATTCATACCTGCAAATTTTGGCTCCAAGATTAGTGCTTTCTACAATAATTTACGTCTGCTTCCCCAGTTTCTGTCCCTAAAGAGCTCATGATTAAATACAGAACAAATTGTACAATCACATGTTCACCACAGATATGCCTAGTGAGCCATAAGCTCTGTGTCCTTGCAGGAGTCAGTGGGCCCCAGTATGCCAGCTCGGTCAGGTTCATGGTGTGTGCAGGGCTGGCTCCGCCGGTCTGTTTACGGTGGGCTAGTGTCCTGCCTGGTGTGGCCTGGTGGGTTGGGGCAGGAGGACATGATGGGCGTTTGGGTGGTTCATCCCAGGGAAAGGCGGAGGTGGCCCCTCATTTCCCTCAGGTCTCATCACTGTCGGGTTGGCTTTGGGTATGCTCTCATGACAGACCTTCTTCTTTTTAGGTTTTTCCCCCCAGCTTCAGGGAATTGCCCCCTCCTCCACTGGAGCTGTTTGACCTGGACGAGACGTTCTCCTCGGAGAAGGCGCGGCTTGCTCAGATCACCAATAAGTGTAAGCTTGTCTTCTTTTGTGAGTTTTATTTAATTGTGAACTTCTGAGATTTGCCGTGAGGGAGAGTTTAGCGTTCATTTAGGGAGAACAAAATATGAACAGGAGTATAAAGTTACAGTTTCCGTTCGTGTAACTGATACCGTTCTCTCCAGTCCAGTTAGCCCAGGGAGTCAGGCCATGGTGCTGAGCAGAACCTGCGGTCTCAGCTGTTGTCCCTGCAGGTCCTGAGTTCTGACCTGCTGCGTGACCCTAGAGTGAGTTCCGAACTTGGCTGCTACTGGTGCCAAGTCTAGGTCACTAGTCAGGGGAGCAGTTCAATGGGAGAGTGGAATCAGGGCCAAAAGAATTATAGCCGCTTCAGAGTGGGTCCTTCAGACGGGTTCTAGGAGGAGCCAAGCACGCTCACCTTGACACATGGATGAGGACATGAGGCCTAGGCCACACAGCTGCCTGGTGAGTGACACCCCTGAGTCTCTGTCCAGTGCTCCCCGACGTGCCCCGATGCCAGCACAGCCAACGGGCCTACACACAAGGTGCTAAGAGGCATGAAATTAACCATTTTGAGGCGGAGACCCCACTCCTGAGAATATAAGGAGGTAAAAGAAGGTATACAGACATCTACTGCATTATTTACTTAGAAAATAAAGTAGAGCTAGGAATGGCTGTAGTGTCCCAGCAGGGGAATGGTAGCAAACTGCCGCATTCAGTCAGTGGAACGACGTGCAGTCATTATAAAAGGGGTTTATAAAGGCTGGAGGGTGACACCGATAGACTTCAAGTGAGAGTCCTAAGTGAAGGAAGCAGGACAGAAACCTGCTCGGCCATTAGGTTCCCAACTGAGTGAACAGCACCTGTGTGCCCCGAGACCAGACAGGAGTACGCAGAAATGAAAATTGTTCAATGCAGAACACCTTTCCTGCATCTCTGTTCTGCCCAGGCACTATGGTAGGTGCTGGGTAGTCAAAAATCAGCAAGACCCAGAGGTTAGTCCAGTAGTAATAATGGACCTGGAAGGATCAGGTGCTGTGACCCGGCATTTCCAGTTCTAGCAGTTTATCCCACAGAAGTCCTTGTAGAAATGCAAAACAAGAAAGATTTAGTGATAGAGATATTAATTGTAGCATTCAAAAAATGGGCAATAGTCTAATGGTCCATCAGTACGCAGATTGGCTAAAAAATACAGAAAAAAGTAGGATATTATACATCTGTTAAATGAAAGATGCAGAGCGTACGCTTTGACATGGCATGTCCATGTGACACGGTCAGATGATGAAGGCAATTTACAGAACTATCTACGTCTGATCCCAGTGGTTACACACACGCAAATATGTAGGCATAATGTGGCAGTAATTACCCTGCGTAGTACCGGTGGCGATAGAGGTAGTGGGAGAGATTTTTGCAGCTGTGTGGCTTGAATATTTTAATAAAAACCTTACATTTCTATCCTAATGTTAGAAAGAACAAACCTGCCCTGGCCGCTGCGGCTCAGTGATTGCAGCGCCATCCTGTAGCCAAGAGGCTGCGGGTTCATCCCTGGTCCAGGCACAGGCGCGTGCAGCCCCAGGCTGGGTGCGCACAGAGGCAGGAGGTCGATGCTTCTCTCTCATCGATGTCTCTCTCTCCCTCACTCTGTCTCTCTCAATGAAAATGCCCTCAGGTGAGGATAAAAAATAAAACAAAAAAAGAAAAGGCAAATCAGAACAGGGAAAAGAAATTACAGTGTGAGAAGGGCAACAGAATGGCTGTTTATCCTTGAATATGAGTCTGTTGGGGATGGTTGTGCAGAGGTAGGCTGTTGAGGGAATTGTGGGTGGTTTTTTTCTTCTTTCATTTCCTTATCTATAATATTGCTGTAATAAATGCTCTTTAAAGTACCCGTATGCCCTTCTCATAATGGCCCTTGCTGCATTCGGGGAGTGGTGACTTGATTTCTTACTGGTTGTTGTTCTTTGTAATGTCGGAATGCTGGATCGGGGAATGGGAGAGCCAGGGCTAGGCCAGCTTTATTCTAATTGGGAGTGTCACACTTTTGTCCTCATTTATAAAAGCAGTGCACCAGAGATCTTTATAGTGTGTCCTGTGGCCACATCACCCTAGGAAGTGGTGAGTGATCGTAAAAGGTGCAGGAATTTGACAGGGGGTGCCTAAATCCCAGTAAGTTCATATCTAGGGAAGATAAGGGTTAATCTAACTGGCCTGATTGTGCTTAGGTACTGAAGAAGACCTGGAATTCTACGTCAGGAAGTGTGGTGACATTCTCGGAGTAACCAATAAACTACCAAAGGACCAGCAAGATGCCAAACATATCCTCGAGCACATCTTCTTCCAAGTGGTGGAGTTCAAGAAATTGAACCAGGTACAGAGCCCGGGAGGACTCGCCTGTGGGAGCGCTTCGAGTGGTGGCATCACCCATAAACTGAGCTTTGTGCCGTTCATTCATCTGCAAGTATTTATTAAGTAACCAAGCGAGCAAAACAATCCCCGCACTGATGGAGTTCCCGTTCTAGCTGAAGGAGACAGTAAACAGTAAACATATAAGCCAATCACAAAGTATGCTGGGAGACGAAAAGCACTCTGGTACAAAACAAGCAGAGCAGGGTTAGGGGATCGGCGTGCTGAACATGGCAGTGTTGAATGGGGTGGTCGGGGGAGGCCTCACAGCAAAGCCGGCACTGGAGCTAAGACTTGAAAGTGTTGCAGGATTTAGGTGGGGGACAAGTGTCCCAGGCAGAGGGAGGACCGGTGCAAAGTCCCTAAGGCCGGGCTTTGCCTGGTCTGTGTGAGGAACAGCAATGACGTCATTGTGGCTAGAGAGAACTGAGCGAAGGACAGAGCAGCAGGACGTGAGGTCAGCACTTTGTGTCTGAATCCATCTTTCTCCAGACTGAGGACCCGCTACTTTGAAATTGTGCCTGGCCTCCATTTCATTTATACCTGGACAGGATTTCTCACATGAAATGCCAACCACTGTTGTTAAATGGGCATTCGTACACTACTGACGAAAGAATAAACTAGTCCTACTTTTCTGGAGATATTTTTAAAAATAGTATTCAAAAGCCCTAAAAATGTATATACCTTTGACCCAGCAATTCTAACCTCAGAATATTTCTTAATGGTGTAATAAGGGTGTGTACAGATTTACCCCCCAGATTCTCCAATTGTTCAGTCGCATTGTTTTAATAGAGTAAATGAAATCATCAATAGGGAAGAATAAAATCATCAGTATGTGAAGTCCCTAGGGTGCGTCCACAAGATTAAAAATGACTAGAAGGGGTGTTTAAGGGCTGTGAAGACATTCATGGGGTGGGGGAAGGGTTAAACAGTAGAAAGAAAGAGTCCGTTTTTCTTCATATATATTTAGGAGTTTAGATGCTGAGGGGGAAGACTAGTTCGGTTCTGAGCCTTCACTGGCAGGGCTGGCAGTGCTGTGCACTCGTACTGTATGCCTCGTGTGTGCCAGGCTCAGTGCTGGGTGTTGGGGCTACGCCAGTGAGCAAGATGCATGCAGTCCTCGCTGTCTCGGAGCTGTGGGAGCTGAGCAGGTGGGAGTATGTGGGCATTTACAGTGCTCTGAGGTAAATGTGCGCATGGCATCCAGAGGTGAGGTGTTCATGTAATACCTGCTCAGCACTGAAACGTGGGATGGGGCTCAGGTAGATTCCCGAGTACTTACCCTGCTGGCAAGGCAGGGACAGGCCCCCAAGGCCAAAGTAAGAAGTCCAGTGGGTCTTTGTGTCAATGCCTGCAATGGTATTTACTCCCTACATCCTGGTGGGTGATGGACAGTGATCAGAAGCCCTGTCCTGTTAGTGAAAACTTGACCCTTAGGCTGCATTTGGCCTTAAAGCCAGAGATAACCTGTGTGTTCCAACTAATGATGTTTCAGAATCTCTAATCAGATCCAAAACACTGAAGATCACACTTCAGACTTTGCACTGACATACTGAATTCTATGTCTTATTCCCTCATCCAGGAACACGATATTGATACGAGCGAAACTGCATTCCAGGATAATTTCTGAGGATCCTGCCTCTTGCAGCATTTTCTGCCTCCTGATTTGTCAACTGTTTTTCAGCTCTTCCTCAACTCCTTTATCAAAGTTGTCTCTCCTTTCTACTAGGAGCTGTGTAAGGCTTGTGTATCTTTTGTAGTGCCAAGATAGGTAAAACATTTCTAACTCACAAGATCCTTCTGTAAGATATGTTCCATTTTTTTAAATTAAATCTGAACTTTTATAATATATGAAATAGTGTTTCACTGAAGTCTTTTCTTTCATCTCTAGTTCTGGATTGGGGTCTCTTTTATCAAAGACATAAATAACTGTCAAGCTTGTGAATACTGTACAGCTTTTGGACAAGTTCAAAAGGGTGCAGTCCCTTTGCCCCACTGCACCTAATGAAAAAAGTAAAATAGTAGGTGGACATCCTTACATATCCAGCTGCCCACAAGACACAGCCATTTGAAGGCTCTTGTATCCACCCATACTTTGTGCCCCTTCTCTGAGCTCCTGACGCATTCAGTGTTATCATTCGGGGTGATAGTGCAGGGCAGAATGATTATCCCAAGGACAATGGGAGAAACTATCGCTGCTTGAATGGGGCAGCTAGATGTGGGAATGCACAGTAGTGTACTGGATATGCTGGGAACCAGCTTGGGGGATCCCAGAAAACCAGAGGATTGCAGAGCCACTGCCAGTGTGTATGGGATGTGGTGCAGTGGGAATGGTTAGCAGGTGGGCTTTGTAAGATGGGGCTGCGGAGGGCAGGCCATCTAGGGGAGAGTGTGATACAACCCCAAGAGGAAGTAATGAGGATGTGGACCAAGGTGCTGTTGTAGGAAGGGGGGCATTTTGAAATGGATTTGGTCTGGGGGTTGAAGGTCAGATTGCCAAGATTTTGATCCTGACTGCTTGGTGGTGGAGGTATGGGAAGATGGGGACTCCAAAAGGTGAACTGTTTTCAGCATAAGAATCCAATTGAGATGATGACATTTCATGCAGTGGAAATGACCAGTAAACAGCTGGAAATCCCTGAGTCTTAGAGAAGATGTCCGGTCTCAAGATGTGAGTTCACATAAGTCACCTGACATGAAAAAATTAACCGACTTGAACTGGTGTTTCCACTTTATTCTTAACAACAAGTAACAGCATCAGTCCTAGCAGATAACAGCATAAAAATAACTGCTGGAGATTTTATTTTAACTCAAATACATCTCCGATCAGAGAAACAGTGTCAAAAAGAGGAAGTAACATGAGAAAGGAGAGATATGTGTAACGAACATCTCAGTCCTAGTAGAAAGGGGGAAAATGTGATACCTTATGATTCATAGATCTATGGCTTTTGCTAAGTTACTTTTTATTTGTAAAACCAAATGTAAGAGATTTTTAAACTTGTTTCCTAAAAGGTCCTAGGGCACTACATATGCCTTAATTTGAAAATTTTCAGAAATAAATACAGATGATCCCTGAAAACAGAATGGAAGGATGGAGAGAGAATTTCACCCTCTTTAGGCATTCAGTTCCCCTTCCTCCCACCCATGTTACCTTCCGCTGCCTTTAAGAGACAGCCAGAAATACACACTTTAAAAAGAAAATTCTTGCTGACACCAAACTTTAGCATGAAGCCTACTCATGTTTCAGCCTCGGGCTGCGCTCCTGCAGCCCACAATCTAATCCAGGAGGGGAACTGCCTTCCTAAGAGCCGCAAACGGGGACAAGCAGCACGAAGGAGATCCACAGTTCTGGAAGCTTGTCCAGGGCTGCTGACACACGGGGTCGTCGGGGGTGGCTCCGGGCAGAATGGGGTCCCAAACGGCAGGCCTCAACGGAGGCTACCCAGCGACGACGGCTGGCTCTGCGTGTGCACGGCTTTCGGGATTGTCCCGGCGAGGCAGCAGGGCCGGGACAGGCAGCCGGAACCCCAGGCGCTCCAAGCGGAACCGAGCGCAGGTGCCGCCCTGTGACGTCAGGCGGCGAGCCTCCCGAGATGCCGCGCGCGCGCGCCGAGTCCGAGCGCGCGTCTGAAGTGCATGCTCGGTGAGAGGCGGCGGGTGACCCGCGGTCAGACCGCACCTGGCCCCAGGCGTCCGCCTACACCCGGGTGCGCGACCCAGGTCGTGGCCCTGCCCCCGGTCGCCGCGGGCAGCAAGGGACTGATAACCTTTGTGAGCTTGTGTGCTGTGTGCAAAGCAGCTTACCGGACCTCAAAGGACAAGCGAGAGAGCAGTGAATTGTCACAACAACAGCAATAAACCGAAGAGTCGCATAAATGACAACTGAAAGTCATGTAGTACTTATTCTGTACCAGGGTGTTTTCAGTGGTTTACAAATGCTTTGTTTATAGCCGCCGTACAAAGCAGGTGCCAACCAGGGCAGTGATGAAGAGCACTGACCCTGGAACCAGACAGCCCAGCTCGGAATCCCTGCTTCGCCATTTCCCAGCAGTGTGACCCGGGGGAGGCCGGTGCCTCGGTTTCCCCATCTGCTAAAGGAGGATAACTCTAACACTGTAAACTTGTTATAAGGATTAAATGAGTTAAAATTTGTAGAGCGCACAGAAGAGTGGTTGGCACATAGTAAAAGCTAGCTAAATTTTTGGTGACTTATTTTTACAGATGAGAAAACTGAGGAACAGAGAGGTTAAGTAATTTTCCTAAGACCACACAACTAGTATATGGTGGAGTTGGACTCAAACCTGAGGAAGTCTGGCTTCAGAGCCTGCACTTAAAAACAAAATTATGTATATTTATTGCCCTGACTGGTGTAGCTCAGTGAGTTGGGTGTGTAGACCTGCCAACTGACAGATTGCCTGGGTTGTGATTTCAGCCTTCAGTTTCTGATGGGGGCGCATTCAACAGGCAACCAATCAATGTTTCTCTCCCTTTCTCCCTCCCTTCCTCGCTCTCCAAAAGTAAGTAAAAGCTAAAAAGAAAAACTATTTTTTAAAAATTGACTTTGGAGCGAGAGAAAAACATAGCTTTGCTGTTCCACTTATTTACGCACTGATTGGTCGACTCTTGCTTGTACCTGGACCAGGGATCAAACCCACAACCTTGTGTTATCTGGGACGGGGCAACGTTCTAACCGACGGAGCTAGCTGGACAGGGCAGAGGCTATACTCTCAAATACTATGCTTTAGCAGTGAAGACGGGTTGTCCATATGAATTATTTTATGAGGGAAGTGGTGGGAGAAGCCCTGAATTGATGGATGTGGAACCTTCTAGCACTTGAGATGTCAGTGTTTCTTCTTCTGCTATGGTAAATGGAGTTTTCATCAGCGCGCTGGACTGCCCCCAAGTGTCCAGCAGCTTCTGGAAGAGGAGCTTGAGGCAGAAGCAGGGGCTGAGAGGCTGGCGCTCAGCCAGGTCTCCCGAGGCTCCTGTTCATTTTCCTTCCACTCGGCAGGCCTCCCGGGGAGCTGGGTGCTCAAGGTACTTGTGACACGGCAACTTAAAATGGAAAGTCCTGAATTCAACTCAACAGCTGAATTCTGGGCCTTGGGGATATGCAGTGAATGCAGGGTCCACTTATCCTCACCAAGCAACGTAGTTCTGTCGAGGTAAGAAATGTTCAGACCTGTAGAAAATTTTTATAATTTTATTTGAGCCAAACTGACAATTGCCAGGAAGCAAAATCAATGGATTGAGAAAATGCTCCGGAAAATGGCAGTTTTACCACTTATTTTATACCTTAGAATAAAAGGGGAACACTAAAAAGGTTATGGGGAGGGAAGATGATAAAAAGTAAAATGCATACACATACTTCCTTGACAATTGTGGATAATTAACAGTTAACAACATGATAACAATAACAATGGGGATTTGTGGTCTCTGGGTGGTTGTGCCTGAAGGGTCTAGAAAAAAAGGAAATTACCTTGACAAAGGTATGTGGTAGATGCAGAAACACAGGCTCAGTTAATGTATAAAGACTGGCCTTTGTCAGGGACAATACCCCACCTAGGGCCTGACGACCTGATTTCAGTTAGAAAGTTTTGACCTCAGACCATCCTGAGTGGTTGGTTACTTTCAGTGTCCGAGCTTGTAAGGCCGCCAGGCAGGCCTGCCCTGAGCTTGTCAGGGTTCGTGCGTGGCCCCTTCCCTATGCCCTGGCCCCCAAGTCCAAAGGTGGAAACGCCCAAGTCAACAAGCAGATTAGGGGCAGTGGACCCCAAGGATAAATAGGAGATAGGTGGGAGGGGCGGAAGTGTTCCTGACCCCAGGGAAGGCGAGGGAGCTAGCAAGTTTCTTTTGGCTGGAGATGGGGGGAGGGGAGTGGCCGGGCAGAATCCTATTAATCTGATTATGGAGGACCGAGGCTTTAAGTTCTGGAGAAGCTAGATCAGGTTTACATTTAGGGGGCTCGCTCAGGCTGCTAGGCAAGAGAAGAACCGAGGAGCCAGAGCCCCCGAATTGGAGGCTCTTTGAAGAGGAGGCAGGCTGGAAGGCGCAGCCCTGGTCTAGGCGGGGGTGAGGGGGCCGCTTCAGGGCAGGGGCTGTAGGCGGAGGAACGGCTTGGACTAGCGCTGGGCTAGTTTCACCCAAGGGCCGTTTCCCGACCTGACTCTCCCATCCCTGCGGCTCACTCCCTTTCCCCTGTCTTTGCTGTGTGGGGCTACTCCCGGGCTGCCCGATCCACACCTTGCCTGAGTCCAGACTCAGTCCCGAGCCGACCGGTTCGGAGATGCACCTCTTGGATCCTCTTTGCCCTTGGGCTTCAGGGGCTGTGCAGCGCCCAAGGGCCGGCCGGCCCCGCCCCCGAGCAGGCCCCGTCCCCATCAGGCCCCGCCCCGAGCCTGCCAGTCTGCCTGCGCGCCAGGCCCGGGCGGTGCCGACGCGCTTGGCGGGAGATAGGAAAGTGCTTCTGCGCGCGCTAGCGGTGGCCGCAGTTCCTGCGAGCGGCGGCGGGACCTGCGGATACGCTGACGCTTCCCAGCGCGGCCCCGGGGCCCGGAGCGGCCAGAGCAGCCTGCGCTTTGACCCCGGCCCGGCTCCCGCTCCGGGCTCAGCCGGCGGGCAGGCGAGCGCGGCGCGGCCCGGGCCGGGGGGGATGTCTCGGCGGACGCGCGGGTGAGCAAAGTGGGGCAAGTGAGGGCCCCTCCCTAGGACTCATCCCCCCCCCCGACCCCTGCCCTACCCCCACCTTAGCCCCCCACGAGCGGGGCGGGGTTCCCTCGGGAAATGCTGCGTCCTGGGCCGCCCGAGGCAAGGGGCGCGCCAAGCCGGGGGTCTCTTGGGGCCTCTCGTTCTGCTCTTCGGGCCTGTTGGGCCTTGGAGCCGAGGCGAGTGGGTCTCCTGGGACCTGGGCCAAACCCTGCATGAGGTCATTTCGTCTCCCGCCTAATTGCGGAGTGGGGGTGGGACAGCGGTGTCCGCTGGAAGAGCCATTACCAGGGAGGGAGGCGACCCCTGGAAAGGGAAAGTGATTCTCCAAGTCACGGCGCGCGCGGGAGGCCAAAGCCGGGAAGACACTTGTCGTTCAAGCCTCTTTGCGTTCAGGTTTGCCAGTGGGCATTTTTTCTCAACACTCGTGGAAGCACAGAGCACCCTAAGCCCTATCCTCGGCTCTAGAAGGGTGCCGGCGGATGGGGGTGGGGAAGGGCCTCTTTTGTCTCCCACCACCTGGGGTTCCCGGTCTCAGCTGGGTTGAGTTTCAGAGACCTTTCTTCCTGTTGTACTTGAGTTTTTACATCAGCTGGGGTTGACGGTGAGAAGAGAGACTATTGTACATCGAGACCATTCGGTTTCAGCAGCCCCTGGGGCCAAGACAGGAACTGCGGTCTACATTTTACTCATTCCCCTAGGGAGTAAGGGGCAGAGTTGAGCCTGAAACCCGGTCTCTGAGCCCCAGGTACCTTTTTTACACCTGTGTGCCCGGCGCCTGAACTCCGGGCTTTTCCTCCAGTCTGGGAATGGGGATGACTGTGGGAACCTCCCCTGTTCCCTCCCTGGCTTCATGCAGCCCAGTTAACCTTAAACCCTTCTCCCGATGGGGTTTGTCTTCTCAGGACCAGGGTATAGACTTCAAGAGCACTGATTGCTGGCTTCCCGCAGAGCTTCTCAGAGCTTCTCTCAGTAGAGAAGTGGCTGATCCCTGGGCAGTGGTTGGGTCCTCGACAGAGGGGCTTCAGGCCACAATTTCCCAGATCAGCTCCAATAGTTTTCTTGTGGGGCACTTGTCAGACCCTGTCCTGATTTTTTGGTTCAGGAAGTGTTCCTCCTGGGACTCAGGGGAGGAACTCCCTCCTATGTGAGGGATGGCTTCTGCACCCTGGCAGTCCTCACCTGCTGTAACTCTCCCCTCACCCATGCTCTCCCCCACCCTTCCCGCTCAGCTTCTGACTCACCCCACCTGGAGCAGAGCCCGGCACATGGAAGGGTGTAGAAAGGGTGTGTTGGACCTACACGTGGTTGCCACCACTGACTTGGCCTCTGCTTTTTCAGCTGGGATTATGAAGTGAGGACTTGAAGGTGTCGATTTGGCACCTGGCTCTGGATGTGGCAAGTGGCATGACCCCAGTGAGCCTCAGTTTCCACATTAAATGGGGATAGTGAGAATGCGTGTGAAAGGGACAGTCAGCGCCATGTTGGTGACAGAAATTTATCATCCCTCACAGAATTCTCCCAGCTGAGGCCCTGGCCAGAGAGCTCATCCCAGTAGGCCGAGGCTGTGGGTTCGATCCCAGGTCAGGGCACATGCAAGAGTCAACCAATGAATGAGTAAATAAATAGAACAACAAATCAATGTTTCCCTCTCCCTAAAAATAATTTTTAAAAAAACTTAAAAGAATTGGCCCAGCCGAGCTGCTGTCCCCACTAGAGTATCAGAGAGTGATCACGCTCTTTTCCATCCTGAGCCAGCTGCTGGAGAAATGAGGTGGGTTCTGTCAGAAAGAGGTCTGGGGCAGTGGACTGTAAAGCCACCTTCATTTTGTCATTAGCATCTCACAGGGTTTTTGTCTTCTACTTTGAGATGGTGGAAGAACCTACACACTGGGTCAGGAATGACTGGGGAGAGCTGAATTCCAGGTCTTTCTGTGATCTATTGCTGAGTTTAGACACTGTCTCTTTCCAAAAATGTTACATTAATTAGCCTTTCTTATGTACTAACAGGCAGCGTGGTGTGTTCATTCATTCCTGAAACTGCTCATTCTCTGAGCAAACATTTAGGGCCTTTTGGTGTCAACCCCCACAGGCCATGCTGATGTGGAGGTGGGGCTGACCTGTCCCCGACATCACGGAGACAGGAAGCCTAAGACCTACTTTTTTTTTTTTTTTTTTTTAAGGTTTGAGAGTATGCTTATTCCACCTGGGGACAGGGAAACGAGGAAGGCCTTAGGACAGAAGAAGCTACAGGAGAGAGCCTGGGCGGGGCTGCTGTGTCTCTCTAGAAATGTTCTAGGGGAGAAACGAGCCTGTGCGTAGGCAAGGCTTGAGAGGGAGTGTGCAAAAATGGATATAATTACTAAGATGTTGTATTTGAAGTATTTTTCCCAAGTAGTCAATATTTCTTAAAATTCTCACGCTTCATATGTACAGACACCGTCAGCTCTAATCCTGGGACCATCCGTGTAAGTTTAAAAAGCTGTTATCGAAGAAATAATATTAAATAGGTGTCTGGTTTTGAATACCATCATCTTGGTAAAATTTCAACTCCCCCCCCCCTTTTTTTAAAGACTTTATTTATTTATTTTTAGAAAGGGGGAATGAAAGGAGAAAGAGAGGGAAACATCAATGTGTGGTTGCCTTTCACGCGCCCCTGCTGGGGACCTGGCCTGCAGCCCAGGCATGTGCCCTGACTGGGAATTGAACCTTTGGTTCACAGGCCGTGCTCCCAACTTCCTTTTTCTTGTAGCTTTTCCAATCCTTAGGGTGTTCCTGAAAATAAAAGAATAAAGAGGAAAACGAAAATAGCTCATAACTCCATTTTGTTAGAATTTTTAAAAAGAGGAGGGTAGAAGTACCTATGTTTTTGAAAGCAGAAAGAGTAAAAACCTGTTTCCCCCAAACCTTTCCCTAGAGGTCACTGGCCCCTGCCCACACGCTGCCCATCCATCATATAGCAGGAAACGGAGACCCATGTCCTTGACCTTTAGCTTGCTCTCCCTGCAGTGAGGAGTTGGATGAGCTCCACTACCAGGACACAGATTCAGACGTGCCGGAGCAGAGGGACAGCAAGTGTAAGGTCAAATGGACCCAGGATGAGGTGAGTGACACTGAGGGGCAGTTACAGCAGGGGTGGTAGCAGCTGCGTGTGTGCCCTGATGGGCGCAGTGAGGAGGAGGAGCCTATGAAAGAAGTGGGTGGGTCCTCTGGCTCTCCCTGATGCCTCCTCTGGGAGCCTTCTTGTGGGCTTTGTCAATACCAAGGACTCTTGGGTGGGGGCTGTGTCTCAGACCTCAGGGCCAGCGGTCAAATCTCTCAGAAGCTGGCTTATTCTGCATTGTGGACGGTAACTGTGCCTCTTGTCCTGTGACTGCTAGGAGGTGTAGCCAAATCTGCAGCCCCTCTCTTTATTATTATTTTAAGAAATTGTATCCATTGACATCAAGTTCTGAACTGATTTCCTTTTTATTCTTTAAGCAACTTCATGGAAGTGTAGTTGAGTGTAGTGCCCAAATGCATCTTTTAAAAGTGAGCGGTTCCGACAGGTTTTACAGATGTGTATACCCACGGAAGCGCCTCCATGGTTTATCCCTGAGCGTGCCCTTCGTGGTCCATCGTCCCCATCTCCAGGCAGGCTCTTGGCTTGATTCGTTGTGCATGTTCTGGAATGCCCTTGCAGTGAAATCATACCGCTGTAGTCTTTTCTTCTCCCTGGTTTCTTCTGCTCAGCAAAACGTGGGACTCACTAATTTGCTCATGTGTATTGCTGAATAGCATTCCGTTACGTGGATATACCATGACGTGTTTCGCTTTTCGATGGGCATTTGGGTTCTTAACCAGTTTTTTTGGCTTTGGTGGATAGAGCTGCTGTGAGGATTCCTGATAAGTCTTTTTGAGGATGTGTTTTCTCTGGGCAGGATTCTTGGGTACAGTCCTGGGAGGGGTGTATGTTTTATAGAAACTACCAGATCTTTTTCTAAATTGCTTGTACGTCTTCGACTCCTATTGGCCTTATCTTTTTATTCTACCTCTCTTTGTCTGGATGTGCTTAGTTTTAGGTCTTTTTTTTTTTCTCTTAACGTATAAGTTGTCATATCATACATATCATCACCTTCTATCATACAAGGTGCTTCTTCAGAGAAGTGCTAAGCCAGCCTTTTCTGTTCATCCCACATCCCACTGTGGCCTTCGAAGACCATACAAGATGGGGTCCCTCCCCCAGAGCAGCTCTCTGCCTGGGACAGAGAGGCAAGACCGCGCGCTGGCCCGTGGATGCGGACGTGCTGCGGCCCTCCACGGCACCAGCAGGATCCACGTCCGTGTGTCATGCTAAGGCTCCAAGGCGGCACCAGTGATTGTTGAAATGCTTTCAGGAGGAGAGGCTGCTGTTGCCAGAAGAGATTAGGGGAAGTTTCAGGATAAGGATTTTGAAATGCAGCCGTCAGGGAGGTAATTGTTGAAATACCTTTAGAAGGAGAGGTCAGGGGAAGTTTCAGGATAAGGATTTGGAAATCCAGCCTTCAGGGACGTGTGCAGAACGGCGGGCAAGTCCCAGTAGGGAAATGGGTTGTGGGTGGAGAAACGCTGGTAGAGGCGCCCTGGTTTGGCTGGAGTGAAGCGTCCTTGGAGGGGAAGCGTGGTTGGAGAAGATGATTGGGGCCGAACTCTGGAAGGGCCTTGAATGTCATGCTCAGCGTGTAGATCCTTCAGCTGGCAGTGAGGAGCCGTTGAAGGTTTTTATAGCAGAGGAGTGACGTGAACATAGCCGGGCTTCAGGGGAGCTAACCTGCTGTGTGTAGGGCGGGTAAGAGATTTGGGGGCCGTGTGGAGCCCAGAGACAGAGCTGGGAGCTGGGGAGGGCGCAGCGTGGGACAGGCAAGGGAAGTCTGTGGAGAGGCTGGGCAATGCAGGGTGGAGTTAACAGGTGGGAGAGGCCCACGGGGTCCATGGGGAGTTAAAGATGAAATGACAAAGTGTCCATGGCAGTTGTCGCGAGGACAGAGGTGCTAGAGATGGATGTGGAAGGAAGGCAGGTGTGGGCCTGGCAGGCTGGACGGCAGAGGAAGGCAGTGGGTGTCAACTGGCTCAAGATTTATGGGGACTTCATCCAGCCGCTGCTGGACTGCAGCCAGGCTGGGGCTGAGGGTCTGGATTTCTGTGATGGCCTTTTTGTTTTTTCCGGGGGAGAGGGAGGGAGAGAGAACACACAGCATTAAATGATCATTGCACACTTTTAAGTGTGTAGTGCAGTGGTGTTAAGTGTTTTCCCAGGTGTGATAGACCTCTAGAACTTCTTCCTCTTGTAAAACGGAATCCTGTACCTATTGAACACGTAATTCCTCACCCCCTTCTGCAGCCCGTGGCAGCCGCCACTCTGCTTTCTAGACTATTTCTGTGGCTTCTTTCGCCCAGCGTAGAGTCCTCGAGGCTCACCCACGTTGTAGCACGTGTCAGAACTTCCTTGTTTCAAGGCAGAATAATATCGCCTTGTATGGCGGTGCCACATTTTCTTTCTTTCAATTGCATTTTAAAAATCAGTTGGATCGAGGATTGCTTCACATCAGGCAGCTACAATGCCTGAGAGTATAATTGGATGGATTTCTGCAGATGTGTTACTGTGAAAGACCAGCACCTTCCCCATCCAGAACACTTCCCCTGCCCCCAAACACTCCCTCTACCCTGGTCTGCGGCGACCACTGCCTTTTTGTCCCTCTGGTTTAGTTTACGTTTTTCAGAATCTCATGTGCATAGAGCCATATGCTGCTTATTCGAATAACTATGTCTGGCTCCCTTCACGTGTCATGACGATCCCGAGATTCCAGGCTGCTGTGCGAATCAGTCGTTCATTTCCAGGAGATGGCTTTAGCAGACACTGTTCTGCCTGCTGACTGCTCTGTATTCCGCCCCCCGTGGCCCCGCCTCCAGCGCTGCATCATTGTCATCTCTGGCCTTTGCTCTATCCTGCCCTCACAGCCCCCTTTCCTGCAGCTGCCGAAGTGAACTTCACACCCAGCACGTTGGACTGTGACCACCCGGTGCTCGGGTGCATCGGGGGCTGTGCCGGACACAGAGGCCCGCATCATCCCCTCCAGAATCAGCTCGCATCCCTCGCTCCCTGCGTCCCAGCTACACCAGACTTGCCTCGGGCCTATCCCTTTTGCTCCCGGAATAGGCATCACCATGTACCTCTCCCTGCCCCCAGCCTAGTGGCTTTTCTGTTGTTTGTGGGAGACTCGGGTTCATATCTGTCTCCCTCTGGACCATAAGGCCCCTGAGGTCAGTTGTTGCCTTGCCTGTAGCGCCTGGCGCATGGTAGGTCATGACTGAATGGACGGCTGCGGCCGGGCTCTGTCACAAACAGCTGCCTCCTGCACCGTGTGAACTGAGCCCTCTCCCTCTCTGGCATTGGCAGGACGAGCAGCTGAGGACCCTGGTGAGGCAGTTCGGACAGCAAGACTGGAAGTTCCTGGCCAGCCACTTTCCTGTGAGTGCAGCCCTTCCGCGGCCTCCTCCCCCGGCGACAGGGCTCTGAGTGACCCGACAGCGTTCCTGGGCCAGGCTTGCTACCAGGCAGAAGGAAAAGGGAGTTTCTTACCACGCCCCGCGCCCCAGGCCCTTTCTTCCCAAACTGGAACTCCAGGCACCCTGGCTGAGGTCACCCCGCAGCCTCTGTGTCCGTGGTCTTCGGGCTCTGGTGCTGTAGCATGTGACAGGGGCTGTGACTGGTGGCATGTTTGCGTTTCCTTCTGTAAGTTAGGAGCGAATTGGTGCTCAGTGTCTCAGAAGTGAGACTGATACTGAGGGGAAATGGTACTTCCAGCCGGCTTCACGGTGAGGCCCCTCTCAGGGGGGCTCCCTCAGATCCCCCCTTCCAGGACGGCGGATGTCATGTCTGCTTGGGAGGGGTGTGTGGCTGGAGCTGCTGTCTGCCTTATTTCTTGGGTCACTCAGGGAGCTGAAGGACCAAGTCACCAGGTCCTTCTTGCCCCCTTCCTCATCTCCCTCTTCCATGTATTTGAAAGAACATGATTAGGGAAATAACGTTGTCCTAGAAGCAAGCAGGGGTCCCCGACAGACCCCACCAGCTTTTACAGGGGTTTAGAAGCTCACGGTGGCTGCCCCCTCGTGTCAGGGTGGCAGAGGCGGCTTCCCCATGGGTTCTTTGCCCAGTTCTTCCCATGTTCTCTGTAGCAAAGAGAAACCACACGTGTTCTGGCGTGTGGCTCTGGGGCGTGTGGTGGGAGCTGGAACAAGACAACCCATCTGAGGGGGGCCTGGGCCAGGCCACAGCCGTCCCGAGCCCAGTGATCACGCAGGATCCAAGGCCGCCTCCCTAGTTCCTACAACTCCTGTCCTCCCAGAACCGCACCGACCAGCAATGCCAGTACCGGTGGCTGCGGGTCTTGAATCCAGATCTCGTCAAGGGGCCGTGGACCAAAGAGGAAGATGAGAAGGTAACCCCTGGGGCAGGGCCTTGCACACAGTGGGCCTGACTCACTGCGAGTCAGCCCAGTGAGTCCAGGGACTGTGAGCCCGCCCTTGCATTTGGCGGGGGGTCAAGCTGAAGGTCAGGCGTGTGTCTTGTGCCGGTCAGTCAGTCGCACCTCTCGGCTGCGGCGAGGCCGGCGCAGGGAGAAGGTGCCGGTGGGGGCGGGGGCGGGGCCGCTGGCCTCACGAGGCTCCTCTGCAAGGTCATCGAGCTGGTGAAGAAGTACGGCACGAAGCAGTGGACGCTGATTGCCAAGCACCTGAAGGGCCGGCTGGGGAAGCAGTGCCGCGAGCGCTGGCACAACCACCTCAACCCCGAGGTGAAGAAGTCCTGCTGGACCGAGGAGGAGGACCACATCATCTGCGAGGCCCACAAGGTGCTAGGCAACCGCTGGGCCGAGATCGCCAAGATGCTGCCCGGGAGGTAAGCCGCCTCGGGGGCGGGGGCGGTGGGACGGGCAGGGTGGGGGCCTCCCGGGTGGGACGCCTACAGTGTTCTCTGGAGTTGGTCACTTCTCCCAGAGGTGCATGCATCCTTCAGACTCTGTCCTGGGCCCGGCTGTAGGGAGTTCTGGGGCAGGGCGGGGAGAAAGGGCTTGGGGACCTCCCATTCACTGTGCATTTTTAAAATTTAATTTAGAGGGGAGAGAGGGAGCGAAACATCCGTGTGTGAGAGAAAGGTTGCCTTTCGCACACCCCCCAACTGGGGACCTGGCCTGCAACCCAGGCGTGTGCCCCGACCTGGAACCGAACCTGTGACCTTTCGATTTGCAGGCTGGCACTCAGTCCACTGAGCCACACCAGCCAGGGCTTACTTTGCAGATGTTTTTTGTTTCTTTTTTTTTTTTCTTTAAGATTTTATTTCTTTATTTTGGGGAGGAAATGGAGAAAGGGAGAGAAACATCAATTGGTTGCCTCTGACACACCCCCAACTGGGGACCTGGCCTGCAACCCAGGCATGTGCCCTGACCTGGAACCGAACCTGTGACTTCCTGGTTTGCAGTCTGGTGCTCAGTCCACTGAGCCACACCCGCCAGGGTCACTGTGCAGTTTTTCACTTAGCGCCCATCTCAGCTCTCTGTGCCATCCCTGCCCTCTGCTGTGACCAGGGCTGCCTGGTCCTTTTTTGAAGAGAATAACCCTGTGAGGTCAGGGCCGGGGTCTGGAGGTCTGAACCGCTGCTCTGTTTCCACCCTGCACCTTGCTTGGGTCCCTCCAAGCCCTGAGTCTCATGAGTTTGTGCCAGGAGCATTGGGAGGACTTGGCTCTGTTCTTGCCAGAATCTTCCTCCAGGCCAACTCCCAGGCCCCTAAGTTGCTTGTTGCTCTCCCACCTGTTCTCCATCTTCTGGAAACTTACACAGATCTCTTACGTGCTATGGTGTTCTGCCCTGTTCTCTCTGTTGTTGTGCATATTCCCCTTACTGTCTTTTATTTTTAACCCCTCTTTCTCATGACACTGCAGTCCCGGGAGAGGGAGAGGAGGTAGAATGCCAGACGGTCTGTTTCCCTTGAAGTGTTGAGTGGTCTGCTTTCAAAAGTCAAGGCTACCTGGGTCAGGTAGCCTTTGGAGCTTCTCCTGGCACTTGGGTCGAAGACTCGGCCTCTTTCCCTGTGTGGCCTGAGGGCTGGCTCAGGCTACCAGCCTCCCCTCGGTCCATCGCATCCTTGCTCACCTGTCCCTCCTCTCCCTCAGACACAGGAGCTTTCTCTAGACGCCCCTGTGTGCCTCCCTCAGCCCAGAATGCCCTCTGCCTTGCACCCATGGTATAGCCAATGTCTTCTCATTCTTTGTTTTTGGAGGGGTTGTGATATCCTCAGAGAAGCTTTCTCTGTCCTTCTAGCCTGTGCTGGGTCCCTGGAAGCCTGGCCACAGTGCCCAGCTTGTTTTCCAATGGTAATTAGACAAGGATGCCCATCTCCCTACTAGGGTAGATTGTAACGGCAGCCACCTGTCTTACTGGCTGCATAACCAGCACTTCATAAATATATGTGAGCAAAAAAGAATGAGGTGCCTTATAGCTCGGAGCACCCTAGAACTGATCGAGGCAAGGGGACAGGAGGGCTGGGAGGTGTTTTGTATCAGGCTCCTAGAAGCAGAGCCTGAGATGCAGAGGTTAGGGTGTCGGGGTTTGTGGGGGAAGGGCTCTCGCCTGTGAGGGGTGGAGAAGAATAGGGAGGGGGGCGCAGTGAGGTGGGGCTCAGAGTCTGGCCTTGACCTGTGCGTGCTCTGTGTGGTTGCTGGTGGTCTGTGGTGGGAGCGATCAGAGGTCCCGACCCTCCTCTTAGACTGGTTGCTCAGCCGCGCTGTTACTCTCTGTGATTCGGGGGCAAAGCGCTGTGCCTGGAGCCTCAGAGAGCAAAGCGCCTCCTGTGCGTGAGCACTTGTGTTCCCCTGTGCACTGGTTTGTAGCAGAGGTGAGTGGAAAGGCTCTGTGAATCCTTAGGGGCTAGAGACATGTGTGACTTCGTCTGAGAGCTGAAAGAGACCTCTGAGTTCCTCAGGCCGAGCTCTCATTTACAAGAGGGGGAGCTCGGCTCGGGGAGGTTAGCGATAGGCTTGGTGGCCCGTGAGCCTCCGGGTTCAAAGGCCCCCTGTTTGCCCCCACAGGACAGACAACGCTGTGAAGAATCACTGGAATTCCACCATCAAAAGGAAGGTGGACACAGGAGGCTTCCTGAGCGAGTCCAAAGACTGCAAGCCGCCCGTGTACTTGCTGCTGGAGCTCGAGGGCAAGGACACCCCCCAGAGCGCCCAGCCCGCAGAAGGCCAGGTGGGAGGGCCTGCCACCGGGCCGGCTCCGGGTTGGATGGGGCGATCGCAGGCTGAGCCATCACTGTGTCGTTCGACACCTACCTGTCTTGCCTTGTCTGTCACCTTACCCACAGTTGTTGATTAGTTTCTGCTGAGGGTCTCGGTGTGGCCACGTGCCTCCCCCTGGGGCCTTGCCTGTCACACACATCTGCGTATACCTAGCACTTGTCTGTGCACAGGGGGAGCAGGACAGCGCAAGCTGACATCAAAAATTGAGGATTGTCCTCAGCTTTTTTCTGCCCTCCTCAACAGCTCCCCTCCTACCTATTGCTTTTTTTCCAGCTTTCTCATACTAAAACCATGGTGGCAATTTTACTTTTTTAAAAATTTGCGTTTGTTGATTTTAGAGAGAGAGGAGGGAGCGTGGAGAGAGGGAGAGGGGAAGAGGGAGGAGAAGCATCCATTTGTTCCACTTATCTGTTCATTCATTGGGTGATTTCTTGTCTGCGCCCTGACCGGGATCAAACTTTTTCATCTGGGTCATTCGAAGGTCGGTTACGTGCATCGTGCGTCTTTATCAGTGTATGTTTGCGCAGAAGGCGGGTAAGGCGTCCCCTTACACAGCCACAGCGTCCACAGCGCGGTCGCATCCGGTTTAAGGAATTTAACACCGATCCGGGACTTTCTGCCCTGCTTCTCTCTAATCTACAGTCCTTGTGTTGTGTTTTCCCGCCCCTGACCCCCTCCGGGGTCCGACGTTGTGTTTTCTTGTTGCTTTTCCTGTGGGCTCTTGGGACTGTGATCAACCTTTTGTATCTTTCACGACACTGAGATTTTCGAAGTGTGTGGCAAGACCGGTTACGGTAGAGACCGGCTCTCCATTCGGGTTCGTCGGGGATTCCCTATTCAATTCAGGTTGTGCAGCTTTTAGCTGGAGTACAGCATCATCTTTATCTCGGAACAAAAACTTGTGTGCCCTTGTGTCCAGCAGGGAAGTCCTGTGACCAGCTGGCCCCCGGCACCCCCTGCCGTGAAGGAGGAGAGCAATGAGGGGGGGGCCACGGCCGCAGCCCCCGTGAAGGAGCCGGAAGCCCTTCCTGCAGAGCTGGAGGCCGTGCGCACGCCAGAGCCCTTGGATGACATCCCCAAGCATGAAGATCAGGAGGGCTCCTCGCCAGAGACCAGCCTGCCCTATAAGTGGGTGGTGGAGGCCGCAAACCTCCTGATCCCGGCCGTGGGCTCCAGCTTCTCGGAAGCCCTGGACTTGATCGAGTCGGTAATGTTGGTCACGGCGCTTCACGGTGGACCCGGAGCAGCCCCCAGCAGGGAGCCCTTCTCTTGTGGGCGGGCATCCCCGTCCACTCCGTGTCCCAGTAACATTAACTGAGCTGATGCTAAGTGCCCAGCCTGTGGCCAGGGCCTGGGGAACCTGAGATAATTGCCATATGGTCCCTGCCTCAGGGAGCTCCTGACTCACAATGGACAGCATGTGGTGGGGTGGGAGGGCTCCCCGGGTGGTGGCAGTGCACCGAGTCCTCCTGGATGGCAGAGGGGGAGGGTGTTTGAGGCCAGTAACAGTGCAGTCAAGCGCGGTGTTTGGGGCACCACAGGTGCTGGGCTTCCCTGGAGGTGGGACTGGAGCAGGTGGGGCTGGAGCGGCGAGTGGGTTTTGATTGCTCAGGTGTTGCAGCCCCTGAGGCCGGGCTGGCTGTGGTTTGTGTCCCTGGGGAGCCCTGCGGTGGGTGCTGCACCCCTTGGTGCGATGCCCCCAGTGCCCAGCTGCATCAGCCAGGCTGATGTGGAACAGGTCTCGGGTTGATGGGCAAGAGGCCTGGCAACTAGGGGCAGTGGAGTTCAGGCAAAGCACCCCACATTTGCCTTCTCACTTGGCCTTGGCCTTTAGTAAAAACAATGGCATTTATTGGACATCTATTACATACCAGCCTCAGTCTAAGGGACAGTCCACCCAGTGTTTGGTGAGGTGTGTCCTTACTCAGTTTTGTAGCTGAGACTGAGGCTCAGAGAGGTCAAGTCATGTACCCAAGGTCACACAGTGAGTAAGCTTGGTGGGTGGTCTCAACCGTTGTGCTGTACTCACTGTCTTGTTTACTGGTGGTTGGATGGTACCGTTACTAGGGGGCCGTCTCTAAGACCCTCTGACTCTGGGTCTCATCTCTTAGCCCCAGTGGCTGGGACTGGACCCAGCTTTGGGGTCTGTCTATGGTGTCCCTGGCTCTCTGAGGAGTCTCAGCGTAGCTGGAGACTCAGGTCCAGTGTGTTCATCAGTCTCTGCAGCACACAGCTCCGAGGCTGCCATGTGGGTGCCCCTGGGCTCCGAGGGGACCGCTGGCACTTCATGGTGTGACCGCTTTGTCTTCAGACTATTCTGCTTCCTCCTGCACTCGCTGGGCGCAGAGAAGTGGCGCAGGGAGCTCGCTTGTGTCGAGCAGCCAATGTGTACGAGGCTCCATGCTTAATTAGCCGTTCAAGTGTGCGACATTTGAGTCCCTGACATGTGCCAGACTTGTTAATGGCCACCTGCGTACATGCCGTCGGTCCTTTAACAGCCCTGGGGCGTGGGTTGCAGGCTCATCACCTGTGAGGGCCTCCCAAGCTCAGAGGGGCCAGGAGGCTTGTCCAGCGTCACACAGCTGGTGAGGGCCTGGGCCAGGAGTGAGGCCCAGCAGCAATGGAGCCACAGCAGTTGTGGACATACTGCCCTCGGCCGCTCCCCTGCAGCACCTGGAGGGGGGATGGTTAAATAGCTGGTAGAGTCATATGGTGAATGTTTTACAGTTATAAAAATTGAAGATTTTATTTATAGTAGACATTTATTTAACTCATAGGTAATAGAATTAGGCACTATTATCCCTGCTTTACAGAAATTTTAAATGGGACAAAAGCAGGATATAGAAGTGATTCAAACTAAGGTTAAAAACCTACAAAGCACTAGATGTCATTGAGGGACCCGTATAAGTGAAAACGTGGTAAAGAAATGCGTGAGTTTGGTTCATTCTAAATTCTGGTGGTGGTATCTACCCACCCGAAGGCATAGGATGTGAGCAGGTGGGGGCACGGGGGCATCAGTGACAGGTTTCATTTCTTTGGCTTACTGATGGTACTTGGGCTTTCTTTGTGTTTTTGAATATTTTAAATAAGTATTACATGGAACATTTTTTTTTATTGACTTTAAGAGAGAGAGGAGGAAGAGAGAGAGAAACATTGATTTGTTGTCCCACTTATTTATAGATTCATGTGTGCCCTGTCTGGGGATCGAACCCGCAACCTTAGTGTATCAGGACGACGCTCTAACCTACTGAGCTACACAGCCAGGGCTGTGTGGACCATTTTATTTGTTTGTTTATTTTTAGAGGAGGAAAGAGAGGGAGAGAAAACTAAATGTGTGGTTGCCTCTCATGTGTCCCCCTACTGGGGACCTGGCCTGCAACCCAGGCATGTGCCCTGACTGGGAATCGAACCAGTGACCCCTTGGTTCACAGGCTTGGGCTGAATCTACTGAGCCACACCAGCCAGGGCCCACTTTTAAAGTAACAGCTAGCACGATATGTTTTCGTTTTTAATTACTGACATAGACACACAGACGTAGGAGACGCCTCGAGGAAATGGGAGGAAGTGTTAACGATGCCTGTCCCGGGGCTGTGGGATCACACCTGACACTCATGTTAATGTCCTTCCCTGAGTGAGTCCCCTTGTATCTGCTGGAAGGGATGCAGAGAAATTGCAGTGGGTACTAACCCCTCCTCTCCGGGCAGGACCCCGATGGTTGGTGTGACCTGAGTAAGTTTGACCTCCCTGAGGAGCCGTCTGCAGAGGGCAGCAGCAGCAGCAGCAGCAGCAGCCCCGTGCAGCCGCAGCCCCAGCAGGCCCCACCGCCCCGCCAGTCCGTTGTCCCCGGGCCCAGCGTGACCGAGTACCGCCTGGACGGCCACACTATCTCAGACCTGAGCCGGGGCAACCGGGGCGAGCTGATCCCCATTTCCCCCAGCACTGAAGTGGGGGGCTTGGGCATCGGCACCCCGCCCTCCGTGCTCAAGCGACAGAAGAAGAGGCGTGTCGCCCTGTCCCCGGTCACAGAGAACAGTGCCAACCTGTCCTTCCTGGACTCCTGCAACAGCTTGACGCCCAAGAGCACACCTGTCAAGACCTTGCCCTTCTCGCCCTCCCAGGTGTGTGGACCCCCCCACCCCCCTGCCCTGACTACTCACTGGGCTCTGCTTATAGGCTCCCAGAGCCCAGTACAGGGCCTGGCACGCAGGCACATGCCATTCAGTAAGTGCTCCTGGATCATCTGCTGCGTGTGAGGTGAAGGGGTACCCTCAGGAGGCTGGTATTCTGGCAGGAAGACAAGATAGTGAAAAAGCCCCAAATAAACATGATACATGAAGTGAAGGAGGCGGCTTACAGTGCGTCTGGTCTGGGGGGCGGGTGTCCTCCAGGAAGGCTTCCCTGAGGAGGAGGGATTGCTTGAGCTGAGGGTAGTAGCAGGTGATAACTGGGCAAAGAAGGGAAGGGGCTCAGTATTTGTTGAAAGAATCAGCATATTGAGCACCTGTTTCCTACCAGGTTTGTTGTCACTGGGGAGCCAGGCTGAGGAGGACAGCAAGTGTTGGGGGCGGGCTTGTCAGGGGTTGATCTGGGAGGCAGTGTGGAGAGCATGCAGCAGCTGAGAGCCCCCCGAGCTCCGAGTCCTGCTCGGGAGGGGCCACCAGGCTTTCTGGAGCCGAGTCTTCACTGTGCTTTGTCGATTAGTCGACTTGAACAAATGCACGGAGCCAGGGAGGGCAGAGCGAGTGGTGTGAAGTCCAGACCCAGGAGCGATTTGGGGGCAGGAGCTGTGGAGGGTTTTAAGTATGACTGAGGGGTATGTACTACCCCGGAGGCTGTGGGATGCGGGTACGTAGGGGTTCAGGAGGAGGGACTGGAAGGATGGGGAAGAGACCACTCCTAGAGTTCCCCGTCCTGGACAGGAATGGGGGGTGGGGTGGAGGGCTGCCTCCCTGAGGATGTGGGAGACAAGGCCTGGAGGTGGCATGTCTCAGGAGGCTACACCCTCATCTGCAGTGGAGGGATTGAGGCCAGGCCCCAGAATTGGGGATGCTCGTGTTTTTTCCATGAGGGTTCTCATGTTCATTTACTTGGGCCGCCATAATAGCACCACACACTGCATTGCTTTACAGAAAGTTCTGGAAGGAATGGTCTGGGTTAGTTCCTTCTGAGGCCTCACCTTGCAGGTGGCTGACTTCTCCGTGTCCTCACATGATCTCCCCTCTGCATCCTAATCTGCCTCTGGTCTCTCTTACCTTTTATAACCTAAGGACACCAGTCTTGGTTTTATGGGATTAGGGCCCAGCCACACACCCTCATTTTACCGGAATCATCTCTTTAAAGGCTTTATCTCCAAATACAGTCACAGTCATGTGACGTCAACATAAGTTTTGGGAGAATACAATTTAGCCCATAAACGACCCTAAGTGAGGACTGCTGGCTGGAGCAGGAAGACAGCGGGGCTTTGAGCTGCCCAGATGGGAGCCCGGGACGAGGAGGCCTGGTGGCCTCCTTGCTCCAGAGACCCTGTGCAGGGCAGTGCACCTTGGCCCCCTGCACTACCAGGGGCACTGTCAGGGCAGAGACAGGGACTTGGCTCAGGTCTGGATCTGACTCCTGCCTCTAGAATTCCAGCACAAGAATCTGAATTCCTCTAAGCCTCAGTGTTCTTACTTAGAAGGGGATTGTGACAGTACCTACCTCTGTGAAAACTCCACGCCATTTTCGATGTCGAGTCCTTAGCCCTGGGGGGAGAAGGTGCTCTTTAAATGTCAGCATCGGCAGTTGTGACCAACCCCTGTCCATAACAGGCCTTTAAGAGCTCTTCCCACACAGTCCGTGTCCTTGGTCCTAAACGCACTGTCAGTAGCACCCGAGGGTGGAGAATGATCTGCCAACCTGGCCAAAGTGGGGGGCTGAGGTGATGGACAGCCCAGTGATCGATGTGGACCTCCTTGGTGGGTGCCTGCTGGTCTGTCTTGGCATTTCTGTCTCCAGTACCTGGATGGTGGGGGTCTTCTCTATCAGGAGGGGACCTCTGTCAGAGCAGCCATGGGGGGAGTGAGGGAGGTCTCGCCCCTCCCCAGAGGTCATCTCTGTCTTGTTTCCCTGGTCTTCCCTGGCAGTTTTTGAACTTCTGGAACAAACAGGACACACTAGAGCTGGAGAGCCCCTCGCTGACATCCACCCCGGTGTGCAGCCAGAAGGTGGTGGTGACCACGCCCCTGCACCGGGACAAGACGCCCCTGCACCAGAAACACACTGCGTGAGTGCTGTGCCCCAGCTGGCCCAGGAGTGGAGGACCCGCCCCTCCCCCAGCAGTGGCCGGTCAGGCGAGGGTAGAGGGGGCACCTTGGAAAAACAGCTGGGGATAAGAAAGCAGCCCCATGGCCACCACACCCCTTCATTTTTTCAGTATAGTCTGGTCCGTTACCACGGGGTTTTTTGTTTGTTTACCGTTGTTCTAATTCACTTTTACATTTTGATCTGATGGGTTTCTAATCTCAGGAACGGGGAGTCCAAATTGCTATGAAAAAGCTCATCTCTGTGACTTACGCGGCTCAAGCACAAATACACTGAGTGGCCTTGGTGAAGGCCGCAGCCCCTCCCCCCACGTCTGTCTGTGTCTGGTGCCTGGTCAGCAGCAAGGGCTGCCTCCTGCTTTCTGAGCCTCCGAAGCCCGTACAGGTGTGGGCTTCCTTGTTCGTGATTCTTTTCCTTTTTTTAAGTGCTAGAAATTTTACGAACGTTGGCATTCCACAAGGTCATATTCCTGCAAATCAAGCTGAAAAAAAAATCCCAGGCGTACAAGCTGTCACCTCTGTTAATGGGCCATCTTTCATCCCCCCATGTCCAAAATGGACTCGTTTTTAGTGACAGGAAAACCCTTTGAAAAGTCCAGTCCGTGTCCATCTGTGTTGAGGAAGGAACCCGTTGTCTTCGTCTCATGAGATCCTCGTTAAGAGAGCCCGTCTTGGTCGCATGGGATCACAGCGTTCTCGTGCTGATCCGTGTTCCTCTGCTCCCCGTGCTGGGCTGCCATCTCTATTTCTCAGTGGGGGGTGGGGGCGGGGCTCTGTTTGAGCCTCTTCAAGCTGGCTGGGCGGGAACGCTTCCTCTCACATCTGTTAGAGAGTCAGTCTCCGGAGCCCTCAAGACGGTTTCTCTCAAATAGAAGAGACGTTTTGTTCAGAACCATCATCAGCCAAGTGTAGTTTTAATTCTGTGAGTTACTGGGTCCAAGCACCACCTCTGTGGCGGTGGCTCTGTTCCCTCCCACCTCCCGTCCGCCTAGTTTGTGACTCTTAATTCCTGGTGGTGAGAGCTGCTTGGTCGTGCTTCCACTTGTTACATGTGCTGTGGGAGAAGCATCGCTATTTATTATTTCACGAGTCACTTCTGTAATTCAGAATTTGGTTCGGGAATTGTAGCCCTTGTAATGAAGCACGTTTCGGAAGTTTTCTGAGTCCCTTGGTCAGAAATCAGTCTCTCAACAGGTGGCCTGAAATCTAACGTAGATGCATTTCCTGAGAAATGATCCTTCATTCAAGCCAGAGAGGTCAAGGGTCAGTGGGGAAGGGCCCGGTCGAGCTGTGTTAACACAAACCTAAGATTTTACTGGTTCATAAGAGCAAGCCTTCCTCTGTTTGAAATATAGTCATTTTCTGGATGCATATTCTTTTCAGAGGGGAGGGTATCAGTGAGGAATATATGAGGCCTGTGTTTTCTGGAGTCTGAGTTCTCTGTCTCTCTCTTTTTTTAAAGATTTTATTTTTAGAGGTAGAGAAAGAGATGGAGAGAAGCATCAATGTGTGGTTGCCTCTTGAGCATCCCCCACTGGGGACCCAGGCATGTGTCCTTACCGGGAATTGAACCAGCGACCCTTGGGTTCACAGGCTGGTACTCAATCCACTGAGACACACCAGCCAGGACCATCTCTTATTTGTAAACAACGGGAGCTGGGTGTAGAAATTTAGTTATTCCTGAAATTTGCCAGGCTATGTGCAGATGTGCTCTTTCTTAACTTGTTTCCCCCAGTCTTAATTTCCAACTCAAAACTGAACTTGGAGCTGAGCAGATGTGCGGTTCTTCCTTTCATTCTGTGCCTGTCCCTTTCCCCTACCTTAGGGACTCCTTCCGACACAGGCTTGGTGGGTTCTGGCTCTTTTCATCTTCACATCCCTACTCATCATCTTCAGCGGTGTCCTCTGAACTCCGCAGGAACGTCATCTCGTTCACCTGCTTGGTTTTCTGCTCTTCCCACCTGCCGAGTCCTGGCTTCCAGAATTGCACGTTTGCATCCGGAAGGCGTCTTGCGCGTTCCCTTACCAGTCAGCCTCCCTCCATTTCCTGACATGCACATATTCTCAGTTCTTGCCGACACGGCGACTTCGAGGGGGTCTAGAATTTTCCCGTTTGTCGCAAAAGCTCCGTGTCTCACGGAGATGTAGGAGCCGGGGCTCTCGGGTTCATTCCCTTGAACGGCAGTTTGAGCTGTGAGGTGTTTACATCTGACCAGCGCTTACTTGTCTTCTTGTCCTTACAGATTGGTCTCTGGGTGTCCCAGGTGGGAGATAACAAGGGTATGGGATCAGATTGTGGGGATCCCTGGCTAATCTCTCAGCCACCAGAAAGGAAGAAATGAATGACTTGTACCGTTCTAGCTTTTTACCTCCCTGTGGAGTGACTGGTGGGCAGAGAGAAGTGGCTGGCACGGCAGCCTGGGCAGCTGTGTCCAGGACAGGCCTCTGCCCCCAAGTTCCTGGCTGCCTGGGGTGTTTCTCACAGCTTTAGACCACCCCAGTGTGGCTTTGGGAGTCAGCCGTGGTGGTGCCTCCTGCTGGCCAAGGTCACGCAGGTCTCGTGCAGGTGGGGCCTGGCACCTGCCATCAGAGCTGAAGTTTACTCACAGCCAGCGGCCGGCCGCACCTGCAGCCCTGGGGCTCGGGCGTGAGGAGCCTCTTCTGTCCGTTCCCCAGCAGGCTTTCCCCATCACAGGCAGAAATCACACAGTGGTGGGGCCACATCTGGTAGAAGCTTCCTAGTATTTCTGCTTGTGGACCAGACCCTGCCTAGGGTTCTCTCTGCTAAAGCTTTCCCTCCACGTTTTGGTCCCCACTGTGACCATTTTGAGGAGACTGGGGAAGACGGTAAGTTAAGCATGTGCGTCGGCCTCACCGTCTCGTGCCTGACGTCTGCCCTGCCTTTCCCTGCTGACGCCACTGCCACTCGCTCTCCGGAGAGAGGTGGGGGACAGACCCAACCTTCCTGGATCCCTGCCTGCCATCCCTTCCCCTCTCTTGCTGGCCACTGCCTTCCTTGTTTTGTGGAAAGTCCTCATCATAGACTGATGACTGGGCAGTGTTCTCAGCCAGTCCCTCACCTACCCGGGTCTCCAGGAGCCTCTCAGACTCTTTCCTCTTCTCTCCTGTTTCCGAGGACGGCCCCTTCCCCTCCATCCCTGATTAAGACCCTCTTGGGTGGGGAGGTGGGCGGGCGAGTGCCAGGGGACCAGAGCCAGTGGGGGGTGGGGGCTTCCTCCCTGCTGCAGAGGCCAGAGGTCCAAATGAAGGGGAACTGGGAGGGCAGCCGGTGTCTGTCCCCAACCCTGTCCCTAAACCTCCTCTGCTGGCCCTGGCAGGTTTGTAACCCCAGATCAGAAGTGCTCCATGGACAACACTCCCCACACGCCGACTCCATTCAAGAATGCCCTGGAGAAGTATGGACCCCTGAAGCCCCTGGTAGGTAGTGTGGGTGGGCGGCTCTGCGCAGTAGGGCCCCCTGGGTTCCTCCAGCCATGTGCAGTGCGCAGTGCCCTCCGAGGCCTCGCGGGGTTCTTCCAGCAGCCCTGGGAAGTAGCAGACATCCTGTTTTATAAACAGGGAGCCCAAGGCAGGGTTTGCTCACCAAGTCATCAGACCTTTCCTGAGCACCTACTGTGTACCGGGCAGCACCGGGTGGGGTAGAGACACAGCTCCCAGCGCCTGGGGGAGCCTCGGTGTGGGGGTGGAGACAGCACTGAACCCATGGGTGCACGAATAACTAATTGTGAGTGTTGGGAAGGAAACTGGCAGGTGCTGAGACCGAGAAGGGCTTGTTCAGACGCTGGGGCGAATTTGGGGACGTGGTGCTTTGCCCCTCAAACCGCAGCCTTTTGCCCAACTACTGGTTCTTCACAAAGCATGGAGAGCCATTCCTGGGCGGCCTGGAGGTGGCCAGTGGGCACGTGTGCCAACCGCCCTGCTCCCCGCCCTGCCCCTCCTGGCTCATGACGTGGTCCTGCTTTTCCGATGAGACAAGGCAGCTGGCACCTTGGGTGCTCTGAGACAGAGGTAGCTGCTTCAGAAAGCAGTCAAAGGTGAGAGAGAGGCTAGTTGCAGAGCAGCATCGGTGATGTGAACCAGGCTCCAGCGAGGTCCCCATACTGCATGGGATCCTCATGTGAAGCCTGGCAGCAGGGGCCCTGGTGTCCCCGCCCTGCAGTGCAGCCGAGTGAGTTACCCAGGCCGGGTGCCAGTGAGCACTGCCCTTTCCTGTCCGAGGGGTCTGGCTCCTTTGTCTGCACCCTCCCCAGACAGGTCTGCGAGGGCAAGTCACATGCGACCCGCCCTCGGCAACTGTCAAGAAGGCACCTCGGGGGCTTTCAGAGCGACTTCTGCGGTGTTGCTGGACAGCACACCTGGGCTGCTCGGAGTACTCGCCTTTCTCGGTCTCTGCCACCTGAGGCCAGACAGGTCCCTGGAGCCCCCAGGCCTGAGAAAGGGAAGTGGAACCGAGCGTCCCCATTAGTGGTAACAAAGGGGCAAAGGAGTCCAAGCTGTGAGCGTGTCCAGGGTCTGGCTCCACAGCGGTGTGGCCTTGGCCAGGCTCTTGCTCTCTCTGAGCCTCCCTTTCTACCCCGTGGAAGATAACAGCTGTTCTCGGGGCTGTGGGGGCACTGCTATCGTGACTTGGGGGTGCTCCTGGCCTGTGGTGGCTGTCCATGTGTTAGGATCAGTGTCTGCTTGTCCAAGGAGGGACAGTTAATGGTGTGTGTGTGTGAGAGAGAAAGAGACACCAGCCTCCCAGCACTGCACCTCCCTTCTGCGTTGCCCAGGACAGCCAGGGCGCCTCTGCCCTGTGTCCGGCAGCCCGGGAGCCTCACGGGCCTCTCTGCTCCAGCCCCAGACCCCGCACCTGGAGGAAGACCTGAAGGAGGTGCTGCGCTCTGAGGCTGGCATCGAGCTCATCAGCGAGGAGGGCGTGAGGCCGGAGAAGCAGAAGAGGAAGGCTGGGGTGAGTGGGGTGGGCGCGGGGGCAGAGCCGGGGGGAGATGTGGAGAGACATGGCCAGGGAGGGGTCTGGGGACAGCTGGGGAAAGTGAGACGTCGGGAAGCGGAGCTGCCCCACCCTCGTTCCTGAGAGTGGTTCTTCAGGAAACTGGCCATGGTGAGGCCCCCAAGTCTGGGACCTCCCTGCTCCTCTTTGAACCAACCCTTAGCTGTTCAGCGTTGCGAAGTAGGCTATGGGTCTGTTCCGTGGGGTTCACACCTGAGTTACTGCCTGTGGGTGGGGGGTTTTAGGTGTAACTCGGATGATTATTTTTGGGGGGCTGTTAGAGACATGAGGCTGTGCTGGGTCCATTCAGGGATGAGGAGCAGGCCTCGGGGTGGGGGTCGGTGTTTGTACTCGGTTCCCTGCTACAGCATCTGGCAGGAAGGTCTACCCGGGGTGTGTTGCTGGGTCCCTCTGAGCCCCCACCCCGCCTCTGCTCTGGCACATCCTCTCCAGCCAGGCCTGGCTGGAAGGCTCCGCTACGTTTGACCCAGTTCTGGGAGAGGGTGCTGGGCGCCGAGGGACCCCTGATCCTGCCCTCATTGCCTCTTTCTCCCACCCCCAGCTGCGGCGGAGCCCCATCAAGAAAGTCCGCAAGTCCCTGGCTCTTGACATCGTGGATGAGGATGGGAAGCTGATGTCCACAGTGCCCAAGGCTGTGTCCTTGGTAAGGGACCTGAGAGGCACTGTCCCACCTGGGAACGGCAGAGGGTCTCTCTTCTGCCAGGTCTGCGGAGGGACTCTCCCTGGAGGCCTCTCCCTCGGGGACCATGTAGTTGTGGGGAGGGCCCTGGAGGTGGAGCCAGTCTGGTGGTTCTGGGAAGTGATTCCGTGTGCCAGGCTCAGCAGAGGGGGGCTGAGGGGAGGGTGCTTTACACCGGCCCAGCGTCAGTCAGAGCAGCTCTGCTACTGTCTTTGCAGAAAGGTTTATTTGGCAAGAGCTGAGTTTGTTAGAATACTTTTGAAAACCGTGGATCTGGGTCCCCAGCACCTGCACGAGGGTCCTGCTCATGGGGGTGACTGCAGAGTTCGATGACATGCCTCAAGTACCGCCAGTGGTTGGGCACATCGGCCCTGAAGTGGGCGCTGTCTGGTTCCCAGGCTGACCCTGGAACGGGGGTGGTCCCTGCAGAGACTCACCCCACCGGGCTGCACACCGCAGTGCGGGCCCCTTGAAGGCGATGGCGGGGAGCCCGTCTGGCGCCGGCGCCCAGTGGGAGGCAGTGAGTGCCCACGAGGGTCATGAGAGAAGGGATTTGCTGACCAGATGTTGCTGGTACCCAGTCCTCATAGAGACACTTTGCTCTGCACTTAGTGCCTTCCAGCCCAACCTGCAGCTGACATCCTGTAGGGCACATAAAATAATCGCCAAAAAGAGAAAAACATTATGGCAAGTGGTTAAGAGCACAGGAATTGGAGGGGTGGGCCTGGGTCAAGTCCTCACCCAGCACTTGCTCTCTGAGCCCTCTCCGGCCCCGAGCCTCAGGCTCTTGCCTGTGAGAGTCCCGGGCCCAGCAGGCTGTTAGGAGGGTAAAGGCTGAGCAGAACGGGGCGCTGGGCAGGCTGGGGCCCTTTTTGCAGCTCCTTGGGGGTGCTGCTAGGTTCAGGCATCGCTCTGACTGCTGGTGGGTGTTCCTGGTCCTGGGAGAATCGAGGCTTAGAGAAGTTAACGTCCTGCACGGGGTCGCCACAGCCCGGCGGTGGCGGTTCTGGGACCTGACTGGGTGCTTTTTGAGCGCGTGGCAGAATGGTGAGTCTTTAACTTGGGCTTGATTTCAGCCGACACATGTCCCGTCGAGCTCCTCCAGCCTCAGCCTGCCAGGCCTCAAAGGGGACAACAGTTTGCTGAACGAGGGCTTCCTGCAGGCCAAGCCCGAGAAGCCGGTGACATCCCAGAAGCCCCGAAGCCACTTTCCAACACCTGCCCCTGTGAGTGCTGGCCGCGAATGTAGCACCACCCGCGGGGACTTGCTCAGCCGCCCTCCTCACCTCAGGGCCTTTGCACAGGCTGCTGTCTCTGCCCAGATTCCTGGCCAACAGGTTTCCATCTCAGTCCTGATGTCACTCCCTCAGGGAACCCCCATGCTAGGATCCCCCGCAGGGGTCTCATTTGTAATTAAGTTGTCTCTGTATTTAGTTGCTTAGCACATGCCTATCCTCTCGAGGGTGGGGCCTGCCCTGGCTGCCCCTGTGTGAACATCTGCATGTGTGGAGCCTGGTGCCACAGAGGGGTATGGCCATGTCTTGTGGTCCAGGAGCCCAGAGATGGGAGTGACTTCCCCAGGGCCACCAGGAAGGTGGAGAGAGCACAAGGAGACTGACGTCCAGAGGGAGGGTCATAGAAATGTCCCCCGCCCCTCCCGCCCTGTTCACTGGGGTTTGCTGGGAGCATTGCTGCCCCTGCTTGGTCGATGACCTTCTTGCCTTCTCCCAGATGACCAGCGCCTGGAAGACCGTGGCCTGTGGGGGGACCAGGGACCAGCTCTTCATGCAGGAGAAAGCCCGGCAGCTCCTGGGCCGCTTGAAGCCCAGCCACACATCTCGGACCCTCATCCTGTCCTGAGGGGCTCGGCAGCTGCGAGCCCGTTGTCATGTTTACAGGGGGCTGGGGGACTGAGGCTGGTCTGAATTCGAGAACCACACTCAGGGGACCACCTGCAGGAGCCTCCTGCTGCCAGCCCCTCCCCAGATCTCTCAGGTGGAGACGCGGGCCACCACTGTCCTGTCTCTGAGTGCAGCTGTGCCTGCGGCAATTTCTGGTGCTAACAGCAGTCCTACCCTGGGGCCTCTCCCCGGGGCCCCAGGGAGTCCCAGGCTCTGGTCAGGCCTGGCTTCATCTCAGACCCTTGCTTAGGAGACAGGGTGCTGGCCAGTGTACTTCTTCCTCACCCTGTTGGTGTATTTTCTTGAATAAATTTACCTTTTTCCTTGTACTGCTTGGTTCCATCTTCTTCCTGGGCCTTGCTCATGGTTCCCTGGGGCCTCATCCTGAGTGCAGTCTTGTCTGCTCAGCCCAGCCCTGGGGCTCTGGACCCTGCAGGGTCCCTTTTGTGTTTGCACTTGGTGGGCATCTCTCAAAGCACTGAGGACTTTGGCTGCTGGGTGAGGGCAGGTGGATGATGCCTTGCTTGGCCTGATCTGGCCTGTGGCGAGCCTAGCCATGGGTCAGACTGGTAAATGAGAAGAGAGGACTGGCAGCAGGGCAGGCTGGCTGCAGTGGCCTTACTTTCCCGAGGCCGTGGTCACGGCTGCAGCCTGGGCTGTAGCCCACCTTGGTTGCGGCCCAGTGGGCAGACTGGCGCTTGGCTGGTAGCTGGGAAGTCACAGGATTGATGAGGCCAGGTGCCTGGTCTGAGGGCTAGGTCAGGGATTGGCATTTCCAGCAGTGGGGTTTATTGGACAGCATGTGTCCATCCCTGGGGACAGGTCTCAGTTCATTGCAGCCAGAGGGAGCTTCGGGGGTTGGAGGGTGGGGGCAGGGGATTGGTAGCCGGCCAGGCCCCCTTGGTGAGGAGTAGGGGAGGTAAAGATATTCAGAGAAGCTGTGGGGACTCGTGTTTAGGTACAGCACATTGACTTAAAGCTTGAGATAGGGAGTAAACATTTCTTTGTATTTTTTAATCTTCCCCTCTAATAAAGGCCTATGTTTTCTAAGATGCTTTTATTGATACTAGTCTATTTTTTTAAATTAGAAAAGATGCTGCTTTCAACCCTTTTGGATATAGCCCCAGAAGTGGAATTGATGGGTCATGTGGTAATTCTATTTTTAAGTTTTGTTTCAATTAGATTTTTAGTATTTACAGGAAAAGCCATCTTCTGGGTTACTGAGGCCTTTGCAACGATGGTGCGATTCTGTCGCCACCTGGTGGTCATTGGTGTGTTTGCAGCGGCAGGTGCCGTGGGCCGTAGCGGCTGTTTGAAGGTCTCAGAAGGTCCTTGAAGTTTTCTGATTTTGAGGCTCCCTGTTCAGCATCCTCAGCAAGCAGTTGTGTGACCTTTGAACACCCCCACTGATGGAGAGCAGTGACTACTCGGCAGCCAGCTCCCTCGTTGGGCAGCCTTTGTGAAGAAAAGTATTCTTTATCCAGAGGAGGAAAGCCTCCCCTTTGTAGTATCTGAAGTGAAAGGAATGACCGAGGTGCATGAGAAGCTGGTTTTGGGGGAAATCGGGGTCCCAGCACAGGCAGTTGATAGGTCGGTGTTAGCTGGAGGGTCTGACTACAGGAATGAGCCGCTTTTTCAGCAGCCCCCGCATGAATCAAGTCTGCAGGCTAGCTGTGTTCAGAGACCACCGAGGCTCGGATGTAGTCACAGTGGTGATTTAACCCCTTCTGGGGTGGGTTTTCTGGTTCCGCCTTCCAGGCCTGCTAGACAGCCACCCAAGCTGAGTTTGGACGTGAGCTGGAAATCAGACCTCTCCCCGCTACAGACCGGTAGGCTCAGCTACGCGGGGTGGCGATGTGATGCTCGCATGTTAACTAGGGCAGACTCCTGGCACTTAGGTCAAAGGACACAACAAATGGGGCAGTCTGGGGAGGCAGGTGCAGGGTCTGAGACTCCAAAGCGCTTCACAAAGGTGTGGTTGAGAGGATGTCAGTCTCCTGTTCCGTGTCCAGACTGTCGCCCAGGCCCGAGCACCCGGCAGGTGCTCTGTGAATGTCTCCTGCCGCTGGCTGAGAGATGTCTCAGGGCGGACAGGAGTGGGATGGGGAGGGGAGGAGAGGGCTTCCTCGTGTTCTGGTTGGTTTCTAGCTTCGTTCCCCCGAGTTCAGGACACAGAGTCTGTGGTTTCAAGTCTGAAATTTGTTGAGACTTGCTTTATGATGGAGTGTATGATCAATTTTGTAAATGTTCCCCTGTATCTGGAAAGAAAACTAGTCCGCAGGCCTTGCTAATCTTACCATCTAGATATCCAATATCCTGGGTTTTTTGTCTGCTCTCTGTGGACCTGGAGTAACTAACCCCCAAATGACTCATGATAAGCACGCTGTTTCCAGCCACTGGATGTTGAGGGGTTTGTGCCTCAGCGCGATTGTGGCAATAACCAGCTGATACAGAAGGCAGACGTGTCGACTAAATGAACCATGCCCCGTGGGCTCAACGGAGTGAAGGAGGGACTCAGGGGTCTCAGAACTTTGCTGGAAATGAGTGGGATAAGAGATTCTGGAATCCAGAGCTGTTGTGACCGTGCCTGTCCTGGATTGTTCCCCAGGACACCTGGCCAGCTGTCCTCGGCAGTTCTCCCAGCCGTGGGCGGGGCTCTGAGTTTGGGTCAGACGCATGTGAATCAGTTTGGCTATTACTATACTAGTCTCCTGCTGTGAGCCTTGGAGCCTTCTGCTATGAAATGGGGAGACACCTTTCACTTATTGAAGGGATTGGAGAGAATGTGCTTGGGGCTCAGGAAATATGGGCTCTTAGGACGTTATCACAAAAGCCTTCTCATTTTTTTCTTACTCAAAATTAACCTTGCAAAGGAGTAGTGCCCGCACTTCATGAAGTTCAGTGCTCTGGGCGGAAGTCACTAAGCAGTGGTCACTTAGGACTTGAACCCGGTCTGGGGCTTGCAGGCTGGACTGTGCCCGCCAGTTACATAGATGACAGCCAGGGAGGCAGAGTGGGACTGGAGAACCCTCAGCATCACTTGAAAGACTTCCCCTGGAAGTTCAACACCTCCCCTCCCCCACCAGGGAATAGCTGGATGAATCTCCACAAAGTGAACACACCCGTGTGACCAGCGCCTGAGAGGCCCCCTCTACGCCCTGTCCAGGGTAACCACCACCCTAACTTCAAATACCACAGATTTGTCCCCCCTCCCCTTTTGTTTTTAAATTTAAATGTGTAAACTGAATTTCACATTAGGTGAGACTTTCCCATGTTGACCTGGATGGTTAGGGTTTGCTTATTCTGGTGACCACACAGTGTTCCACTGTGTGACTTTCCTACCATATACCCGTTCTCCTGCAGGACATGCGGAGTGTCTCTGGATGGGCTGTGACAGATAGGGCTGTCAGGAACAGCTGGTCCTCATCGGCGCACTCGTGGATTTTGCTGGTTTCTACATAGCTAGGACTTGAATTGCCGGAGATGGGTCCAATTTAATTAGGCCTCTTGCTTCTTACTGGTTTTGTGAACTGAAGCACGTCATGTAGCTTCTCTGAGACCCATTTCTCGTGTCTGTATATCGGCAATAGAAATACTTGCCCCTCAATGTTGTGGCCAGGATTTTATAAAGTGGTACCTGCAAGGCCCCTGGCCCCAGTGTAACTGCCTCTCTTTCCCTCCTGCTCTGCCTTGCCGGAGTCCTGCTGTCCTTGGACGGGGCTTTTCTGCTAGGCTCGCCCTCTGCCAGGAATCCTGCCCAGAACATCGGGCAGCTTACCTGCTAGTTGGGCTGCCTTTACACGGCCCATTTGCCAGCTCTCCGTTGTGATTCAGTCCCTGGCGCCCAGCCCAGCACTCGCTGTGGTCACTGTCACTGGTAACAAGTGTTTTTATGATGGTCCCTGTAAGAGTGTGGCTACCAGCAGATGTTTTCTGGAGTCAGGCCCGGTGGAGGCAAGGTAGTGAGGACTGAGGGGAGGGAACAGGTAGCTGAGATCCAGCTCAGGAATGTGTAGAACAGACATCCCTCCTGCTTGGTCTTTCCTCACCAGATCTCCAGGCAGAAGTGTTTCTCCAGTCCCTTTGTTTCCTTCTCTTCCTGAAACACCTTGAGTCAGGCCATGAGGGTGACAGGAGGCCATGTGGGGAACCTGCCCCCAGGGGGCTCTGTCAAGACAGTGCTGACTTGGGTTGTCATATGCTGGCAGCCTGGAGCCCGGAGTTGAGAAGGATTCTGAAGGTACTGTCCAGGCTTGGGAAAGAGTGCTGTGGTTGATTAGTTATGTCTGTTAGGTGCACGGAAGTGGATGGTAGTGATGCACATTTCGCAGGTTCACTACTGTCTGGTTAGTACTGATCAGAACGGCCCTGTGTTTGGTTTACGGAGATAAATGAATGTTTTTTAAAGAGGTGTTAAATACTTTTACATTTGTATAGTTATTGGTACATACGGAATGATTTCTGCTGGTTTTGTTTCTTCTATTATTCCTTTTGCCCCTTTCTTTGTTGAATTGGTCAAGTTTTCTGTCACCTCCTGTTCTCTTTTCTCCTCCTGTCTGGTTTGGAACATACAAAAAATATTTCTCGTGTTTGAGAGGCTATTTTACAATTTCTAATACACATATTTGTTATTCAGCGTTTCTATTTTTCTGAACAAAGCCCTCCTCCTCCAGCCTATTTTTATCGAGAAGTTTTATCGTTTCCAAGGCAAGGTTGATGGTTTTCTCAGTTGATTAAATTTATTTACATATTTTATAACTTTACGCATCGTTTCTCTCACTCCATCTGCTTTTTGCTGGGCACCACTGCCGCCATTACCACGAGTAGTGGTATCGACGGCTTCCTGTGCTTTAGAGACCGTCCTGTGTCCTGATGACCTACAGGTGTTTTAAGTCCCTTAACCCGCTGCACATCCTCCGAGAGATTATCCGGTAACTGCTTGAGGTCTACTAGCCAACAGACTGTGTGGCTTGAGAGTTCATTCTCTCTCCTCACGTTGCCCTGTGCTCTGTGTTTAATGTTTTCATTTACAATCACTTTCAGATTCACGGAATCTTGCAAAGCTGGTACGGAGAGTTCCCATATACCTTCCCTTTGGCTGTCCCCAGCGTTCCCACCTCACAGGACCGTGGCACATTAGCAAAGCCAAGGAGTTCCTGTCAGTGTGATGTGGCCAACTAAACAACAGGATTGATTTGGATGCTGCTTCTGTTCCAGGATCCAATCCAGGATGCCACATTTCATTTAATATTTATATTAGTTGTATACATTATGTACACATCCATTGTGTGCATCATGTGCATGTTAATATGTATATATTATCTATGCATGGATGTATTTTAAAAACCTTATTACAGGGCTTTCAAATTTATATAAACGAAGAGAAAATAGTGACTTTATCCCCCACTCAGCTCCAGCAATGGCTGACCTGCGACCAGTCTGTGTCATTCACTCCCCATGGCCAGTGACTCTCCGTTTCCCTCGTCCTGCTGGCCTGTAATCTGCCCCCACGCCATTTTATGTCACTGCTGCGTACATGACATGGCAATTGTCTGGTCCGTGCACTTTATCGTGATGCTTCTAAGACCACCACCTAGAACTCTTTTTTCAAGAAGAAATTCTTAACCCTTCGTAGAAACAGTTGAAGGGGTCAGGAGTGGCCACGTTATGATCACTTTATAAAAAGCTGAGCAGTTAAGATTTCCTCCTGATAAAACTTTCAGGACTCAGGTCTTTTGCTGTTGTTCAAAAATAGGTGTTTTGTTGTTTTTTTTTTTAAATATATTGATTGACTTTAGAGAGGAAGGGGGAAGAGAGAGAAACACTGATTTGTTTTATACTTATTTACATGTTCGTTGGCTGATTCCTGTGTGTGCCTGGACCGGGGCTTGAACCGGCAACCCTGTCATATCGGGACACTGCTCCAACTGACGGTGCCACCTGGCCAGGGCTAAAAAACAGGCATTTTAATTTTTTGACCAGATACTGCATTCACATGTAAAACAGCAAGGGCTTCTTCCTGGCCTGCAGTCACCTCTGTCCCTTCCCTGGTGGGAGCCCATCCCTGCGTTGAGTGAATGAAAAGCGTACGGGGTCAGATGCAAACTGTAGGCTCTGTGTGTCTCCTCAAGCAGGAATCATGAGCAGATATAAGCACGTACCTCTCCTGGCCTCTCCCACAATGCTATGAAAATGGCGGCGTGATGTGGAGAGTGTTCTGGACTTGGCTTTTACCAGTTAAACCAGGCTTGGCGAACTATGACCCACAGGCCCACAGGCTAGATCCAGCCCATCACCAGCTTCTGTAGTTTTTATTGGGTTGCACATTCATGTCCGTATGTCATAGCTGCTTCCGTGCTGCCAGGGCAGAGCAGAAGGGTTGTGACAGAGCCCGTGTGGCTCACGACACCTAAAACACTTCCTCTCTGGCCCTGTAGAGAAGAGAACAAGTTGGCTGGCCTCTGAGTAAGACAGTGTGCCTTAGCCTTTCATGTCAGTGCAGAAGGGGCTCTCCCACTCTTCAGGGCAGCGTGCTCTTCCATGTCATGGCTACACCATCATACACTTCAGCCGGCCCTCCTGCTGGGTGTGTAGATCATTTCCGACCTTTCGCTGCTACAGAGAATGCTGCCATGAATAACCTTAAGCTTACCTCGCTTTCCACAAATGCGAATATATTTGCAGGATGAGCTGGTAGTGAAAGCGCTCCAGCAAAGCGCGGTGCCTGGGTAGTTTTGAGGAAGTTTGCCACTAACCTTCTCACCAATGGTATAAAGGTGATCATTGGCCCCTCTGTGCCTGCAGAATGTTCTTAAGGCTTTTGATCTTTTTACCAGTCTGCTTAGGTGAAAAAAAGAAAAGAAAATCCCAGTGCAGTTTGCTTTGCATGCCTTTTATTCTGGTGAGTTGCATCTCCTTTCATGCATGTAAGAGGCCGGTGGGTGACTCCTTTCTGCTGCTGGTCAGAGGGTCTTCTGGGGGGGGTGGTCAGGGATGGGGCAGGTGGTCCTCTCTTTCTGAGTCACTTTCGCAAACAAGCTTTTGGGGAACAAAAGTCTTAAGGACAAACACAGGATGGCTGTTAGTGTCATCGACGTTCCAGACATCGGGGTGGGGAACCCAGGGGGACTCTGGAGGGGCACTTCCATTCTGTTCTGGACTTGGAAAGCTGACTTTCAGAGGGTTCCAGCTGTCTTCTTCCCCTGGACTCCTGTCGGCACAGGCTGCCTCGTGCGCCTCCAGCTTTTTGATGGGGACCACATGGCAGGCGTTGTATTTGCAGCTGGCCATCTTTTTGGCTTTTTGGGGTTCTTTTTCCTGCAGGATGCCAGGTGGTATTGGAATCTGCTGAGTGGGATGCGGTGGTGAGGGTCGTAAGGGCAAGTTTCTAAGGCTTCTGGCTCCATGACCAGTTTCTCTGGAAGCAGAGCAGCTCACCACCCAGAGTCAAAATGAAATGCCCCTCATGGAAAAGTCCTTTGGCCAGAAGGATGGAGTTGTCTTCTGCCCAGTGCTGGCCCTTGGAACTGTAGGCGGAGCTCTTCACTCACGTTCCCTGCTCCCTGGGCCCACGGAGGGTGGGTTAGGAAGGGGCCGAGGGGCTGCCAGGAGCAGTCACCAAATGGCACGTGCGCCCCAAGAACTCTAAACAGCAGAGTCAGAAACCAAAGCAACCCTGCAGGGGGGTGGAGCAGGTATGTTCCAGCCGCCCCCCCCCCAACCCCGCCCCTGTGATTCTGAGAGTCACAGCGTGTGATGTCAAGGGGCCATGCGGGTGGTCACAATGGACAGCCCGCGTCATCAGGGGAAGGCTGCTCGTCCAGCACTTTCGAGGGGCAGGGTAGCTTTGGGACAGCTGCCATTTAAAGTTGGGACATCTGTCGTCATTTATGTGTCTTTAAAGTTAAGTATTTAATATAATTCCTGATATATTTGGGTTTAAATTGACTATCTTATTTTGTGCTTTCTAACCTACTCTTTGGCTTTTTTTTTTCTTTGTTCCCTTTCTTTAAATAGATAGTTTTAAAAAAATTTTACATTTTCTATTTTGTAAGTTATACACTTACCGTTTGGTAGTGACTCTACAAATTAAAACATCCACAGACAACTTATCAGGATTTAAGGTTGATAAAAATTTTACCCTCTTCCTGAGTCATGCAGGGCTCCTTCTGGGTTTGGTCCCCTCCTGACTGATGTGACTGTGCCCTGGACAGGGGTGGGCACACGTAGCTTTGCAGTTGTTTACATGAAAAATAATACAGTAATTAGTAAATAATAATACAAGGGTGCATTCTGTTCCACATACTCACAACTGTAAAACCTACTTTTGTCCAGGCCTGTATTTTAAGCCTAAGTTTTAAAAACGACAAAACTATTGCTATTGTCATTTTACATTGTCCGAGTTGGTTTTTACTCATTCTAAATGTTAACCCCTCTACTCCCGTCCCCCCGCCCCCCCTCCCCCCACTGCCCCTTGTAGCTCAGACCCACCCACCAGGTGGGATCACGCTGTCTCTGCCAGAAGTTTACCTTTTAGACTTTCCTTTTGGCATACTCTCTTGGTTTCGTTTGTCTGAAAATATCTGTATTCCACCCTGTTCTTTCTTAAAAGATGTTTTTGGTAAGTGTCATCGTGTTTTCTTTCTTCACTCTGAAGCCGAGTTCAGTCTCTCCTCACTTCCCCCTGCGGCCGAGAAGTCGGACTGATACCTAACTTCTTCGGGAGGCAATCGATTTCTTTCCGTGGATCTGTTTTAAGAATTTACCTTTGGTTTACCTAGTGTCCTTCTGACGTTGAGTGGTGAATTTCATTTTGTTTCCTTGTTAGACCTCTTGAATCTGTGGTTAGTGCCTCCACTTAGTTTTGGGAAACACTCAGCCCTTGTCTCTTCAAACATCGCCTTCTTCCCTTCATCTCGAACTTCCCCTGAAACAAGGGCTGTCCCTGCCACTGACAGTTCAGTGTCCAAAGCGAGTCTCATGGCCATGTCTAATTTCAAGGGTCGAGGAAGGACAGTCCTACCACGTGTGCACAAGGAGGAAGCCAGGAACTTTGCCAAGTGTCCTAAGAATGTCCCCAGCCTTATCCCCTTTGTCACCATCACTCATTTCCCTTTTCGGCACAAGTACAAGGCCCTCCCTCCTTGAGGGAGAAAACCCGAAGTGTTAGCTCAGAGGGAGGAGTAAGTGGCTTGGTCAGTACTCACTGGGGGCTTCCTGACCTCTGGTGGGATCCCACTCTGGACTGGTGGAAATTCTAGTGGCTCCAACCAAGCTGTCTCCTGTGAGAAATGAGGGGTCCCCGGGATCATGTTCACTGTACCAACCTCCCCCTAGTGCCCCCCATCCCCCGAGCCAGATATCTCCTGCTCTGCTTTGCCGAGGAGGTGTCCTTCGTAAATTGTAACTTCCCCACCATTTACATGACCAAAAGCCTGATTTCTCCAAGCCTGCGATCCAGTATCAGAGAAACTGACATAGGCCCTCCTGGGAGTGACCAGGTGGCTTGGCGTCTGCTCCTACCCAAAGCCCAGCACAGTGTTTGTTGATAACACTGATGGTACTTCTTAATTTCCAACCCCATCCCCTTTCCTCGTGCCCATGGCCAGGGCTGGCCCAGGCTCGGTAATTCAGGCATTGATAAGCCTGTGAATGGGGATGGTAATCACAGCACTTCATCTGTCATTAAAATCCACATAGGAAGGGTAGGGTGTTAGCTGTAGTCGGCTTCTGGGCAGCCGAGCACCCATTAACGTGACAGGCCAGCATTCAGTCCATTACGGAGAGAGGGAAGGCTGGGCTTGTTAATGCTTCTAATGGATGTCTTGAATGGTCCTCAAGCCTGCAGCCTTCTCCCAGTATCTGCTCCAAGCCTGGGACCTGACAGGTCGCTCACCATGGCAACACGAGGGGAGAGAGGGATGCAGATAAACCCGTCTGCGCATGCATGGCCAATACTGCAAGCGCGGGCAGGTCTGCTCTCCGCTCATGTTCCACCCTACTCCCGCCCCCCACCCCATCATCTTGAGAGATGCTGCCAAAAGATGGTAATGTGGGCACAGAGGGAGAAGGTCACAGAGCGTGTGGAAACGATGTTTTCTGGGCGTGAGAGATGGTGTGTCCTGGCCAGCCACGTTGCCATCATCAGGATGAGTGAGGATGGAGCCGTTGGGGGATGAGAGTCACTAAGAGTCTGAATCCTTCAGGCATGGAGACAGAGCTGGTGTCCCTTCCAGAGCATCCCCACAGGATGGTCCTGCAGTGACAGGGAGCTCCCTGCCTCCCAGGAGGTCCTCCATTAGGTGTCTTACTCTGAGCCGAGCTGACCTGGCTTTAGCAGTTGGAGTCAACTGCGCCCCTGGCTCTGGGACCATCCTCCATGACGGAAGGTGATCCCAAGCATGCTGATCTCATGCAGTGTGTGTGTGGCCCTGGGGAGGGGTGTCCGCCCCACTTCTGGCCGCTAGTGTCTCCTTGCATGTGCAGCTGACAGACGTGGACAGCCTCGTGGCCTCTCTGAGCACTTGAGTTTTGGCCCTGGGCTTCCCCACACTGCCCTCTACCGGCCACTTCATGTTCAAGGCTGCCCTGGTCTCAGCCCATTGGGGCTCCAGCTGCCCTGCAGTTTGAGGCTCTTATTTTGAAAATCTGCCATGTCTCTTTGTGCAGTGCTTCTCCATAGGGACCCCTCTCCATAGGGACCGTGGGATCTTGTTAAGATGCCAAGCCCGAGTGATATTTGGGTGACGTTTGTCAGGTTTGTGTGTCACAGCCGTGGTGGATTTGAAATGAATTGGAATGCATTCTATTTTATTTATTTATTTTTTGTTTTCTGGATGGTTTAAGGAGCCTAGAAATATTCTTTGAAAGTTTGAAATAAATTTTTTAAAAAGATTTTATTTATTTATTTTCAGAGAGAGGGGAAGGGAAGGAGAGAAACATCAGCGTGTGGTTGCCTCTCACATGTCCCCCCTACTGGGGACCTGGCCTGCAACTCAGGCATGTGCCCTGACTGGGAATCGAGTTGGTGACCCTTTGGTTCATAGGCTGGTGCTCAATCCACTGAGCCACACCAGCCAGGGCTGAAAGAAGTTTTTTACTAAACTCTCTGATCCCCTCCCCCACCCTTTTGGGAAATATTAGTTCTAGGTCCGTTGATGTCACAGTTTTCTACTAGTCTTGGCAATTCCTGTTTTTCTAGAAAAACATGCTGTTGTGGGATGAACTGTGTTCCCCTCCAATTCATATGTTGAAGTCCTAACCCTGTTGTGATGTACTTGGAGAGGCGATTAAGGAAGAAGTTAGGGTTAAATGAGGTCATGAGGATGGGGCCCCCGCCCAATAGGACCGGTGTCCTTATGAGGAGAGGAAGAGACACTGAGCTCTCTCTCTGTCCCCAGGAGCACAGAGGAAAGGCCTTGAGAGGACACGAGAAGGGGGCCATCTGCAAGCTGGAGAGATAGGTCCCACCACAAACCAACCCTGACAGCACCTTGACCTTGGACTCCCAGCCTTCAGATCTATGAGAAAATGAGCTATGCTGTTGAAGACGCTGAGTGTGTGGTACGTGGTTATGGCAGCCAGAGCTGATGAAGACACAGGCGATCCCCACTGAACACTCCCTGGTAACTAGCACTCCATATGCGTTTAGGGTTCCCCCCTTTCACCTGAACACCCTCCTCTGCGTCTCTGGTGGGACTCCTTGCCTTTCCTGGCGTTGTGTCTTTGTATTCATTGTCTCCCTCTCATTTGCTTCCCACCCCCTCCATTTATTGGGCCTTCACAAATCTAGAGATCTTACAGGAGTTGTAAGTCACCAATTCTTAGATTGAGCATTTCTACTGATTTTTGTGTCTTCTACTTTATTAATTTACCTTTACTTTTAATTCTCTCCCTGGGTTGATCGCGTGGCTTATTTTCTAGCTTCCGGAGCGGGACGCATTAGTCTCTCCCAGCCTTCCGTTAATGACAAAAATACTTAGAACCCCGGGGAGTGCCTTGGTTCCATTCCATGAATTTTGCAATGTGCAGTTCCAATTGTCATTATGTTCCAAATGGCCAATAATTGCAGTTTTCTCTTTTTCCCCTTTGACTGGAGTTATTTAGGGATAAATTTACCAGTGATTTAATTTTGTTGTTTATTCTTTGGTTTTTAATTCCTGCTTTTATGGCATTTGTGGTCAGATATCATGGCCTGGAAAAGGCTACTTGTTTGTCCCACTGAGGTTTTCTTTGTGGCCAAGAATGTCGTCAGTTTCAGCCATTTCCTTACTGATGTTTGAATTAAATGTCACTTCTGTTTGTGTATATTTGTTAAAGGAAGCTTGTTTTTCCAAGTTGACATTCCTTGCACCCCAGGGCCTACAAAGCCACTCTGGGAACTGTAGTCACTCTGCATGGCTTCAACGACAGCAGTGGGTTCCCCCACAGCTGTGGAAGCTGGAGCCTTGCACTCCACCCCTGGGGAGTCACAGTGCCCTCCAGCTTAATCTAAGAAGTCCTCAGGCTGGACGGCCAGTGTTCCTTTGTTGAATTCAGTGTTTTCTCCCTAACACCTCATGCCACCTCAAGCACATAGTTTTCCATGGGACATGTTTCAGAAAATTCTGTTTGAAGGTTTTCTCTTATTTCCTTAAAAAAAAATTAAAAATATCTTTATTGATTTGAGAGAGAGAGGAAGGAGGAGAGAGAGTAACATCGATATCAGAGAGAAACATCGATCTGTTGCCTCTTGTACGTACCCTGACCAGGGACTGAACCAGCAACCCAGGTATGTGCCCTGCCTGGGAATCGAACCAGTGACCCTTTGGTTCACAGTCTGGCACTGAATCCAGCCAGGCCACGCCAGCCAGGGCTGCTTTTTATTTTTAATGAGTCATGTTTCATTGAATTAGTTTTCTTTGGTGGATTAGAAGTCAGACATCTTGATTTTGTTATAGCAGAGGTTATTTTAAATACAAAAATCTTGATTTCCCATGATATGCTTCTCTCTCCTCTCACATACATTCATTCATTCTTTACATTCATTTCTCTCTGTCTTCTGATGAGCGTCTGGGTCCCCCAGTGGACTCCCAGGTCCTCACAAGCATGGGCCACATCTGTTTCAGTGTCCCCCTGTTTCCCCAGGGCCCAGCATGGCCCCTGGTGTGGAGAGGGTGCTCCGAGAGCATTTATGAACGGAATGAGAGAGCGAAGGGTGCAGAGCTGGTGCAGCCATCAGCCCATGCGGGGGAGCAGACCAGAGAGGGTGTGCGCGTGGCTGAGGGTAGTGCTGTCTTGAGTGGGTGACAGGACCTTTGGAATGAATTACCGGGGGCCGTGGCAGAACTGCAGCCATCTTGGTGGCAGCAGTAGGAGCAGGGTGACCCTGACTCCAGGGAGGTCAGGGAGGGCTGAGGACCACTGTCACTTGGACAGCCCCCCGCCCAGGGGTTAATGTGGTGTGTAACACTCCCACCCCTCAACTTGGGTCACCTGTCGGTGGAGTGTGTGAGTGCGTGCGCCCTTGTGAAACCCGAATGTGCTGCACAGTCACCCTGAGGACAGGTGAATGAAGCAGCTGTTGATTGCGGCTGTGTCCCCAGCTTCCGCGGAAACGGGAGCTTTAAAGCTGGAATGAGTTCAAAGATGAAGAAATAGGGGCATTCACAGGTATTTATCCCTGGGGATGTGGTCTGGGAAATTTATACTTGCTAATAGACCCACCCCAATTTATACTTGTTAATAGAATGTATGACTTGATGTCCTAGCAGGAAACAGAATCCAACTAATTTTAGTGAAAAGAATATTCCGGAATAGTGGGTAGGCCAGGGTAGGCCATGTTCAGTCTGCAAGGACTAGCAACAGTGGGAAGCCTGGGGGTGGGGCAGGGAATGGACGGTGCTGTTGGGGTCCATTGAGAGCAGAGGCATAAAGCAGAGGTCGGTCCACAGGAGCTGAAGCTGTTGAGGGGCTGCCTGAAATGAGACCCAAAGAAAGAGGGCAGGGAGAAGTACCCCCACTTCTGTCCTCCAGCCTCCAGTCCCCTGAAGCCAGCCAGCAAGGGTGTCTGGGTGGTGTGGTCCACAGGGGTCAACCTCCCAGGGCACAGAGCAGGACAGGACAATGGGCGGGGTGGCAGTGGGGGATATAGCAGCACTGGCACCCCCTTCTGAATGAATGGATGGGGATACTGAGGCCCAGGCAGGGGAAGGACCTGCCTCAGGTCACTTAGCCACCGAAGGGCAGAGTGAAGCCTTGAGACTCCTTCTCACATTAGAGGCTGTCGCCCCATACTGTGCTGCTTTATTTCCTTAACGCGCCACTGTATTTTCTCATTTTCAAACCTTATTATAAAAAGAAATCATAAAACGCAGAAAAGGTATGAGGAAGAAAATAACACGTTGGTGTCTCTTCTCCCAGACTGCCTCTCTCCGTGCCTGGACACACAGCTTATGAGAACCGGAGTGGACTGAACCGGGCCGGGAGGCCAGGCTACGTGCCAGACCGTGGTGGGTCCAGTACTCGGTGAGTGAGCAGCGGGGTTCCTTGGAAGTAGGGCACCCCCAAAAGAGGTGGAAAATGCAAACAACAACAACAACAACAAACAAGGTGGAGGGAGAGAATGGTGAGTGCGCGGGCCAGCCTCAGTTTCCCTGGTTGCTCTGTGGTGGGGTGGTTGTGAAGATTAAATCAGAAACGCGCACACAGCAGAACTCTGAGCTCCCGCAGGGAGTCCTGTCGCCCTCCCGGCCTCAGCTCCTGAGCTGGGACTGCCCCAGCTCTGGTGTTTTCTGGACGAGAAAGCACTGGTGTTCAAATCACGTTCCTTTGTGCTCAGTGCAGGCGATGGCCCTGCTATGATGTTGGGGTCCTTTGAGTCTCCCTGGGAGGGGCCAGGCAGTGCCTAGCACGTCCTGAAGCTCGCTCCGAGCCCGACCAGAGGTATGTGAGTGGTATGCGATAGTGTTTAAATACACAGCTTTTGCGTGAATAGTTACACACGCAGGGCTGTGTGCAAACATATTGGACAACAGGAGTGGTACAGGAGTCAGCCAATCAGAACGCGCGGTGTTAGTCAATACCGTAGGAAGGTCGCCAGTTGACCAAAACAGAACCCGAGCGCCAGATTTTCCCCATTCGCCTGCTGATTGGGGTGCTAATGTCCCCTGAGAGGAGGTTCACGCTGTCTTCACTGCACTGGCCCAGGACACTCTGACAGTCGCCTGACCCCCAGAGACCCACTCAGAGCTCTGGGCTTCAATCATCAGGGTCCAAGGGAGGGTGTGTTGGAAGGAAGGAGGGTGGGGTGTGGGGTTGGGGGTGGGGGTGCTACTGCCCATAGGCGGGCCACCTGACAGGCCCCTTGCAATCAGCGTGTTTCCGGGCACTATCCAGGTGGCCTTCTGGCCCCACCCTGCCAAGGGTCCTTCCCAGCATCTTGGAGCTCAGGGTCACCTCCCTCATTTTTAGCTGTGCATTTGTAAGTTACTTATATTTCACTGTTTATTTTTATTTCCATAGCATATTTCATTTTGAGGTATAAAATACAGGAAAAAATACATAAAGCTCATTTGTACAGGTTAACACATAATTATAACTACTTCCCAGATTAAAGACAGCTGGGGTCCCAATATCCCCCACTATTCCTTCCCCCAGAGATAACCCCTATCCTGACTTAAAAAATAATGATTTCTGTGCTGTTCTTTATAGTTGTTCCACCCGGGCAAGCCATTGCTTATTTTTATTTGTAAAATTGTAATCTTTTTATTTTTTTAAAAATGTGGTAAATTCAGTGTGGTAATTTTTGTGTTTTTTTTCCCACTTCTCATGTCTCCCCACCTTCCTCCCCATTCCCTATGTGTTTATGGTAAACAAAACTGTGTTTTTCTCCATCTCTGTGAGGATTCATTTGCGTAAGTACATTTAGAGAAAAAATTAAGTGAAGAATAATATTTCGTGAAGCATATGAGATAGGCAAAATGTTGAAGGTGTTACCCAAAGAATCGGAGTTTGGGAAACATGTTACATTTACAAAGAGAAAAAAGTCCTAGGAGGTCATTGGAGGAGAGTCAGGGACCAGAACACAGGTGCTGTGCCCAGGGGCAGACATGGGCTGCAAGAGGTCGCTGGCCACAGGAGGCACTGGCGGGAAGGGTCGTCAGGTGAGGCCAGCAGCAACAACTCTGACTGACCACCAGGGGGCAGCACGGCCCCAGCTTCTGCCTGCTTTAGCAGGTGGCCAAGTGGGGGTGGACAGCTGGGCGCCCCCACCAGGCACCCAACATTGGGATTCATATGTGGATTCAGCCTAGCCTAGGGATCCTCAAATGGAGGTCTGGGACATGCTCCCTTCAGAGCGACCTGGGTGCTTGTTAATGTATATTTGGGGGTCAACCTGGACCCACTGAATCAGCACCTTATAAGCTCCTGGTGCTGGAGTTTGGACAGCAAGGAAAATTTTGAGAACTATGTTCTAGGGAGGTGGGCACAGTCGTAGGTAAGAGTTTGGGTGTGGGGTGTGTGTTAGAGATGGGGGTGGGGCAAAAGATTATCACACACACAGCAAGTAGGAGTGACGGATGGAGGGTTTGGCTTTATATTTTGGTCCTATTTCTTACCTGGATGGGTGGCAAGTTTTTCTTTTTTGTTTTTAGCATTTCTCAACCTTCCTTCCTTCCTTCCTTCCTCCCTCCCTCCCTCCCTCCTTCCCCCATCCATCTATCCCTTACCTATCACCATCCATCGCCCATCCATCCACCTCCCACCCAGGGCACAATAACTAAACTTTATGTCCTTTCTAGGTTTGGAGGTGCAGTGGTGGACCATCCCCACCTTCCTGGAGCTTATGCTTTCATGGGGAGCCAGACAATAGCAAATATAGCCCCATAAAAATGAAATTACAAACTGTAAGAGCTGCTGTGGAGGAGTACAAGGCACTACACGAGTGAAGAACTCCTGTGGGAAGATGTGGGAGGGCACAAGGAATCCTTCCATCAGGAAATTATGTTTGAATTGGGAGCTAAAGGGTGGGTGGGAATTAGTCAGGTAAATAATCAAGAGGAAGAACGTTGCAGGTGGAGGGGTGTGCAAAGGCCCTGCGGTGGGAACTCAGAAAAGGCAGCCTGGCTGGATTGCAGGGAGAAAGGGATGCAGAGAGTGGTTGGACCCGGGGTCTGGACCAGGACCCTCAGGTTCTCAAATTTTTCATCTTCAAAACGAGGCAGTATAGCTTATCTGGCAAAGATGGTTGAGAGGAATAATGAGTCCAAAGCACCTAGTCTGAGTCTGCAGTTGGTGTCAAGAGACGTGAATGAGTTGGTCGGGGGTGGGGTGGCACCTAGTGGGGACCACAGCCTGCTTACAGGCTGAGCTGAGGGGAAGTGCCCGGCAGGTGCGGGGACCCAAGCTGTCTCCGTTGCCTGCAGGGAGCAGCTGAGAAGTGTATTTTAACCATGGTGAAAATTACCATTGGCATCGGTCTCCTGTTGAAAACAGAGTGAAATTGGAGAACACAGTGTTGTCTTTAACTAGGCCAAGATGACTAATTATTAGACTCATTTTCTAAAGGTTACCATATACAGACATGCCATTCGATGGAGAGAGGAGCGTGTGGAAATCTGATTCATTCTGAAACCCCGATAGACAGAGCTCATGCTGGGTTTCTGAGCGTAATGACTGTGAACGTTCGGTTTAACTCAGCCGTCACCACAGGCGTGGTACGAAATGAAATGTTTTGCATCAGCTCCATTGGAACATCTTGGGGCAGCTCAGGGCAGTGCTGGTGGTGGATTTCTGCCACATTGCAACCGGTGTGGACCTGGGGGCTTGTGCTGGGTAGGTAGGGAAGGGAACTCCGGACCCCGAGTCCTAGCTGTGGCTGGAGCAGATGACCTTGAAGGACCTTTCCAGTTTTGTCGTTCTACATAACATTTACCGATGTGCGATCTTGGATGACACCTTCACGTCCCTGGGCTTCAGCCAGTTTCCTTTGATCATTTCACAGTTACCCTAAGGAGTTGGCTCCCCCCACCCCCAGTGGGTGCACCCCTCCTTTGAAGTCCAGCAACTCTAGGCTCCCTATTCCAGATACCTCTGAGCACAAGTGACCCTTGCCCTCCCCTGTGGGTCAGTTGTTTAATTTGGGGCTGTGGAATCTACTGGGGCCCCTTCCGGGGGTGCACCAGTCCACTGGTCCAATGCTCCCAAACCCAAGGGGTCCCTGAAGGCTCTTGAACTCCTGTGGCAACCGCTGTAAGAGAACACTCATGAAGCCAGTATCAGGGCCAAATGTGGATCAGGGCTTTCCAAGTGCCACGGGCAGTGCGAGGCACTCGGCCATACGTGATTTCATGTATTTGTCACATGGCTGGTGTGAGGTGGGTATCACTGTTCTCCCCTCTGAGGCAGAGGGGCTAAGGGATTTTCCTGGGCCACACAGCAAATGCGGGGCAGAGGGGGCACATCTACTCAAGCCTGTTTGATTCCAACCCCTTCCTGATTTTGCAAACCGACTGCACCATCTCATTTAATCCTTACAGTGGCAAACAGAGCCACGGATGAATATCAAGCTTTAGAGGCTTCGCAGCAGACCAGAGTGGAGGAGACCTTGAGAGTGAGCGGGAATCCCGGTGATTTCGCCGCCTGCCCTCCAGTTCCTGGGCTGGGGCTTTAGAGGCAGAGGGGTTCACTGCCCACAGGGGTGAATGATGTCGTCTGTTTGCCCATTCCTGCGGTTGAACTGGATGGCACCAGGGCGGCGCTGAAGAGGGGTGTAGCCATGGTCATCCAGTCCACTTGACTGGTTTTCTAAGGCGTCTTCAGTGGCAGTTTTGAAAGCCCACACTGTTTGCCTGAAACGCTGACCTTATCACAAGGCCATACTAGGTCAGGTGTGTTCCCCTGGGGTCCTGAGTACATTGATGGCCATTTACATATCTGACACCAAGGCTGAAGCTGGTTGTATCTGGACTTTGCCTCTGAGCCGTGGACTGGTCTACAGGCCATGGCCACAGCTCCTGGCTGGTCATTCTCACCAGATGAGAATGGTGCCCTGGATCGCAAACCTCTGTTATTAGCTATGTGTTTAAGAGTGTGACGCTTTACAGAGTGACCCTCAATCTGTGTTGTGCACCTGATACAACTAATATTGAGCGTAAACTGTAACTGAGAAAATTAAAAAAGAATGTGATGTGTCACTTAAAGCAATATTTAAATATAAATATAAATATATTTAAATATAAGTAGCTCAGTGCAAGTAAAAGATTCTTGCTCCAGGCAGACTGGATAGCCTCTAGGGATTTTTCAAACCGTTTACTGAATCTGACCACTTCTAGCCAGTTCCACTTTATCTCCTTCGTCCAAGCCACCGGCCAATGACCTGGATTATTGCCGTCGGCTCCCTGGGCTTCTTCCTCCAAATCTGCTCTCCCGGCACGTTACTCTCCCTGCAGCTGCTGAAGGGTCCTGTCAGAAACGTGAGTCAAACCCCCTCAGGCTCCGCTCACAAACGTTGAATGGTTTCCCTTTCACTTGGAGTCAGAGCCAAGGCCCTTGCAGTGGCCTGTGTGGCTTCGTGTGTGGGTCTGCTGCTCCCACTCTGAACCTGCCTCATGCTGCTCGTCCTCTTGCTCCACTGGTTCCTGTGTCTCTCGTCTCCTTGCTATTCCTCCAAGTGCCTTCCTACCCCAGGGCCTTTGCACTGGTGGTTCTCTCTGCCTGGAAAGCCACGTAACTCCCTCCTTCCCCTTGTTCCAGTTTTTACTCGTTTGCCACCTTCTCCAAGGCTGTACTTGACCACTCTATCTAAAACACCAGCTCCCTTCGTTCTCACATCCTCAGGGCCAGGACCCGTGCCCAGGCTATCATAGGATATCAGTAACATCGGCCGAACTGAATGATCGAATGAAGGAGGAAACTGAGCTTTCATTTGATGTGCTTTTGCCCGTGATAGAAGCACGTGCTGAAAGTTTCATGAGTCACTTCTTCTGCTTTCCATATTGAGTGTGTATTGAAGTGATTCACATGGTGGATTTGAGCTGCACTGCAGCTTGATACTCTTTTTTAGCCTACAGCGAGCGCTACATCATCACTTTCATGGACGCCTTTGCTTGTCCTTCACTTTCATGACCAACATAAGCAGTTGGATTTATTTTGGGGGCCATGTCTCACACAAGCAAAGTTTTGTCCCTTCTCGGGAGTAGTTGGGGATGTGTAAGGACTAGGGAGAGAATAACCAGACCCCGTTGAGATGTGTTGGGTGGTGGGCTTGGCTAACTCCCCGGCTCAGGGACTCGCCTTCACCCAGCTCTGCAGGGCACACACTCAAATTCATTCATCAGAAACCACATATCAAACGACAAATGATCTCAGGTTACAGTGTTTGAGGATGGATTGCAAGTGATTAATGTTGACTTCGTCAATGCCAAAGGGTCTGTCAGGTTTAGCTGCTCAGCCCCTGCTTCCTCAGCCTCAGTCAGTGCCTTCCAGGTTTCCGTGGCTCCATCACAGCCTGAAGTTCTCTTTGTTTATTCGTGGCTCTAGAATCCCACCCACCGGGTTTCTGTCGAAGGCTCAGGCTCTCAGCAGGAGGAGGGACATGTCACTAGATGTTCGACAGTGAGCTGGCTGTGCTTGGCCTCCCAGGGTCCTTGTGAAAGTGACATGGCTTTCCCCTTGCATTCTCTCTCATGTTGTAGAAAACTGGAGGTGATCACCTGTGGTCAAGGTTGAAACCTGGGGGATTATTTTTTTTACTTTTCAAACTCATGAAGTATATTTTTCATTGCTTTTGGAGAGGAAGGGAGAGAGAGAAGCATTCATTGGCTGGTTTCTGTGGTGTCCGGACTGGCGATCTTATCTCTCGGACCAGGATGGAACCGGCAGCCTGTGTGAGTGCCCTGACCGGGAATCAAAGTCCCAGCCATTGGGTGGCGGGGTGACGCTCCCACTGAGTCACACCGGCCAGGACTCTTCTGGCCTCCTTGATGTGTGGCCTCCTTTATTCCAAACATGTGAATTGAGGACCCGATGTGTGGCCACGGCCCTCCATGGGGTATGGGGTGTGCACAGACAGAGTTCTTGCCCCTCACGGGTGTGCTGTCCAGAAGATGGGTGTGACAGGAGTGACGGCACCTCTGCAGTGAGTGTGACATGCACAGGGGGAGAGAGGAGGACACAGTGACTGTCCCTAGGGTGGGGTCAGGGAAGGACTTGTTCGCAGAAAAAAAAAATGCATATGCATTAATATGCAAAAAAATACTGAAAGGTACAATAAATAGCAAAAAGACGCCCCCCACACTGCAAAAAAAATTATTTGAATTCTGTTTCAATGGGGAGTTTCTAGGTGGTGAAGGAGACAGGAATATTTTTGCAAAACGGGAAACTTTTGAAAGTAGATGTTATTACATGTAATTTTATTTGACATTAGCTGAGGGAAAGGAAACCAGTGAAACCACAGGAATCTCTGAACCTCAAACAGATATTCCATGATTTCCATTGGGATTGTTTCCTAAAAGCTCCCTCTGAGTTTAACGAGAGCTTAGGAGAGACATTGCAATTGGGATCACATGGTGCTTAAAACCCATCTGTTTTATTACAAGCACAATTAGCCATGTTACTCCCAGATAACACACTTGAGTAAATCCAATGATGGATGCTTGAGAAAGCAACGTGAAATCGTCCATTAAATCAAAAGACACGGGCCTATTCTGTGAGACGTCTGCGACCAACTTTTCCGCTCCCTTCCTGAACTATTTCTCACAGAGCAGGGCACACAGCGAGTGCCTGGTTTTGATGAATGTGCCGTCACGTCGTCACCCACAACCAGTCCAGCTGGGCAGTGGTTCCGTGGCTCTGCCCACGTCTTTCGTGGTCAACCTTTGCGGTCGACCCCCCCGCCCCACCTTCCGCGCCTGGACCTTGGCAGTCGCTGATGGGTGTTCTGTGCCCATAGTTTTGCCCTTCCCAGAAAGTCACGTAACTCTGAGAAGTCAGCCTTCCGCATTGGGCTTTCATCCCTGAGCGTGCTGCGTTTGCGATTGACCGCGCCGCGCGCGTTGGTGGTTCGCTTGTTGTTGCCAAGTCCACTGCGCAGATGTCCCCAGCTGGTCCAGTGGCTCACCAGGTAACAGGCGGTCGACTCCAGTTTTGAGCAGTTATGAAGGAGGCTGCTCTGAATGGTTGTACACAGGACCTCCACCCCGCGGTCACACTGAAGTCTCGGTGTCTCTTTTTCTGGGTCAGTTACTTGCTCATCTTGGAAATTTTGATGACATCTCCGTTGTCATCACTTCTGTCATGTTTATTTCTGCTCAGCAGTTTATACCTTTAAAATATTCATAGTCTGATTATGGAGTTGTAGAGCAGGAAAAACAGTAAATTTTTCTTCTGGTTTGGGCGTTGTGTTTTCTTCTAAACAGAAGTCTTTGCCTTTGGGTGATTTTTTTCTTGGGGTGTTGGTTGGAGTTCGTGTGCATAGTTGCCATTTGTTTCTTGCATCCAGGCACTTCTATTCAGGTATTCTCTTTTTGTTTTTCCCTTCATCGTCACCCAAGGACATTTTTTCGTTGCTCTTAGAGAGAAGGGAAGGGAGAAGGAGAGGGAGAGAACCATCTATGTGAGAGAGAAACATTGACTGGTTGCCTCTCACACACTCCCAACCAGGGACTGCATGTGCCCTGACTGGGGACTGAACCTGCAACCCAGGCATGTGCCCTGATTGGGAATCAAACTTTGCAACCTTTCAGTTTACGGGATGATGCTCAGCCCACTGAGCCACACCGGCCAAGCCTCTATCCAGGTATCATTTTGGCTGTTATGTAGTGTGGCAATACACTGTGCTGGGCCACCTCCTGCCTTGGGGAGAAGGGTACATTTTCTTTAAAGTGTGGGCCAGTGAACAGTCATTCTCTTCAGCTTTGGGAAGGAGGGTGACCTGACAAGTCACACCCAACACTCTGAAACAAGTAAATGCAGGGGGTGGGGTGACACCTGTGGGACAGCTGACGGCCAAGTCAGGCTGGTGTGCTGAGGGGACAGGATGAGGGGCTCCAAAGCCTGGAGCATCCCCAATGTCCTGAATGGACACCGTGCGAATGAGCAGGTGCAACCTGAGTCAGATGGCTCCATCTGGAAATGCCGGCAGGGACAAGTGACCCTAAGGCTGCTTTAGGAGTGTGTTCCACGATCAGAATCCTGTGGTTGAGAGTCTGGAAGGTTCTGACTGCATGGCTGAAGAGTCCAACTCCATAATAAGATCAAGGCACCCGGGACCACTTATTGATGTTTCTCGGGAGAAATGAGAAGGAACACATCAATTGAGTAAGACGACATTCGTTCATGGTGCCCAAGGTGTCTCTCCAGGCTGTGAAAAACACTCTCTTTTGTCTAATTAGTCATGGTGACCACGTCTCCATAGAAACCATTATGTTTGTGCTCTCGACAGACATGTGCGCTCCCATTAAAGGGACACAGTTGCCAGATGTGAGCTGCAGGTCCGGGGCAGAGTGTGGGTTTTCACACCGCCGCCACCAGGGCTTCTGCAGGATGCTCCTGTCCACGAGGAGGGACACTGGTGTCAGGCCCAGTGTGCAGGGGGGTGTGAAGCCCAGGAAGACAGGGTGCTCCTGCTCGTGGTGACAGCCCCAAGGGACCGATGACTTCCCCTTTTGTTGGAAGCTGGGTCAAAGACTTGTTTTTAACCCATTAACTGATGAAGGGACCAGTGAAGTGTTGGAAAGTGGCTCAGAAGAGAATCGAGAGAGCAGATACGGTAATCAGGCAGGTTTGGAAATGAACTGATGCAAAATTGGCTTCTCCCCAGGGAGGTAGTGAGACAGGGAGAAGGGTCAGTTTTTCATGTCAAAAAATATGGAGAGCAGACAAGTGCCCAGGGGAGGCATGTGAGTGCTCTGATGGAGGAGGGGTGACAGGCTGGGATGGGGGACTAGCATGGGCCCATGTCACCTAGGCCTGGGCTGTCCAGGAGGGCTGGACACAGAAGAGCAGGACACTGCCAGGGGACGAGGCCGGGTGGGTTCCCGTCCCCAGCACCCAGCGTAGGCCCAGAATGAGGGAAGTGAGCTGCCAGCCTTGAGGCAGGAAGGGATGGCAGGGCACCTTCCACGAATGGAGTTGGAGCAGACCCGCCAAAGCCCAGGGTGACAGACAGGACGCCAGCTCTGCCATGGGGCCAGAAACCAGTCCCTCCCGGGCAACCCTTCTGCACTCCCCTCTGCCTCAAACCTGAGAGAGGCAAAGGGCTTGTGGTTCTCCTGGCCCTTTTGTCTGAAGGGTTTTGGGACGACAAAGCTCTGAGCCAACTTGTCAGGTGCTGACCGTCGGGACAAGCCAGAGAAATCCCTCAAGAACGAAGCCCTCAGGCCCCAAACCACGACCCTTGTCATTGAAGCAGCCAAAGTGGGAAAAATTTCATGAGTGGCACTTGGCTTCTCTGGAAACCTCTGCTCTCTGGACCCAGGGAACCGGGGGCAACCAGCTCTCCCAGATGTCTCTGTCCAGACCTCATGAGTCGGCCAGCCCTTGTTCATAGCCAGTTCCTCTTGTTTCCCACAATCCTAATAGCCCCGGTGTTGGATTAGAAGTCCCGGAAGAGCTGCTGGTGTGGCCCCTGGTGGCCACAGTGACACCTGCAGCAGGGAGCAACCTGACAGTGAGGGCAGGAGCCGGGTCCATGCACGAGCAGTGACAAGGTACCGAGACAGAGCGCACTGGGGACATTTAATGCAGGAGCAAAGAGCTCTCCACTCACCCTCGCCTCACTCACCTGTTGCTGAACGATAGCCTCAAGCCTCCCTGGAAAGAGGTTCCTGACAGCAACAGGCGTTTGGGGGCCCATAAAGTGCTGGGTTCAAGTTTCCACTCTTGTGGGGCTCCAGACAAACCACTCACAATGATGCCTTCATCTCCGAGAACTGGGAGGGTTCCATGAACTTCCAGGTGCAGAGTAACTGCTCATTAAAAATCAGCCGCTGTGAGCAGAGAGGTGAATGGTGGTTGATTGCATGGATGAATCTGGAAAAATCGTAATAATGAGGGCCAGAAGTCAAGCATGAAAGGGATCCTGTTCTGAGGTTCCATTTACAGAGCTCACAAGGACAGGCAAAGCTGACCTGTGACATTAGAGGGCAGGACAGAGGTTCGGGGAGGCAGTGACGCACGGGGGGCCTTGCCCTTTCTGCTGTCAACAGTACAACAGATACAGAAATCCACATGAAACAAGTGGGTGGCAGCTGAACGGATGACTCTGAAACCCCCAAGAAGCTGCCCTGTTCCAGTATCCTCTCTCCCTCCCTCCCTCCCTCCAGGGGCTTTGTCTCTGGATCTGGCTGTCCGTTGCCTAGAGATGTTCGTTTTATGAAAAGTCAGGGAGCTGTGCCCGTAAGACAGGTGCACCTTTTTAAACACGCACTGTGCCTCCATAAAGATGTGAAAATGTCAGCCATTATCATTGTTGGTGTTAATGTTACCATCGCATTGTCTTTGAGCTTTGGACTCTTTGCCTGTTTAACGGGAGTGATGAGCCCTTTCTCTGCAGACTTTTTCTAAGGTATGGTTTTCTCCACACCTTCATTTATTGGTCCATTCCACAAATCTTGCCTGAGCACCTGCAGGCCTGGGCACTGTTCTAGGTGCCGGCGAGGAAGCAGGGAGCCCAAGAGACGAAAATCATGGGCCTTACAAGCCAGTGAAGGGAGAGAGCCATGCTCGGCGTTTACTTAAAGGGGCCCATTAAGTTCTGGAAGTGCCCTCTGGTTTAGAAAACAAAATCCTTTTTGGGGGGGAAAAACAGATTAAAAAAAAAATAAAAGAAAACAAAGTCCTGGACCAAATCTCCCTCCCAGATGGTTCAGGTGCTTGTTTGGTTTGACTTTAATTCGGCTCCTTAAGCCAGTAGCTTCACTCGCTATGAAATCTGGGTTAGAACAGAGTCAGACCAGGAAAGGCACGTATATGGGGCGGTGAGAGTTTCTGCCTTTTCTAGAATTTCTTGGTGCGGTTAAACTGAACTAGAGCAACCATCCTCATGAGCTGCCACGTTGGGGTCCAGGGGGCAACTGTCCTGGCAAAGAATGTCTTCTCTCCCCTTCTTTGAGGAACGCAGGGCTCTGGGCCCTGAGCCCTGCGGGCAGGAAAGTGTTAAGAAAGAAATGTGCATTTCCACTGAACAAGAAAAGCAACTTAGAAAAGAAATGTGTATTGGAAAATATCTATTTGCCTGCAAAATAATGTAAAAATAATGAGCTCCTATTCCCCTTTGATGTGCAGCGCGCACGCTTTTAAGGAAAGATTCTGCATTTCTGAGATACTGGGCCTGGCGTGTAATGAAGTGGTTGTTATGGCAACAACTTTCAAAAGCAAGTATTTTCACAGCCAGCATGAGAGAGGAAAACATGAAAACAGAGACAGGGAGATGAGCTCAACAGAAGGCATCAGATGCGGAGAGAGAGCATTGCTCTGTGTTGGAGGGGGAGGGAAACGTGCCCCAGCCACCACCCCAGCCTGGCTCTGCAGACCTGCCCTGGAAAGGGGTCCCTGTGAGGCCTGGGGTGTGGGGGTGGTCCCAGAGGAGGTCAGGGCTGAGACCGTGTCTCTGGCTGGAGATGCAGCCTGAGCCTGGGGCTTCATCTCTAGTACTTCCCCAGGATCCCCTCCTCCAGCCTCCCAGGCTAAGCCCCTGCTCATACATCTTTCCATCAGCCCCCTCACACCCACCCTGCTCAGGAAGAGCACCAAAGGCCCCCTATTCATTCCAGAGCCCAGTCTTCCCACTGGCCTTCAGGGCCTCCCCCTCACTCTGCTCCCTCACCTGCCTGGGGGTCCTGCCGAGCTGGTGCCCAGCATGTGAGGATGTGGCACCAGGGGCTGGCATGCATCATCCCCTCTAATCTTCATGACAGCTCCACGTGCCTGAAACAGTGAGTGGCACAGAGTGGCTGCTCCGTCTCTACCTGCCGAGTGGTTGGATGGTCCTTTTCTGGTGCTGCTGCTATCGTCCCCATTCTGCAGATGAGGAAATTGAGGCTTAGAAGTATTTAGTGGCTTGTCCCAGCCTGGGAGACAGAGAACAGTGGTGCTGGGCAGCTCACACCTCTGCACGGCACTGCCTCTCGGAACTGCTCCTGCCTTGGCCTCCCTGCTCTGTTCAGCTTGCCTTGCATCTCTGCCTGGCACACCCTCTCCTGTGCCCTTTACATCCTGGCTCAAAGGCCCCCTTGACCATGATGTGATGAAAAATCTGCTTCTAAACTGACCTCCAGATGTGTCAGAGCCTAAGGATGGGCCCCTTGCTACCTGCAGGTGGGTCTGGGCCGGGGCCACCAAGGACAGAGCTGCTTCCGAGGGACAGTGTCTGTCTCGTGCCTCGCTCTCCTTCCCATGCCGTGCCTGGCACGGAAGGCACTCAGTAGCCCTTTGTCGAATGAAAGAAACTTTGGAACCCAGACAGATAAGAAACATCCTGTTGGATCATTTGCTAGCTTTCTGACGCCCTCTGGGCCGCCCCAGCCAAAGCTTCCTTGGGATTGGGAAACCTGCTCCCAGCCAGCCCAAGCTTGCATGTGGCAGTGATTGTGTGTGGCACGTGCGGGCGTAGACACATGTGCATGGCCTCATTGGAGGGGGCTTGCTCTGGAAGGGAGCCTGGGCTGCGTCCAGGTGTGCTGATGCATCCAGGGCGAGGGATCTGCCCTCTACAGGGGCTTGTGTCCAGACATGTGCATGTATGTTTCAGGAGGAAAGGGGGTGTGTGTGTGCGTGTGTGTGAGACAGGAGTGTGTGAGAGAGTGTTCTGCAGGGGCAGAGTGTATAAATGTGTGTGTAAGGGCTGTGCCTGGGAACGTGTGGGTAGTTGCATGGGGAGATGGGTAAGCGCCTCCAGGGGCCGCTGTGTCGTCCAGGTACAGGAGGAAGGAGCTCTGAAGCTGGGCTGTATTTTCAGTCGGAGGCCCAGTGGAAGCTCCTGGCAGCTACACTGGCTGACGTGCAATCACGGGGTGAAGACTGTGCCAGCAGACTGCCCTCTGGGCCATAAAATGGAAGAGTTAGAGCTGGAAGCAGCCTGGGACGTCACCTAGCTCTCGTATGTCACAGTTGATGAAAACAGAGAGGGGCAAGCCACCTCCCAAGGTCAGAGAGTAAAGGCAGCATAGAGCTGGAAGGTGGACTTACGTCTGGGTCTGTGCCCCCTCATCCCTCCAGTTTGTTGCCAGGTCCCCGAGGAGGAGGGAAAGGGTTAACCACAGAGTAATTAATACCAGGCACCAGAGTATTATAACATTTCATTCCCACTTTAATTAGGGGAAACTCTTTTTTTTGAGCAGAAGTCTTTGTTGTATCAATTAGTTGATTGACTATCCTTGGTTTCTGGGTTAGGGAAACTTGATCTGTGGTGAATGAGTTTGTTTATCAGGGAAAAGGAGCCAGGGGATGGAAAAAGAAATTCAATTAAGTGTGAGGCTGCTGAGTGACAGACTGCATTTGATAGGACTTTTAGCTTAATTGTTTGTATTTCATTAAGAGATTTATTTGTCAAGAGAATTCTTCGTTTTAAAATCTCAGGCAGTGTCTGAGTGGCTTCTGCCTATTTTTCTGCGTTGATTGAGGATGCTGGAGCGTGGACCTGAGGAAGGACCTGGGACCTCAGAGACATTCTTGTTTCTACCGAGGTCCTGCCTTATGCTGGGGCTGACAGTTCCCCCCCATCCTACCCATCCCAAAGTCCCATCCAAAGCTTAGCAGTGCCTGCCTTTCCCTGGGGAGAAAAGTTCGTATTTCCCTTTAGACTTTTGAAGGGGTATGAGTCCCAAAGAAAGTACCACTCAATAGACTGACCATCTTTTGTTCTTCGCTGTTGTTTCCCCCACAAAAATAGCTTTAACTTCACGCGCATTTGTAAAACTGAATACGAAGGCAACGCTGGAAACTAAATAGGACTTTGCGTTTACAAAAATGTCTTTGAAATAAGTATCCCGGAGAATAAAGTCATCCCTACAAGTCTTAATGTCATTAGAGAAATGATTACTATCCGTTGTTTCAAGAATGTCATGTAAGCGCAAAAACGGACGCATTCTAAATCAAATGGGTCATGTATGTGATGGGGCTTAATGGGGTGCTTTACTCTGAAGGCGGCCCGATCCCTAGGAGCACTGCCCAGCGTGTGATCTGATGGCTACCGGGGCGATCGCTTTGTTTCGTAAATGAGGAAACCGAGGCTCAGAGAGGGCGAGGCTTTCCAAGGACGCAGAGCCAGCTGGGCGCAGAACCAGGACGAACTCCTGCTCCTCCCACTCCCCGCCCCTCCGCAAGAATCTGGCTCTATGTGGGGTCTCTGGAGTTACCGGTCTCTTTGTTTAAATTGAGGTACAATTGGCATGTTATCCTAGAACCCTCCTTTTCCTTTTGATCTGTTAGGGCACGACAGCAAAGAGGTTAGGGGTGCTGTCACTGCCTGTGTTTGAATCCTGGACCTACTACCTATGATGTGATCTTGGGCTAATGTCTCAGCCCCACTGGTAAACGGGATAATAATATCATCTCTCTCGCTGGGATGTTTGGGTGATTCCATGGGGTATTCTCCGCAATGGACTTAGACTGCAGCCAGGACGCAGAAAACGCTTAATAATATGAGCTGGAATGATCATCGAGCCTTCCAAGTAAGATTTCATTGGAAAAAAGAAAGATTTCTCATTCTTGAAAGTAATCGAGGCCCACTGTTCTATACTCTGTGAACTCCCCCGGCCCACACCACAGCCTTGAGAAGAAGGAGTTTACTCCAGAGAATGGGCAGATTCAATCCTAGTCCATGAGCTGTGCTGGTGACCCCAGGTTTCTCGCCTCCCCAGGCTCTTCTCTTCCTGGCACTCCCTGGTCCCTGGGTGTTTTTATTTCCTTCTCTGTGGTAAACATCTATTCGTGGTTCTCTCCCTCCTCCTTTCTTCCCTGCTCCCTCCTTTACTTCTATCTTTCCTTCCCTGCCTCCCTGCCTCCTCCTTCCCCTCTGTCCTGGCAGGTACGGGAGCTGCTTCTACAGACTTGCAAACGCCAACCCTACATTCACCGATGTCACATTGGTGGCTGGAAACCAGCATCGGTGGGAGTATGTATGCCACGGACACTGGAGGCCAGTACAAGGGAAGGCTTTTTTGTTTATTCCTTTCTTGGATAGCTTTTTTCCAGCACATCACTGCAGCCCTCCTTCCCTTTTCTATTCATCCATCTGTGTGTGTCCAGACAGCCGTCCACCAAATCATCACCCATTGAGCCATCCATCCATCCATCCATCATTTATTAGACACTTTTTGTGGGCCAGGCCCTGTACCAGAGGGCAGCGTTGACCAGAGCCTACCCCCTGCTCTTGAAGAATTGACAGTTGAGTGGAATAGACACCTTACGTTTGTCTTTGATTCAAGGATTGTCCTGGGCATCATCTCATTTGATGATCGTGGTCAGTATTGTTATCTCAGTGTAACAGTTGAGGCGATTAAGGCTCAGAGAGGTTAAGTGAATTACCAGAGGTCACACAGCTGGCTGCACATTCATTTGTTTGCTCCTAGGACAGGGCGTGCTGTTCGGCTTACTGAGGTGCTCAAATCCAGCCAGACAAGGTGAAAACAGATTTTCAAACCTGTCCTTCAGAAATAAGCCTCCTTTTAAAAAAAATAAAAAGAAAGAAAAGGAAAGAATAGAAAACGTTATTTTTCCATCTTGCTTAGATGGGGACAGTTTTGAATTTATTTTTTCAGATTGAACAATCGTTCCTCAAATGGATAGTGATAGGTGATCTAAAAAATAATCTTTAAAAACGTCCCGGAGTTGGGCATTTCCTGCGGGTGACATAACTCACTGTGACAGAATGCATTTAAATTCACGGGGAAGAAATTGAAAGGAGAGCGGTATGGAAGGTGTTTGTGTGGACTGCCAGTTTCTTAACCCTCTCCTTTCCCGTCCTCGCCTTTCCCTCCATCACCCATGGGCCTGTGGGCACTCCACTCTCCCCGCTGCCATCAGTCACGTGTCTCCACAGGCACCAAGCACTGGAAGCATCTCTTGGGTGGGTCCCAGGTCCCAGGATGCAGCTGGCTGATAGGTCCTGGGAGGTGGGTGTGGATTTCCTGACAGACCAAGAAAGAGGTGCTTCTTGGACCTTAAGGAAGATGATGCTCTTTCTTCCTCTCTGGATTCTTATCTGTTCCCATTGCGTTTTCTATTCCTCCTATGGCCAACATAGTAACCAGAAGAGGGCTTTGCCTTGGGAAGGCCAAGGTGAGGCCAGATGGGGCTCAGGGACAAGGACCTGCTGTGCAGTGAGTGAAGTGTGCAGTGTTCTTGGAATCTGTGCCACAAGTCCCCCCCGGTTTGGTGGGTGCCCTCCCTCCAAGAGGCAGAGCTCCAGGCCATTCTAGCAGTGCCGGTGAGAGTTATGATAGACAGCACCGTGCTCAAGACCCTAGGGTTTCTTTTGTGCTGTGTTTTAAATCCCGGGGCGTGTTCTGTTATCTGTAAGCTGGTGTCCCTCCCTGTATCCTGTCTGCCCGTTGGGAATCTGGAGAAAGGAGAGGTCAAGTGCCACCTTGAGAGAAGAGGACCGGAGTGGGGGGAGGGTTTAGGTCAGGTTTCCTACAATCAGAGCCTGATTCTTGTGAGTGTCTGGTTGCAGAGTGCTCTTAGCAGAAGAGAGTGAGCACCACAGGGTGGGGGAAGGGCCTGAAGCGACAGACCAGCTTCAGCCTGACCCCACAGACTTGGTCCCCACTTGAGACAAGGGGGCTGGCGTTTGTACCCCCGTGTCAGGCAGTCAATGGCTACTGGATGTCACGGTCTGGGGGAGGATGAGTAAACTCCTGCGTGAGGTACATCCCACCAAAGGCGAGTCTCCAGGGGAGGGGACAGTATTAGCCTATAGCAGCCAATACTCACCGGATCTGGGGACTGGGACACTGGGGTGGCAAAGGGGATCCAGCTTGGGGCCCAATGGCACCTATTGCAGGGGGAGCCCTGACAAGACAGGGGAGGGGAGGGAGGGGCTGTTGTACTTCCTGTCCTGGTGCACAGTGGGAGGGGGTGGGAGACAAAGGGACGGTAAGCGCCATGGAGGGAAGTGCCATGTGTCCAGACCTGCTGTCGTGACCTAGGCACAGCTTGGAGAGGCACTGAGCCTCTTAGGAGGCCTCTGTTGAGCTTCCTGTTTGGGACCCTGGAGAAGTGTAGAAGACCCCTGAATAGCAATGAGGACAGGCAGAGGGCTCAACCAAGAGCCCGTCACCAGGGCTGCTGTGGTGAGTGGTCTGGGCATCCTACAGTGAAGGCTCCTGCCAGGGGATGCCTGGGGTGGGGTGAGAGACACGGTGAAGCTGCGGTGCTGGGAAGAGTTGAGGCGGAGTAGGAGGGTGTCAAGATTCAGAGGAGACACACCCCCAGTGTCTGATGGAGAATAGATCACAGACTCAGTAAACGCTAACAAATGTCTAGGGTCAGGCCCTGAGACGTGTCTGCAGCAGTGGGACGTGAGTGGAAGTGGTGTGTGTCAATTCTGGGTGGGGTTTCTCACCCTCCATTCTTCCAGGGACTCGAAGATGGCCCTGTGGTCTGAGAGACTGGCGGGGCGACAGACGAGAGTAGCCTGGGTCCTTGAACCATCACATGGGCTGGGAGTCGCCTCCTGGACGGTCCTGTGAGCAGAGGGAGAACTTGTCACAGCAGCGGGTATCGCCCTGACTAGCGTAGGCGTCTCCGGCAGATGCAAAGCGTGCCCACAGACTCGAGCACAGGGCCAGCTCTGCACCCCTTTCCACTCGCACTCCCCACTCCCTGGGAGCAAAGGGTCACACAAAGTCCCCTTTCCATCACCAGGTGCCACCTGGGGCAGGAGGAGGTGGGGGATGAGATTGGAAAGACCGGCTCATAAAAGAGACTGAGGTGGGAGACCCTTTCAATATTTGCTCCTCACGGTGTGGTCCCTGGACCAGCAGCGTCAGCATCTCCTGGAACCTAGCACAGATGCAGACTCTCAGGCCTCCTGTACTAGCATCTGTGTCTTAAAAAGACCCCTGGGTGATCTGTGTGTGCATTGCAGGTGTGAGAAGCTCCCTTTAGAGAGAGGTGTCATATCACGGCAGGTGTCCTTGGGCTGGCTGGACAGCGGAAGAGCAGCACTTACTCATTTGTTTATTCTTCTGTCCCTTTGTCCTTTCAGTCCATTACCATCGACTGGACATCTGTTTTCCAGGTGATACAGGCCCCACCCTCACAGAGCTTGCTGTCTGTTGGGGGTGGGTGGGGACAGATGTGAAAAATAAAATTATACAAATAATGACAGCTGTGGTCAGTGGCTCAAAGCAAAAATTGCGGGTGATGATGAAAGTACAAGACAGGGAAGCTGACTTGCTCTGGGGGTTCAGAGACAGCATCTGTGAGAAGCAACGTTTAAAGTGAGACTTGAAGGTGGAAGAGAAGTCAGCCCGGGGTGGGGGGTGGCAGGGAGAATGGGAGACAGCAGTGTTCTGGGCAGAAGAAGCAGCACGTACAAAGGCCCTGAGGCAGGAAGAAACTTAGAGATCTTGAAGAAGTAAAAAAAAAAAGAGGAAACACAACCTCGTCTTTGCTCTGAACTTGAGAAGAATAAGAGAGAGAGTAGGGAGGGGTGGAGAGGTGGAGGCAGAGGTGAGACCCTGCAGGTCCTTCTCGCCAGGAGAAGGACTTTGGACTTGATCCTAGAGCTGCGGGGCATCATTGAAAAGGATGTTTAGTGTCACTGGTGAGAGTGAGATTTCAGGAGCCACTTGGCCTGTATTTAAATCCAGCCTCAGCCACTGATTGGCTCTGAGACCTTAGGCAAGTTACTTAACCTTCCAGTACCCCAATGTTATCTACAAAAAGAGAACAAGAGCATACCTACTTCACATAGTAGGGTGGTTTTTAGGATGAATTGATTTGATATATGTAAAGGGAAGAACTTGCGATTACTGTTGAAGGGTCTTAATCAGGAGAGTAATGTGATAAGATTTGTGCTTCTAGAAACCACTCTTGCTACTGCAGGAAGGAGTGAAGACAGAGAGCTCAGAGCTCGGTTAGAAGATTAGGGTTCCCCGGGAGTGAGATGGGGGCGGGTACAAGCAGAGGAGACAGAAGATGGTGAAGGAGTAGGACTTGGCGGTTCACAAAGGGATGGGGGCGGGGTGGCGGAGTTGGGGAAGACTGCCAGGTCTCTGTTTGGGGATCTTGGCGAGTGGGAGTGCCAGGTTCTCAGTGGAAGCTGACGAGTCCGATTTTGGACATGTCGAATGTGAGATGCCTACAAGGCATTGAGGTGGAGATACTGAACAGAGAGTCACGATTCGGGGGCTGCAGATAAATATTTGGGAGCTGCTGGCATAACCGGGGCAATTAGAGCCACAGGCAGGGATGAAACTACTTAGGAAGAGCTTTGGAGTTCGAAGGCTTTGGAGTCACGGAGGCCTGGGTGCAAATCTCCACCATATGCCAGCTGTGTGGTTTTAGGGGAGTTCTTAGCTTCTCCAAGGCTGTTTGTGATCTGAAAAGTGGGGATACTTATACCTACGCCAAAGGGTTGCTGTGTGATTTAAATGAGATGCTGTGTATGAGACCCCTGGGCCTCAGCTCAATGAACATCAATCACTTTTCTCTGTCTATCTCCCCTTCCTCACTCATCACATGCATTTTTTAAAAGTATCTTCATTTCTGAAGCATCCCGCACTCAGAGGACACTACAGGTGCGCTTGCACCAGTTGCCCAGGTGCTGAGCCCAAGGCAGTCGATGTCCAGATGTGATGGTGGTGGCCAAGGGCACCACAGACCCGGAGAGCGAGTCATCCTGAGAGGCAAACACTGGGCCCCTCATCTCTGCTTCTCACTTGCTCAGCACCTCAGGTAAGTTCCTGCACCTTCCAGAGCCTCAGACGCTTCATCTGCAAGGTGAGGAGTTAGGTGGCTTCTCTCTGTCTTCGTTTGCTGGGGCTGCCATAACAAAGTGCCCCGGGCTGGGTGGCTGACGTTTATCCACTCAGTTCTGGGGCTGGAAGGCTGGGAATCATGGCGGTGGTGGAGCCCTGCTCCTCTGAGGTTCTGGGTGGGACCCTTCCATGCCTCTTCCTAGCTTTTGACGTCGGCAGATAGTCGCTGGTGCTCCTTGTCACGCAGCAGCGTCACTGCAGTCTCTGCCCTGCTGTCACAACAGCCTTCTCCTCCTGTGTGTGTCTCTGTGTCCCTTCTCTTCTCAGGAGGACAGCAGGCACAGTAGGGTCAGAGCCAGCCGCCCTATGCCAGCATGCCCTCATCTGCAGGGACGCTCTTTCCTAACAAGGTCGCATTCGTGCTCACTGGGGTTAGGACTTGGACACATCATTGTGGAGGGACCCAATCCGACCCATATTATATTCCTAATCTTTTCTCCTTTTTCCTTCTGACTTTGTAGAGAGTGGGGCGGGGGGTGGGGGGTGTTGTCGGAAAGCTCTGTAGATGAGAGAGCTGGGAAATGTTAATTGTATTTTTACATGTTAGAAAACAGTTTTCTGACTGCTAGGAATCTACATGCTTTCTGTGAATTATGGCCACCCTGTGGCCGCTCATCACTGCAGGCAGCAAAGCCTCTTAGTGAGAAAACAAACGGAAACGAAAGGGCTGGACCCTGGGACACCTGGAGAAGAGGTTGGGGCTGAATTGGAAAATGCAAATTCTCCCCTCTCTTCTCTCTGGCTCCTTCTCTCTGGGGGTGGGGTGGAGGCAAGCGGGCAGAGCCAGATGGTGGGGGATCATCCTTCTCTCTGCTCCCATTAAACCGGACCATTAGCCCTGGCTGGTGTGGCTCAGCGGATTGAGAGCTGGCCTATGAACCAGAGGGTCGCCAGTTCGATCCCTACTCTAGGGCACATGCCTGGGTCGCAGGCCAGGTCCCCCGTAGGGGGTGTGCAACAGACAGCCATACATTGATGTTTCTCTTCCTCTCTTTCTCCCTCCCTTCCCTTCTGTAAAAATAAATAAATAAAATCTTTTTAAAAAGCCCAGACCATTAGACATTGTTTGCCTTTTCCTGGAATAGATAGCACATACCTCCGCCATCCTGCCTCAGGGATAAGCCAGCTGTGGTTGGGATGGCTTCCGGTGGCCTCACCGTCACAGAGCGTATCCTACTGATCTGCTCCATTGAAAAAGTCCTACCCATTGACCCTGGAGAAGAGGAAGATTCCGTGTCCTCGAGGTTCCATGTCCTTCAAAAACTCACAGGCCAGTTGTGTACCTTAATATTTACCCAATGAGTTGAGAAAACTTATGTCCACACAAAAGCCTGCACGTATATACGTGTTTTTCACAGCTTTATTCATAACTGTCAAAACTTGGAGGCAACCAAGATACTCTTCGATAGGGGATAAATCTCACGAGCCCTCACCTGCACGAAGCGCTCTGCTAAGTGCTTCACCTGCAGCGTCTCCTTTAATCCTACAAGGTCACCACACCAAGAGGGGGTGGAGCTGGTTTTTCAGGACCCATGCTCTTGACTTCAAGTGACAGTACCCAGGTGCTTCTCCAGATGGCCCTTCTTCATGGGCCGTGCTCACGACCGATTTTTGGCTGGAACACGGAGGCAGGATGGGGGAAAGGTGGAGAGACTTGAGCTCATTGTTATGAAGCCTGGAGCATCTGTGGGACAGGTCCACCCTTGGTCCTGAGGATGGTTTTGTTGTTCCTCGTGATCCAGAAAATTAGGAACATGATGCCTGCCCAAGAGGCCAAGCCTGCCTCCTAATGAAACAAGCAAGTGGACCAAGGAGAAGGCCCTCGAAGGCTGAGCTTTCTCCTTCGCTCTGGCCAGGGGCTCCTTTCCAATTTCATCTTGACGTAGGGCCATTGAGAGGGAAGAATAAAGTTACAGAAGGACTTGCTTCCAAGGCCTGTCCTTCAGGCACCTCTTTGTTGGCTTCTTCTGTTGGCTTTTTAATAGCAGGCTCTACAGCTTTGGGGACTTGTACTTGAGCTGTAAGAGAGGCCCCTGGCACCCATATGGTCCCATGACGTTCAGGGTGACCCTCTTGCACCTTGCAGGTGGGCAGACTGGAATCCAGGTGTGGCAGGATTTTGGATAAAGAGGAGAGCGCACTGGCCGCTCGAGGAGTCAGGGCAGGCATATTGGTCGCCTGGGGACATCCCCTAAACCGGAAAGATGTTCAAATGGTGGGGAGTGGAAAAAATCAATAAAGGTGCAGTACCCTGGGGGGAGGCCTGACCTTGAGGCCTGATTTGGATTCTGGGAGGCATGAGAGTTGCAGGGATTAGGAGCAGTGTGGGGTGAGGAGCAATGTGGTGTGAGCTCAGATTTAAGCATCAGCTGCCTGGGCTTTGGCTGGGCTCTGTGCCCACTCTCCATGTGACTGTAGGGACTCTCTCAATCTTTCTGTGCAGTGGCTTCCATATCGGTTACGAGAGCAGTGAAATCAGCTCTCAGAGCCCATATCACTTGCTAGTATGATTAGTGTTTTCCTGCCCAGCCCTCCGCCCCACCTCCCTTCGGGCTCATTTTCCTGCTCTATGTGGTGCTCAGGGGCTTCCAGTCTCAGCTTCGCTGGTGCCCAGCACAGAGCCCGGCTCAGAGCAGGTGCCCATCCTGTGTATCAAATTCACAGATCAGTAGAGAAATGAGTGCTGGTGAGCAGGAAGCAGCTCAAAAGGGACACGTATGCACTCTACACAGAAGTACAAGAGCCCCGGGGGAGACCACTTATTCCATCTGTCTTAGAGTTTTCATAGTCTAGTGATTAATTTAGTGTGATGAGTGATCCTTGGCCCTGGCAAACTGCAGACCTCAGCAGAAACGGCCCTATAATATTATCCATTTATGACAAAGTGAAGTATTTCTGTTGTCCAAGCAATTAGAATTTATTCTGAGCATTCATTCTAAATACATGCTCTGGGTGACTAGTGCCGCAACTGTCAGCAAAAGAGAAAACCTCTTATACTAGGTCACTAAGACTCTAAGAGCTATATGGGGTGCAGGAAGGACGGGATCAAGGGGACATCCTGAGAGCTGTGGTGTTGACTCAGCACATCTCCGGAATTCCCTTTGTGTTTTTTTGTTTTTTTTTTTAATAGAAGTGTTAGATTGCCCTGGCTGGTGTGGCTCGGTGGATTGAGTGCCAGCCTGTGAACCAAAGGGTCATTGGTTCGATTCCCAGTCAGGGCACATGGCTGGATTAGGGGCCAGGTCCCCAGTGGGGGGCATGTGAGAGGCAACCACACATTGATGTTTCTCTCCCTCTCTTTCTCCCTCCCTTCCCCTCTCTCTAAAAATAAATAAAATATTTTAAAAAAAGTAAGATGTTGGATTAGCATCTCAGTGGTTGCATACTGTGAGAGGCACCAGGGAAACCTTTCCTATGCACAGTACCAGCGCAGACCCTCTGAGGTACAGCCTAGTTCACCCTCTGGCACTGGCATTGTGTGACGTTGGGTTTTATCATCATGTAGCCTCACTTAGGTTCAGGTGAGAAAAGTAGTCATATCCTCTGTGGCCTTGAACGCTTTTTTATATGGACTTTGCTTTCCTCTGAGAAAGGAGCCAATGAGAGTTTTGAGCAAGGAGTAACTTGATTTGACTCAGACTGCAAGGGGATCCTTGTGGCATACGGCGGATAATCTGCAAGAGGGCATGGCGAAGGCAGGGCAAGCTGAGAGGCTTCTGCAGACGAGACGGGTCATGTTCAGGGTGGCAGGGCCGTGGACTGGGGAGGCTACTACAGTGGCCCAGGTGAGGCGCGATGGGGGCTGGAACTGGGGTGTTGGTGACAGGGGTGGCGATACGGGGTTGGATTCTGAATGTATTTTTAAACTTACGGCCCTGTCCCCGGGATTTGATGTTCATAAAATAAAGATGTCAAGGGTGATGCCAAGGCTTTGGGTCTGAGCAACAGGAAAGGCAGAGTTTTATTTCATTTTATTTTAAGAATTTTGTTGTTGTTATTCTGTTAGAGTTGTCCCAGTTTTTCCCCCTTTGCCTTCCTCCACCCAGCCCACCCCCGGTTCCCACAGTCAATCCCCACCCCGTTGTCCATGTCCATGGGTCATTGATACCTGTTCTTTGACTAGTCCCTTCCCCTGCTTTCCACCGTTATCCCCCTTCCCGCTCCCCTCTGGTCACTGTCAGTCTGTTCCCTGTTTCCATGCCTCTGGTTCTATTTTGCTCATTAGTTAATTTTGTTCATTAGATTCCTCTTACAGGTGAGATCATATGGTGTCTGTCCTTTACTGACTGGCTTATTTCACTTAGCATACTACTCTCCACTTCCATCCATGCTGTTGCAAAAGGCACGAGATCCCTCTTTCTTTCTGTCATGTAGAATTCCATTATGTAAATATACCACAGGTTTTTTGATCCACTCATTGACTGATGGGACTTGGGTTGCTCCCAGCACTTGGCTATTGTAAATAGCACTGCTATGAACATTGGGGTGCATAGGTTCTTTTGAATTGGTATTTCAGGATTCTTAGGGTATATTCCCAGCAGTGGAATTGCTGGGTCAAAAGGCAGTTCCGTCTTTAATTTTTTGAGGAAATGCCATATCGTTTCCAGAGTGGCTGTACCAGTCTGCATTCCCACCAACAGTGCACTAGGGTTCCCTTTTCTCCACGTCCTCACCAACACTTGTTGTTTGTTGATTTGTTTATGATGGCCTTTCTGACAGGTGTGAGGTGATATCTCATTGTGGATTTAATTTGCATCTCTCTGATGGCTAGTGATGCTGAGCATCTTTTCACATGTCTATGGGCTCTCTGTATGTCCTCCTTGGAGAAATGTCTGTTCAGGTCCTGTGCCCATTTTTGAAATTGGACTGTTTGTCTTCCTGGCAGAGTTTCAGTAGGAGGAGCAGCTTTGGGTCACAGAGGGGCAGCGGGACTTGGGTGCGTGGTTTTGGACGTGCTCCAAAGCACTGGTTAGAGACCCAGGTGGAGGTGCTGGCCATCTCACTGGAGCTCAGGGGTAGTTCTGGGATGGAGAAGAAAACGTGAGACACTCAGGTGTACGAGAATCTTTTTTTTAAGCCTTTGGAAAATGATAGTCAAATTCTTTTACAGAAAGTTTCCTAAATTAATGCTCTCTCTAGACGACAGGTCAATTTTCCAAATAGTAGATATTAACTTTTAAAAAATACCAATCTAATGGGTGAAAGGTAGTGTCTCAATATGTTAATTCATGGACCCCGGCTGGCCAGGCGGCCGAGGGCACCGGGTCTTCAGTCCCGACCGTGGCTTAGCTTGCCGCAAGTCTGTTGAGCCTTCATGTTTTAAATAAAGGGTTCAGGAGGGAGACCAAGGAAGGCCTGAATGATGGAAACTCATGATTCCATCTTAAATAAACTCCAAGAATTGGCAAAATTCGTCCTGGGTGACAAAAACCAGAGAAGGGGTTGCTTGGGTCGGAGGGCAGAGATTGACCGGTCCAGGGCCACGAGGGAACTTTCTGGGGGTTATTTCTGGCCTGCTGCCGTCTGCTTGTTGACGGAGAGTGTCTCCCCAGGGCTTTTTACTTCTTAAATGACATAGTCCACCTATAGCTGCAGCCCCTTTGTATTCCTCCCCAATCCTGTTTCCCTTCCTCTCTCCCCAGAGGCCACCGGTTTTCTGAAGTTGGGAAGTATCTTTCACAACCATGTTCCCCCCACCAGATTTCCAAACTGTAGTTGAATGCATTTTTGGACATGGCATTCAAAGTGCCAACTGTGTATAACATTCTTCCTGTTCTTTCTCACTTAACATTTCTGAATCTACTGAATTCATCTTAACTGCTCTGCAGTGTTCTACTGTGTGTGTGTGCTTCTACTTGTCCAGTCTCCTATTATTGGACACTTAGGTGGTTTCCCGTGGTTCTTTGTGACGATGCTTCAGTGAGCATCCCTACTTGGCCTGCATATTTATTTTGTAACTGGTCCGAATATTGTTTTTTTTCAGTTGGCTTTCTTGAGTTCTGTAGAAAGACAATATTATCATGGGCTAAAAATAATAATTTTGTCTCTTTCTCTCCTATAGTTATGATTCATATCTATTTCTGGTCCTTTTCTATTGCTTAGAAATTTCAGCACAATAGCGAAAAGCAATGGGAACGGAGGCCAGCCTCATTTTGTACTTGACATTAATAAGGTGGCCTCTCGAGTGTCACTGTTAAGGATGATTTGGGCTTTTGGTTGGAGATAAATATTATTTATCAGGTTAAAGTATTATCTATTCACATCTGAGTTTATTAGGCATAAAGTCATGAATAAATGAATTTTACACACTAATTTCAATATTTTTATTGTGCTTTTTAAATTTGAATTATTACAGTGATAGACTTCTAATATCGAAGCCACTCTGCAGTTTCTGATCTGTTATTCTTCTAATCTTTTGCAAGACTACCTTTGCCTACACTTTGTTTCATATTTTTGCATATACAACATATTAAGTATTATTAACCTGCTCTTTTTCTTGGCTATCTTTTAAGTTATGTTTACAAGGTTTTCGCTTTCCTGATAATACCTTAGCAAGGTATAATTTATATATACTAAAATGCATGCATCTTAAGTGTACATCTTTGAGACTTTTGACAAATGTGCGCACCTCAGTAGCCATCCCCCAGAGTAAGCCATGAATGTCCTTAGGGCCCCAGAAAGTTCCCTGAGGCCCCTTCCAGGCAGTCCTTCAGGCCCACCCCTAGAAAACACTTTTCTAATTCTTACCTTCAGACATTAGATTTGTCTGTCCTTGAACTTCATAGAAATGGGATCATATAGTTCATATTCCTGTGTGCCTGGCTTTTGTCATTCAACATGATGTTTTGGAGATTTATCCAAAACATTAAGCCAATAACTTTGCTAGCCTTATAAAGTGAACTGATAAGATTTACATCTGTTTTCATGCCCTGAAGCCATGAAAATGTTACATGGAAATTATTTGTTCTATGAAAGCTTGAAGTAGTATATGCGTGAAAACACCTGAGGCTGGAAGCAATTTTAGGAGGTAATACTTTGACAACTTATTTTGATTTTTTCCTTTATTGTTGGTCTAGCCAGGTAGTCTAATTTTTCTTGAGACAATTCTGGTATGTTATATTTTCTCAGAAAATAATTGATTCACTGAAGTTTTGAAAACAGCATCTTAGAGTTATACATAGAGTCTTCCTACAGTTTTAAAAGCCGTAGTTTCCCTTGTTGCATTTAGAGCATTTGTACTTCCTCTAATGGAGGAAACAAGGAGGTAAGTATCTTGAGTCAAAGCTAGAAGGGTCAGTGAGGGTCATGGGAAGCCAAGCATTGTAGGCCATGGTTAGGACATGGGGTTCACAAGCTAGAGAAGGGTTCTCAGTGGGGGTGTGGCATGGTTTACTTTAAAATCTGAAAAGACTGCTTTTGTGGATGCAGTTTGGAGAGACCAAGGAACTCCGAACAGAAGGACAGTGAAGAGTTACTACAGCTGTCCTGGTGAGGGATGACAGAGGCAGCTGGACTGGAGAGAGAGGCAGATGGAAAGAAAGGGCAGTATTGGCAGGGTCTGGTGGCAGATTTATGTTCTGGGCTGTGAGAGAGAGGGGCCTCTGCCTGTGCAAGCAGATAGATAGAAGAGCCCCCACTAGGCTGGGGGCTCCGGAAGAGGAGCAGGTTCAAGTTGAAAATCCAAAACTTCCATTTGCACTGAGGTTTTCTGTGAGACCTTCTCATGGAGATGTTATCAAGGTAGCTGGATGTATATCATGAGCCATATTTTTAACATATTTCTACTTGCCAGTTTTAGTATATAACATATTTTGTATTAGACCATTTTGCTGACTTCCGTCATTAATTTGAACAGCGTTTCTATTTTTTATTTTCTGGTATAAAATTATATTGTCTGTAAATAGTGATAAATTTGTTTCTTCCTTCACAACAAGTTTACCTCTTTTATTTTTCTTGTCCTATCACAGTGGCTGTAGCAGAGGTTCTTTTATAGTTACTTTTAATGGTAAAAATGATACCAATACTTGAGCAGCCAAGGGGAAGACAATGTTGAGACAGAGGAAACTAGAGGCAGAGTAGACAGCTAGGCAATTAGGGCAGTAGTTTAGATGTGGTGTGGTAATGTCTTTGAACACAGTGAAAACTGAAGGTGCAGATCTGGATATTAATTCCAACCCTCTTCCCCCATCCTCACAGACAAAGAATTGTCTGGTCATGAAAAGTGATCACAAAGCTTCCAATCTAAAGTGAGTTGCTTGCAGTGACAGGAAACCAAGAATATCTAAATGTTAAAGTTGGATGCAGTGTGCTCATCTGAAAAAAGAGAACAGAAAGGATATTTATCAAAATATCTGTTTATAACACTTCTAAAAAGGTAGGATCAAAAGAAATGAAAATATATGTATTTTTCTGATCTGTTTCCATGGTTGAAGCTTAATCCATCTTCCCAAATATCTTATAACAACGACAATTTATGTAATGCATGGAACACATCATTTGGTTCCCCAATACTTCTGTGACGTGAGGAGTAATTCACATTTATCCAGGACTTGACATTTTCTAACATGCCTAGACTACCTCATTTGATGCTTATATTCCCAGAGCTCACTCTCTCACAATTCAGGCTCCAATAAAAATCAATCTACTTCCAGTTCTTCGAACACAGCCTCCTGTGTTCCCTCTGCTAAGTGTTGTGCGTGCCTGTTTCTCCTTCAAAGCCTGGTTCAGACCCAAGAAGAGACCTTTGTTCCGTTGTAGGAAGGGAGCGGCAAGGGTAGGCAGACAACAAGGTCCCTGAAAGAATCCCAGCCAGAGGGCACAGCACCACCTCAAATATGCCAAAAACACATGGTTCCTTTTGAAGTTTTTGGGGCACACCTGTGGGAGGGTACCCCTTAGATTGCTCACTGGCCCATCTCTACCAGTCACCCCTCTGTTGGGGCCGATGTCAAATCATGTGTCTTGTGGTGCTAGAGACTCATGGGGGTGACAATGGCGGGGCTGATAGGAGCTGAGAGGTGTCACAGTGGGGAACAGCCCAAGCTCCAGAGTCTGGACTGTCTTAGCCTCTCTTGCTGGGTGACTAGGGATCTGGGAACAAGGGAGTATGTCTGGTTAGAGATGACACTTTCTGTAGCTTAGGTCTAGTTGGATGGGAGGGGGCCTTTGGTGGCCTTCCAGCCTTGGAGACTCCAAAGTCAAGACTTCTAATGCCCTGTTTCTGGAACCTCTTCTACGCCTGCCCCGAGTTGCCCCTCTCAGGCCAGGAGACTGTTGGGCTTGTCCATCTGTCTCACCGCGTTGCCTGTTCTGGGACCTGGAACACAGAGGGCCGCAGCAGATGTGGGAACTGGAACCAAAGTCAGGCCTCCCTCTCGCTTCTCTTCACCTCTGGCCCCTGCATCTCAGCCATTGCTCCCTAAGCTCACGTGGCAGCCTGCAGAAGAGGAAGGAAGAGAATCCTGGGTGAACTGGTGGGCTGAGTAGGTTTCCAAGCTCTTGCTTTAGAAGCTCAGGCAAAACTTTTACCCAGTGTTGACGGGCTAAAGCATTCTGTCAGCAAGCCTGGGCTCGCCGAGGACTGGGGGCCGGGGAGAAGGGAGAGCAATGTTGTCACTTTAATTGCATTGGCATAAATATTTGATATTCAATAAATTAGATCTGGAGCAAGGAAAACATTCTTGCAAATGGATTTTTTACCTGGAGCCCAGCCCCATTAGCAGAGGAGTGGAGGGCAGCCTGCCCCAGGGCCGGTAATTAACTCAAGTGGAGCAGAACTAAGCATTTTTGACAGCCTTCCTGGTCTGGAATTAACTGTCATCTCAGAGGGAAAAAGAAACTGCACTGTCACATTCCTGTTTACAAGAGGCTCCCGATGCTGCCGGCTGACCGAGTTTAGTTATGTCTGTCCCCTGTGCCCCACTGTGTTTTTCCATCATTAAAGACAAGCTTAAAAGCAACTAATGATGTATTTTATATCCACGTACCGGAACCACAGATTTCACCCAAAGAGAAGACATTAGCATGGTAATTCAATTTTTTTTTCCTTTTGTCAGTTGTAATGAAATAAGATACAGGAGATGCTGTTATAAGTCACAATACTGTGATATTTGAAGATAGAGTACAAGCTGGATTTTTCTCTCCGCTCTGTATCAGGACTTGCCTGTAATAAGCGTAGCTTAGCCATGTCTGTCTGCGCTGCCTCCCCCTACCCCCACCCAGGGTTTATGAAAGTAGCAATTGCTTCTCAGAAAATGCAAAACCGTTGGAGCCTGAAGCTCCTTCTAGAAGCCACTGCTTGTCTCGTTGTTCTGTGGAAACTGATACAGTGGAAACTGGCTTGGTGCCAGGCCTCACCTTGCAATGTTGTGTGCAAGCAAATTTTTCTGAGGTTGGAGGGCTCTTCGCCAGGCGTGGCGTGTGGGTGTGTGTATGCAGTTGGCTGCGATGGGCAGCTGGCTTCAGGGAGGAGTGGCTGAGCGTGTGCCCTGTGCATCTGTGTGTGTGTGTGTGCTGGGAAGGGTGAGTTGTGCTGTGAGTCCCCGCAGATCACATACACACCTGCTTCTCTGAGAGTCTCTGCCTACTTTGAATAGTGTGGCTGCAATTCGCCTCCCCCATCACGGATGCGCTCCTGTTCTACGTTCACTGGGACCCTGAATCTCTCTTATTTTTCCCTCTTTCTGCCATCCTAACCACTCTTTGCTTCTGGCTGGCATCACTCCCTGCGCAGCCTTAGATATAAAGATGCGACGAGGTCCCTCCCCTGCTTGAGAATCCCTCTAATTGCCTTCTTGATGTTCCAGCAGGGTTCCCTAAACCTGGCTGTCATTAGAATCTGAGGGACCCAGACCAGCTGGACCAGAGTTCACAAAGCTGGGGCCCAGGCGATGTGGATGCTTTGTTGGGTTGGCAGTCCCTGGCTTATAGGATCAACCCTTACAAGCTTAGCCTATATATTAGTCTCCACGCCACCTCCCCTTTGGGCCCCAGAAAGGGCCAGGCTTGGCCACACTCCTAGACATTCTCTCAATAATTCGACACCCTTCCACACTCTTGCACTTGTCCTTCAAGATGCAAGCAAATTCCACTTCCTTCGTGAAGGCTTCCCTAACACCCCCAGCTTGTTCACTCATTTCTTCATTCACTCATTTAGCAAACATTTATTGAGTTCTTGCAGGTGCCAGGTTTGAGCTGAGTTCTGTAGGTGACTTAGCAGCAAATAAAAAAGAGCCAGCCTGCGAACCCCCAGGTCGCTGGTTTGATTTCCAGTCAGGGCGCATGCCTGGGTTGTGGGCCAGATCCCCAGTAGGGGATATGTGAGAAGAAACCGATTGATGTATCTCTCTCTCTCTTTCTCCCTCCCGCCCTCTCTCTCTAAAAGTAAATAATTAAAATGCAAAGAGTTCCTGGCTCGTGGAAAAGAGGAGGGGGTGCGTTGAGGGGTAGGGGGCAGGGCAAGGAGAGTCAGTGCGGGCTTCCTGGAGGAAGTGACATTTCAGCGTGATCTGAAGGGTGTGTGGGAGTTAGTCACAAGAAGGAGTGAGGGTTAGGGGAAGGGAAAGGCCTTCAGTATAGACAGAGTGTGAGATCTAGGACATAAACAGAGGCTAGGCTCCATCCCGTTTTCCAGCAGTGGGTCGTGGTGGCATGTCTCCCCAGGGGCATCTGTCAGTGACATAGAAGGCCTTACCCTCAAGGGTCAGGCCTCCCAGTGTGGAGGGCTGGTGGTGGGGAGGTGGATATGTCAGGATGGAGAACCAAAGTCTGAGGGAGGACAGGCTGCAATCCCAGGATTGTGAAGAGGTGGAGAGTTAGTAAAGATATAGATTATGTAAAAAATTTAGGGCCCCATGTGAGTCAGGAACTATTATTCCCATCTCACAGATGTAGAATTGGAGGCACTGACTAGCTAACGAAGATGCCTACGGCCACTAGGCAGGCAAGTGGTAGAGCTGGGATTTGAACCCCCTGCGTGGCAATGGAGTCCCTGTATTGCGCAGCCGAGGCCTGTCCTGCCTTCTCACCGGAGCTGGTGGTTCCTCCTCCTTCACCTCCTTTCAGTATCCCTGGGCCTGGCTCAGGGCCGCTCCTGTGGGTACCTGGAGGCCATGGAGCCCCAGGGCTGCCTCTCTCACTGCCAGCTGATGTCTGTGTCACACCCTGGGGGTTTGAATTTTCAGCAATAACATTTCAGAGGGAAGAAGGATCTGTGAAAAGTGAGTTCAGATCCCTTGGAGAGAATAATAGGTGGCCCGCTGAGGCTGTTGCATCGCTGCTGCATGCTTAGGGGGAGCAGTTAGCAGCTGGTTCCCCGAGAAGAGAACGGAGAGCAGGTAGGCGTCTCCATGGGCGCTGGCTGGGCTCCCGGAGGCTGCAGCTGGGCGGAGCGCTGGCTGGGCAGGGGAGCAATATTTCACGGAGAGCTAATTCACATACAGTAAAATGGCAAACCTAGATATTCAGCTCAGTAATCTTTTTTTAAAAAAACAAACTTTATTTTGGAATAGTTTCACATTTACAAAAATGTTACAAATATTCCCATATACCTCACACCCTGTTTCCCCGAAAGCTACTCTCTTAGGCTACCAGAATACAGTCATCAAAACCAAGAAACCAACGTGGGGATGATACTGTCATTGGAATTCTAGGCTTTCCATGGATTGCAGCCGCGTTCGTTCGCATGAATGTCCCCTTCCCAGTCCGGGATCCCATGCAGGATCCTGGGTTGCCCTTACCTGTCTCCCTGGCTCTCTCTGGTCTGAGCCAGTTCCCTTGTCTTTCATGGCCTTGAGTGTTGGGGAGGTATTTTGTAGAAGGGCCCCTCATTGGGGTTTCTCTGAGGTTTTGCCCATGAATGGACTGCAGTGACAGATTTGTGGAAAGTGTCCTTGTCACCACTTTATACCAGGGGTATGTGATCTTCACGTGACCTATCACCCGGGCTCAGTGACATTTTTACAAATGTGTATACCCAGATCTACATATAGGACATTTCCGGCTTTCCAGAAAGTTCCCTCATACCCCTTTCCAGCCAGGGTCTGCCTCCCACTCTACGGTAACCGCCATTGGAATTTCTATCACCATCAATTAAATTAATGGCACCTGTGCTTGAACTTCGCATCACAATATCGTTAGCAGAGTCTCTTATTTTGTCTGGCTGTTCTGAACAACAGAATGTCTTTGGCATGCCTCCAAGTTGCTGCTGCTAGCAGTAGATTGCCTTTTCATTGCTGTCTAATATTCCAAACACTCTATTTATCCATTCTGCTATCAATGGACATTTGGGTTGTTTCCGGTTTAGGGCTAGTGTGGATAAACTGCCACGAACCGTTTTCATGAGGCGTTTTTCTGCGGACATGCTGAGCTTCCATTTTGAGAGTCCAAGTGGGAGGTCTGGGGGACTTGAACCTCATGTATTCAGCTCTTACTCCCAAAGACGTTCTAAAAATGTCCTTATTTTCTCTCTCTCCAAATGGATGAGGGAAGAACAAAGCCTCTAACAGGAACAGAGGAAAAGCTCTTGCTAAGAGATGAACATTCTTTGCGTTAGCAAATCTCATCAGCTCTAGCTCCAAAATATTTCTTAAACATGTCTACTTCACTGTCTTCCTTGCTCCCCTCCATCTCTTCCCTTCTCCCTAATCTAGTCCCCTCAATTCTGTGGCCCCCAGTCCCCAGCCCCTTCTTCCCACAGCAGCTGGAATGGTCTTTTTAAAAGAGCGATCCATCCCCAACCCTCCACCCACCATCAACGCCCCCAGAAGCTTCCCTTTGTTTGAGGAGACACATCAAACTCTTCTTCCTGCATTCTAGGTTCTGGAACATGGAGCTCTGCCCTCCCGACCTGCCTCCTCTCCCTCCCCCACAAGCTCTTTCCAGCTTAGTCTTTGCAACGGCTGTTCCTGCTGCCTGGAATGCACTTCCCAAGGAAACACGTGTGGCATGTACTGTCCCATCAGTCAGGAATCTGTTCTAATGCCATCTTGGTAGACACGTCTTCCCTGACTGTCCAGTCTGAAAGAGCAGCCCCTTCTGCCTCCCCACTAATCTGCTTTCTGTCTCTAGAGGGATGTCTATTCTGGACATTTCATACAAAGGAATCGTACAATACATAATTTTTTGTGTCTGGCTTCTTTCACTTACCATAACTTTTTCAAGGTTCATCTAGTGTAGCAAACATCCGTACTTAAATCATTTTCATGATTGAGTAGTATTCTATTGTGTGGATATACCATGCTTTCTCCATTCATCCATTGGTGGACATTTGGGTTGTTCTACTGTTTCTGACTATTATGAGCATGCTACTATGAATGTTTGTGTACATGTTTTTGTTTTAACGTATGTTTTTAGTTCTCTCAGCTGTGTACCTAGGAGTGGAATCGCTTGGTCGTATAGTAATTCCATGTTTCGCTTCTTGAGAAACTGCCAAGCGCCTTCCCGAAGCAGCTACTTGATCTTACATTTCCACCAGCAATGCGTGAGGGCTCTCCTTTCTCCGCATCCTCGCCAGCACTTGTCATCTGTCTTCCTGATTGTAGCCATTCCAGGGTGTGTGAAGTAGTTTCTCATTGGGAGTTTGGTTCGCATTTTCCTAACAACCAATGACCTTGAGCCCCTTGGCCTGTGTTTCTTGGTCATTCGTGTATCTTTGGAGAAGTGACAATTCAAATCCTTTGCCCATTTTTAAATTGGGTTGTTTGTCTTTTTATTGTTGAGTTGCAAGAATATTTGCGATATTCTGCACACTAGTTCCTTATCAGACACATGACTTGCAAATATTTTCTTCCACTCTGTGGGCTGCCTTTTTAACTTTCTTGATAGTGTCCTTTGAAGCACAAAAACATGAGATTTCCTTTTAAAAAAAGGTGGAATAATATCCCTTTGTAGGTATGTGCCACCTTTTCTTCACCCATGTATCTGCTGATGGACATGTATGCTGATTCCGTGTCTTGGCCGTTGTGGATAACACTGCAATAAACACAGAAGTGCAGCCATCTCTTCAGGATCCCGATTTCGATTCCTTTGGATAAATAGGCGGAAGTGGGATCGCGGGGTCCTAAGACAGTTATATTTTAATTTTTTCCGCAGTACCTCCACACTGTCCTCCATAACAGCTGCACCAATGGACATCCCCTCCAACAGAGTACCAGGGTTCCACTTTTCCGCATCTTCGCCAACACTTGGGACCTTTTGTCTTTTTGTTAATAGCTGTCCTAACAGGTGAGCAGTATCCCCTCGCTGTGGTTTCGACTTGAGTTTCCCTGACAGTTACGGATGTGGAGCCCCTTTTTGTATACCTGTTGACTATTTTGTGTCTTTTGAACATGTCTGTTCAGATTCTCCGCCTATTAAACTTCTTTTGGCTATTGAGTTGCAGGAGTTCCTTCGACAAGGGATTTAAGATGTTAGCGCCTTACCAGACACATGGTATGCAGTTCTTCCACTCCACGGGTGGCCTTTTTACTCTGTTGATGGTTTCCTTTGCTGTGCAGAAGTGTTCCAGTTTGATGTTGTCCCTCTTGTTTATTTTTGCTTTTGTTGCTTGCGGTTTTGGTGTCATATCAAAAAGGAAATGTTGATCAGTGTCGAGGATCTTTTTCCTTATGTTTTCTTCTAGGAGTTTTACGCTTTCAGGTCTTATAGTTGTGTCTTTAACCCATTTTGAGTTGATTTTGTGAATGGTGTAAGACAAGGTTTCTTGCTGACGTCTCCTCAGGCTTCTTCTCCTCTAATTTTAGATGTGGTTTCCTTTGGTTCTCTTAAAAAAAAAAAAAGATTTTATTTATTTTTAGAGAGAGGGCAAGGGAAAGAAAAAGAGAGGGAGAGAAACATCGATGTGTGGTTGCCTCTCGCGTGCCCCCTACTGGTGACCTGGTCCATAACCCAGACATATGTCCTGACTGGGAATTGAACTAGTGACCCTTTGGTTCGCAGGCCGGCACTCAATCCACTGAGCCACACCAGTCAGGGCTCCCTTGGTTCTCTTAACATATTTAAAAGAGCTGATTTAAATGCTTTGTCTGATAAGTCCAATATCTGTGCTTCCTCAAGGACGGTTTTCCTGATGGTTTTCCCCCATCCATGGGCCATACTTTCTCATTTCTTTGCATATCATATGCTATTTTTGTTGGAAATTGGGTACCCTAAATAACATAACATGACAGGTCTGCAAATCAGATTCTCCCTTCATCCTAGGGTTAAAAAAAAAATCTTCACCCAAGGATAAGTATTGATTTTGTAGAGACAGAAACATTGATGTATGTGCCCTGACCTGGTTTTGAACGTGCAACCTAGGCATGTGGCCTGACTGGAAATCAGACCTGCAATCTTTCAGCATCTGGGACAATGCTCCAACTAACTGAGCCACCTGGCCAGGGCTAGGTGTGTTGTTTTTGCTGTTGTTGTTGTTTAGTGTTTTTCCTGGAGTAAATCAGTCAAGTCTGTATTTTTTGTTGTTTGTGGCTGCTGAAGTCTCTTCTCGGCGTTGTGGTCAGCTATTAATTGGACAGAGATTTCCTGGAACCAACAAGTCTCCCTGTCTTAGCGGAGGCGTTCTGTGTACCTGTTGGACATGCTTTCTGTACTCAGTCTGCCAGGCTGCAAAGCTGGTGCAGCCTTCACTTCCTGCTCTTGAATTGCCTGCAGGATAGCCGGAGGTGACAGCTTTGGGCCTCCTCTTGTCTTTCCTGGTCAGGCACACAGCCCTGGGCGTGTGCGCACACCCCTATGCATGGCCGTGGCCTTCTTCTCAAAACCTTCTCTGCAATTTTATTCTCCAGCTTTTCCTTTTAAGTTTTTGGTTCACTTTTTGTTTGCCCAAATTGTTATCTCCCCCTCAGGCAGCCACAGTGTTAAATAATTGTTACTCATTGTTCTTGACAAAAGCCCTCTTGGGGCTGGGGGAGTCCAGTCTGCTCACATTGCACCAGCTCTGAGCCAGGTCAAATAAAGACAGACCTTATGAGTGGGGTTTTCCAGCGGACCGATAGACAGATTAAATAATGATGGTTCACTGAGAATGGAGATTTGAAAAGTTGAACCCTGTTCTCGTTACTGAGCAGGCCGGGGCCCATCCTTGTGGCGCCTTGGTGAATGGTCCAACAACTAATGCTGGTAGGAGCAGGTCTTTATTTATAATATTCTAACCTTGGGAGAGCTTAGAGCTCCTCAGCTCAGGGCCCTCCTTTCCCATAAGACCCAGCACTTCCCCTGCTCCCCAGCAGGCTACCAGCCAAAAACATCCCCCAAAGCTCCCCATGTCCTTATCTGTGCAGGATCTGGGATATGTTGCCATCAGCCTCCATGTAATAGTCCAGAACGGCATGTGCCACGTTACTCTGGATCACAGTGAAACTCAGGAAAGGCACAGGTCTTAAAAGTCCAGGTAAAATCCAGGTGTAGCAGGACAGGATCTTGCAAGGAGGTCCTTTGCAGCTCTGGAGTCAGCGAGAGCAGGCGCGCTCAGAGCAGCTGCAAAACCTCTTTTCTTACTCGTCCAGGCCTCATGGCCTCCTTCCTCACTCTAACTCCATAGCTGCTAGCTTACTTCTCCTTTCTCACTCCTCTCTTTCAAAGCACATGGCCGAGGGAAAGAGAGCGAGGTGGGGGGGTGGCGGGGACAGAGAACCTCTCATGGCTCTCCTCCCTTCCAAGCTCCACGGTCAAGACAGAGAATGGCTGCCGTGCCTAGTTTAAATCTCAGGCTGGAGCTTCATCTGTAACCCCATTTCTGACTCCTCCCACAGTGGGATACATCTGCCCGTTTTCTGGTCTCTTCTCCCTTTCTCCAGCTGCCATTGTTAGTCTGGGAAGGCATGGCCCGTGAAGCAGAGGGAACCACCTTCCTGCTCTGTGCAGGCCCTGCAACCAGGAACCGCCTCCAGCTTCATTACAAGTGGAAGTCACACCCATCTCCCTTGCAGGCTCAGGTATTTAGCATAACTGTGAAGCTAGCCAAGTTGCCAAAGACATGCAAAATCTCTCAATTGCTGTGCTCAGCTTTTCCATCCCTCAAGCCGAGGCGGTGGAGGCATTTTTTCCCCTATGTTCTGGGGGCTTCTCAGCCTTCACCCCGTTCTGAACCTCATTCCACACCTGTTGCACTTTGACTGCTCTGGTGGCTGCTGGGCTGCTAGTTTTCCCTGTGATTTGGGGCTGTGGGTTATCAAGGCTACTGCGGGTTCAACAGCAGGAAGATGAGCAAGTTAAAATGCCGTAAAGCTCCCTGTTCTTATCAACATTCATTGGTTTTCTTTAAAAAGTGCCCCCTCCCCCAGATTGCTGTGAACTTTTGGTTAATTCCGCATTCTGAAATCGTTGATTCTGACCGCATTGCCGGGGTTCTCATTGCTTTTATGGAGGAAAGGATTTTTGGAGATTCTTACTCAGCCATTTTTTGACAATGTCCCTCCTTTGTAGGCAAACTGAGTCATTTTCTTCTTTGTGATACTGTCATGAGCAAGGGAGCATCCCTGAAAGGAGCCACTCAGACACCTTTGTGTCTTTCCCAAGGTCAGGTTCATTAGGGAGATTTGAAGATACTGGAATTGAAGATTGGAATGGATGTGGCCACAAGCCAAGGAATGGCCACAGCCACCAGGAGCTGGACCAGGCTAGGAACGCATTCGCTCCTAGAGCTTCCAGAGGGAGCACAGCACTGACCACACCTTGACCTCGGTCCAGCGAGACTGCTTACAGACTTCTGGCCTCCAGAACTGGAAGAGAATGCATTACTGTTATTTTAAGCCACTTAACCTTGTGGTAATTTGTCACAACACCCCTCAGAAGCAAAGGTTTGGTCATTTTTGGTGGTTTGAAAAATATCCTTATTTTGCCTAGATTCATGGACCATGGGTTGAATTGAGTCCACCCCCAGCCCCCCACCCCAACTTCATACATAGTTAAAGTCCTAACCCCCAGTACCTCAGAATATGACCTTGTTTGGAAATGGCATAACTGCAGATGTAATTAGTTCAGACGAGGTCAGTAGAGTGGGCCCCTAATCCAATGTGACGGATGGCCTCATGAACAGGGGAAATTTGGATACAGACATGCATGTGCAGGGAGAGAGAACACCAAGACCTAAGCTGATGGAAACCAAGGAACCACCGGAATCTAGGAGGTAAGCCTGGGACAGCTCTTCGCTTTCGCCTCTGAGGGAGCGTGGCCCTGCGGCCCCCCGATCACAGACTCCAGGGCTGTGAGACAGTAACTGTTACTGAGTCGGCCGAGGTCACGGAGTACCTCGTCTGATACAGGCACTCTGTGCCAACAATCACCATGAAAACACCAGCACCTAGCTGTGAGTACCCGGCCTGCAATAGCAGATGTCAGGGGCTGCTTTTCTCTTTCTTACCACAAAGCCTGTACTCATCTGAGAAATGTTCACTTTATGTTGTTTTTAAGGCTTTTCACTAATTCTTTTTTAAAAAACACATACTTTTAAATCTTTCACCCAGTTGGAATTTATTTTGGAGTGAGGGATGGGGCCCAAGGTGTAATAGCCTCAAGTAGAGACCACGAGGGTAGAAGTGATTAAAGGGCTTGGAGGGACCTGACCGGTGTGGCTCAGTTGGTTGGAGCATCATCCCACAAAGCAAAAGGTCATGGGTTCGATTCCTGGTCAAGACACATACCCAGGTTGCGGGTTCAATTCCTGCCTGGCCAGGGCAAGTACGGGAGGCAACTGATCACAGGGTTAGCTTAAATCAATCCCCTCTTGCTGGTTTGCACATAGAAACAACCTCAGAATCATCCTTCAGAGCATTCTGGAAGTTGTTTCTTTCTCTCTTTCTTGTTATTCTTGATCGAAGGCGGGGAGCCAGCTCCTTTAGTTAGAACATGTCATGGCTGTGAGTGCCTTCTCATGACAGCCATTAATTCGGGGGCTGGGCTCATCAGCAGAAAACCTGCCCAGAGCCCACGTGCCCTGGGCATCTCCTCTGTCTATTTGGATAAGTGCAGCTCAGGATCAATTATGGATGAGGCTCTATGGGAGATGAGTAAGTGGGCTGTTGTCTACTTTGAAAAATTAATGGGATCTGATTAACACAGGAGCATACTCCCTCTTCCTCAACCTAGACAGACTCAGATCTCTGTGGAACTTTGAGGGGGGGTGGGTGTCGGGAGGGGCAACGGGTAGCACCCCCCGTCTGTGTGGGGTCAGATTTGATTCATATTATAGAATCATGCTTTAGGATGATCAAGCCCCTTGAGACGTGAATACACTGAGGGCCATCAATGGTAAGCAATTTGTCCGAACAGCAAAGAAGGAAAGACAACTGTCAATTATTGTTATTTTTTAAATACATTGTTTAATGTGGAAAATTTAAAACATATGCAAAGTAGAAAGAATACTATCACGTAACCATTCTCAAAGTTTTTGGTCTCAAGAATGTTTTACTCTTTTTTTTTTAGAAAACAAAAACAAAAACAAAAAATCCACTTATTTCTATAAACCGTTGGAGTGCAGCTGTTCTTCACAGTTCCAATACAGCAGAGCTTCCTCCCCTTGAATGAAATGAGCAAGGAAAAAAGAAAAAGAACAATGTAAAATATGCTCATGAAGAACCAAGCCAATCTCATCTTTCTTTGAAAATAAAAGTCCTTTGAACGCGTGGTGCAGACGCAGCGCTAAAACCACAGGTGTTCTGGTCCCCGTGAGGCCGGGCTGCGCTGCGCACGCAGCTAGGGTGGCAGGGAGGCCCCCTGGCCCGCACCGTCCTTTCTGGCAGCAGAGGACCTTCCAAAAGTACAAAGTCAGTCGCCAGTTTTACTTAAATTACTGTTCCGCACCCCAGGCCTCTCTCCCTGATGTCCCTTCATCACTTTGAGAGCCTCTGAAGTTAACCCTGAAAGACTCCGACTGGCAAATCTGGACTCTGACCTTGGCCCCCACTCCATGCCGTAGTGAGACTGAGACTTCAGTCCAAAGGGTGGGCCCAAGCTCTTTTCGGACCACCCTGCAAAGCTAATGTCCAGCACCACTTAAGGCAAATTTTATCTCCTCTGCTTCGGGCTGAGTCAGGCCTTCAGGTCTCACCACCGAGCACCGGCTCTGCTGGACATGGAGATGGGGCAACTCGGAATGGGGTGCGTGGGGGACCCTGGAGCACTGTCTAGGAGGTCTGAGCCTGACCAGTGGGGTGACGGCGTGTGCGGATGAAGGTCTTCGTTGATGATGTGGCTCCTGGCACAGCGGCCTTCTCAGCGCTAAGCAGACGGGTAAGCCGAGGCAAAGCAGAAGCAACATGAGGTTTGGTGGTGGGGGGGAGGTTGAGGGGGGGCGGTGAGGGGGGCAGGCTAAGAGAAAGGCCTTTAGAGAAAGGGGTCGTTGTGGACGGGGCCTCGGATCGGGTGACGCCATTGGCGTTGGCCTTGAAATGGTTTTTCTTGGGAACAAGAAAGGGGGAGTTGAAAGAAAAAGAAAATAAAAGGCAGATGTTCCATGAGAGGCATGTTTTAGTCTTAACAATTTTTGTAGGAACTCTAAGAGCTTTTGTGTGTGTGAATTACATCTATTGATATTTTCCATGTTAGACACGAGATTCATTTAAAAGTGTTTATTTATATAGCCCAGGCTGGTGTGGCTCAGTGGATTGAGCACTGGCCTGCAAACCAGAGGGCCCCCCGGTTCGATTCTGGGTCTAAGGCACTTGACTGGGTTGGGGGCCAGGTCCCTAGTTGCAGGTGCACGAGAGAGGCAACCACACCTTGAGGTTTCTCTCCTTCTCCTTCCCTTCTCTCTCTAAAAATAAATAAATAAAAATCTTTAAAAAAAATGTTTATTTACTAACTCATTTCAAAATAACAATTGTCCCATTACATGTCAACACAATTAACTTTGGTCCTTGATTTTGAATTTTTACTCTAAGCTCTTAGATGTCAGTTATACGTTGTCCATTAGCTTTGATCTTTATCGTGGTAAATAGGCATAACATGAAACTGACCATTTTAACCATTTTTAAGTATATCGTTCAGTGACATTCAATACATAGTTGCACATCCATCGCTGCTATTCTTTTCCAGAACTTTCCCCTCATCCCAAACGGAAATTCTGTACCCATTGAAGGACCCTCATGCCCCCTCCCCCACCTCCTTTCTGTCTCTATGAGTCTGATGACTCCAGAACCCCGATGAGTGGAATCATACAGTATCTGTCTGGGTTTTTTGGGGGGTGGGGTCTGGCTTACTTCATTTAGCATAATATCTTCAAGGTTCACCCACGTTTTAGCATGTGAGAGGATTTCCTTCCTTTTTAAGGCTGGATAACATTCCATCATGCGTGCAGACCACAGCTCATGTATCTATCCATTCACGCACCGACAGATGCTTGGGTTGCGTTTGCCGTTTGGCTGTTGTGAGCAGTGCTGCTGTGAACGTGGATGTTCAAACATCTCTTTGAGGCCCTGCTTTCAATCTCTTGTGCCTATACCCGGAAGTGGAGTTGCTGGACCAAAAGGAGATTCTACGTTTGACTCTGTAAGGAGCCCCCATGCTGTGACCCACCGTGGCTGTACTCCCACCGCAGGGCACGAGGGTTCCAGCTTCTCCACATCCATGCCAACATTTGCTTTTGTTGGCAGTTTTCTTTTTAAATAATAGTCCTTCTAATGGCCATTAAATAACTTTTTAATAAAAATAACTATATCTTTCCAAACTAAAAAAAAAAAAATCAGTGAGAAGAGAGGCTGGGTTTTATATTCTGCAAATCTTTTTAATGCCTGGCTTCATAGGCAGCTGGATTCTCAGATCCGCTTCTGCATTGAATCTGTTTGCTCTCATGTGCTGTGTAGCCTCTGGAAGACTCCACAGTGTCCTCACGAGAGGAGGAAGAGGAGGAAGGCAAAGGGCACTCTAGTATTATTGGGAAAACAGTTTTCACCTTGCAGACTTGAACTTTCAGGACCAGCTCAGGGTCAGTCTTGTTTCATCTCTTCACTCCCATGCCTCCCTTCATCGTTTGGAAAAAATCAGTAACCTTCAGTTATTAGGAGCATTGTGTCGGGTGCTTTCCTACATGGCTTTCTTTATCCTCGTGACACATCTGCTTTATTAGCATGTATGAATATTTGGCTGTCCCAGGCCTTGGGGACATTCCCCAAGTTCATGCTTCTGGAAGCTGATGTCACCCAGATGGTGCCCAGGCCAGATCTTCATCACACAGCCTCCTAAATTTGACTTCAGACCATGAGAACTGTTGGGGCTGCCTGCCACCTGCCTGCTTCTTTTTCCCACAGGGACTTGGCGGGGAGGCCCTGGTTTCTTCCCTGCCTCCCTCTCTCGTGTGTGGATGCTCCCTCAGTAAACCTTCACGCAGCCCTCTGGGGCAGACCTCGTGCCAGCTGCTGGACAGGGAGCTGAGTTGGATGCCGCCATGAGGAGCAATGCTGGGTCTTTTCTTTGTGCATGAGCTGAAAGACTGGCACTCCCCATTCTGAAGCCCAGTCCTAGGAGGGGAGGAAAAACAGCCGAAGCACCCAGGCTGGTGGGGTTTGGCATGGTCTGCTCTGGTTTGATTTGGGGATGCCTCTACTCACTACAGAATCGTGGAGTCGAGAAAAAACGGGGCTCGAAGGTCATATAGTTCTGACTACCTCCCAGGGCAGAAACCATCTCTGAAACACCCTACCCAAAGGCTACCTCACTTCTGCTTGCACACCTCCAATGACAGGGAACTCACTACCTACCTCAGCAGATAGCCAACCCACAGATGGCCCTCTCATTGTTAGAAAACTGCACTCACCTTGAATTACCTTTCAGGAGCATCCTGGTTTATGCCATGATAGGAAGAACCCAGATTGGGACTTGAGATTCTGGGTATGGGATGAGGGTAGCCATGGGTAAGCTCCATACCATCCAAGGATTTTGTTTTTTTTTGTTTTGAAGTGAGCTGGTCTCTGGTTCCTTTTACTACTGACATTCCTTTTTTTTTTTTTTTTAAAGATTTTATTTATTTTTAAAGAGAGAGGAAGGTAGGGAGAAAGAAAGTGAGAGAAAGAGAATGGGAGAAACATCAGTGTGTAGTTGCCACTTGGACACTCCCTACTGGGGACCTGGCCTGCAACCCAGGCACGGGCCCCGACTGGCGACCCTTTGGTTCGTAGGCTGGCACTCAATCCACTGAGCCACACCAGGCAGGGCTTACTACTGACATTCTGACTTACTTTCTGATTTGGCCTCCGTTTCTCCCGGAGCAACCTTCAAGGATTTGGAGAAGCTGAGGTCCTCTTCAAGGGTGGGCACAGTCTTAGCTGCCCACCTGGCTGCTACCTCTGGACACACCCTTGTCTGTCAGTCCTCTCTGTGGAATCTGACCCCAGCACAGACCTCCTGGGGTTCCCCCAAGCAGTCCTGGGGTCCACCGACCCTGCTGCAGCCCTGAACACCCAGAGCTGCTTCCCCCACCTTCTGGGACACAGTCGCTCCGACCACACCACACAGAAGCTGTCCTCTGCCTTTACAGAGTTAGTAACTGTACAGCCCAGGCAACTCTCCATATATCGCAGTTGATTTTCAAATCATGGGACCTTCTGACAGGAAGTAGAGGGAAAAATGAAGTGGAAGAACTTTTCAACCAGCTCACTGGGGGAGAGCTGGGCTCAGGCTGCCTCTTTGGTTTGTGGATGTGGCTAATCTGGCCCTGGCCTGAGAGTCATTCCAGGCTGGCATGCTGGGCTGCCCGTCTCCATGGCAACTGTTGTTATTGGTAACTGAATAAGCATCTCAGACAACAGCCGCTGGAGCTGTCGGTTTTCCCTTCTGGTTGTCAGTGAGAGGACCCAGGCTCTTTACTAAGTGATCCTAAGGGCTGGGCTTTTGGTCCCCATTTTGGCGTCTTCAACTGATATTGGACAAGCTGAAGCCAGTCTGCTAGTTCCCCTCTCACCTCTGGGGCCCAAGGGGTGGGACAAACTGACTTAACGTGTATTTCCGGCTTCCTTCTGAGAGGCTGAGAAACCCATTCAGGCACATCCAGCTAGCAAGACCCAGAACTGGATGCCTGACCTGCCTGGTTCTGTGACCCGTGCCTGTGACTACATGACTGTCGTGTCTGTCCTTTTCTTCTGAGATCACATGGAAACCTCTCAGCCCTTCCCTGTGACACCATTGGTCTGGCTATTTATCTGTGAGGACACTTAGCATCTCCTGGTGACTCATGGGCCACCAGGAGGATTCTTCTAGAATCTGTCTCACTTGATTGTCCTGTAAAGGGATCAGTGGGGCCTCAAGATGCCGTAGCCCTGAAATTATTAGGGAGGCAGATCAACAAGGCGAAGGGACTTGCTCACCCAGACCATTGTCTCCAACTGCCTGCTGTCCTCATCACTCTCCATCCTGGTGGGTGATGGGCAGTGGGGCAGCCCTGCCTCAGGAGTGACGTTCAGGCCACACATATGGGAGACCTTTGGGCACTGCGCTAAGTTTGATCACCTGTGGGTGTGTGCATATATGTTCTGATTTTACAAAGCATTTCAGGCCTACTCCCCTGGATGATTTCCCCCGATGAACTTTGAAATCATTTTGGTCAGGACTTGGAGGTAATCCTGCTGAGATTTCGAGTGGAGTTGTGTAAAGCTCGGAATTCATGAAGGCCCTGACACACAGAAGTGAACACACCCTTGTGGATGTGGCTGATCTGGTCATTCCAGGCTGGCCTTTTGTTCAAATTCTAGAGCCTCTTCTTAAGGACACTCACCGTCCCTGACCTCTTGGTGGCTTCTGACAGAATTGACTGCTCCCCCCACTTCTTGAGAATTCCCGGGCCCTCAGCTTCTGTGACCGTACCTCTCCCTGGTTTCCCTCTTGGGTCTCTGGCCATTCCTTCCTGTTTCCCGTTGTTCTTTCTCCTCTACTTGGCCTCTCTCTGCTTGTTGGAGTGGTGCAGGGCTTGGTCCTAGGTGACACCACCCACCATGCCCACGGCTTCAGGTCCCACCGACTTCCAGCTCCCAGCACTCTTCTGAGCTCTAGACCTGAATTCTAATGGGAGACTTCAGCTCTTCCTGGACACCCCTACGGCATCTCAGACTCAACTCATCCCGAACCAAACCTGCCTCTCCTAACCACCAACCCCTAACCCCCTCTGACTCCCCAGTGTTTCCCATCACAGGAAACAGTGCTACTCCCTCCTTACTCCTCAGTGGTCTAGGCAGGAAGTGGGGGATCGTCCTCGACACTTCCTCTCTCTAGTCCCCACAACTAGTCCATCTCCAAATCCTGCTGATCCTGCATCTTTAGAAGTTTCTAGAATTTGCCAACTTCTCTCCACTGCCATTGCCATCATTCATCACTATGATGACTTGCTTCCTTACTGGTCTCTCTGCCTCTGTTCTGCCCCCTATCTCTTCCCGACTCTAGTTAGAATGACCTTAAAATACAAAGCAGATCAGATCATTCCCCTGCTTAAGCCCTTTCACAGGCATCCCCTGCTGTCACAATAAAGACCTGTGGTGGCTGTAAATCATGACTGCAAACTACATTCTCACCCTTGACTCTAGGTGGTGACTGGTCCAACTAACAGCATGGCAGAAACGGTGCTATGTGACACGGAAGGCCATGCAGCTTCTGTCTTGGTGGTGGAACCCTGAGTCACCATGTGAAATGTTCTGATCACCGTGAGGCCACCCAGCTGTGAGGAAGCGCAACCCATGGCGAGTCCAACTGTTGGTGATTCGGTGGCCAGTCACAGCTGAGCCCAGCCTTTGAAGCGTTCCAGCCTAGGAGCCACATATAAGAAGAGTAAAGAAGCCTCTAGATGGTTTTTGGCCCCTCCAACCCCGATCCAGCCATTGAGTCACCTGCAGCCACTCGTGTCTTCCCAGATGAGGCTGCAAACATTGAGGAGCGGAGAAAAGCCATTCCCACAGTGCCCTGTTGGAATTTCTGACCCACACAAGGCATGAGTGTAATAGAATGGCGATGGGTGAAGGTGGTTGATTATGCAGCTGTAGAGGATTGGCCAGAAATTCAGGTCTTACAGATGGCCTTGAGGGCCTGCAAGTCCTGATCTCACCTCAGGGCCTGGAACATTCTTTTCTCCTTCTCCCTATCTCCTTGACTGACTGGTCACCACTGACTCATCTTTCCATCTCAGCTCCAACATCATTTCTGCCGGAGACCCTTCCTGACCACCCAGACCAGGTGAGGCCTGTCATGGGCTTCCATCACATGCTCACCTTCTCATGAATGTGACCCTAGTGACCTTTGAAACTTTTGTCTTAATTCTGCCCCACTGGACTGCGAGCTCCACAAGCTCAGGGTCCATGCCTGGGTCCCCAGCTCCTGGCAGACTGCCTGGCACACAGTGGGCACACAGTACATGCTGGATCGGGGAAAGAATGGATAAAGCTACTGTTATCATTGATATTGTTTGGTGGGCATATTTGGGAGGCAGGCGAGCTTCTCCTGTTGGTTCCCAACTACAGGGAGCTGTCCTGATTACATTTCTTACTGTGACCAGGGAGCAGAAAGGAAGAAAAGGTCCTGGGTTGTGTGGGTTTCAGCAGTGGCAGCCTCTCAGGGCAGGGCAGGGATGGTCAAGCAGTGTGGACACTGGGCGTGGGCCTTTGTACCTGACCTTGTGACATCAGCCATGCTGAGTGGAGGCAAAGCTCAGCTCTAACCTGATGGAGAATTTTGTTGGGGTTCACTCATCCACCCTAGGCCCCATCTTATTCAGATGTTTGGTACAAGCCCAACAAAAGCCGGCTCCAGCTCTGTGAATCTGTATATACAGGCAGCCTGGACCACAGGCAAAATGGTTCATTAATGCCTCTATAATCCAAGCAAAGCCATCAGGAAGGGTTGCATTTTGTAGTTTTTCAAAAAAATTAACAATTACGTTCTCAATGTGTTCAATTCTTGATCCCCTTGAAAAGGATCTTTAGGTATCTAATTGACACATTGTAAAAGATGTATTGGCTAGTCAGGCATCCATTGACATCCTTATTAAATATCAATTAACACATTCCCTAAGTTGCTATTTAATTAGCGTGCCATAGCTATTCTTTTAAAAGTCAATTATCTTGGAATATTCTTACAAGTTGACTCCACTGATAGCAATTATGTATGAATTCCTGTCATAAATGGTTTTAGTTAATTGCAGAGCATGCTGATTCTAAATACACATATCAAGTCTTTGGATAAGAATTTTAAAATCAATCATTAGATATCCAATGAACTCTCCTCTCATTCTGATTATGGATCAAAGGCATGTCGGGCTCTGGAACTGGGGTTATTGTATTTTCAGATGATTGTAGAAACTCTAGATCAAATAGTCCTCTAGGAAGAGTCATCCTTCAGTTTTTAAAAAAATTGTGATATAATACACATAGCATAAAACTTAACCACGTGCAGCTCGACAGAGCCAACCGCATTCACATTGCTGAGTGACCAGTCTCCAGGACCCTTTTCATCTTGCAGAACTGAAACTCTGTGCATGTTCTCAACAACTCTCCCTCCTCCCCGCCTCCAGCAACCATCCCTCTACTTTCTGTCTCCTTGACGACTCTCGGTACCTCATGGAAGTGAAATCAAACAGCATTTGTCTCCTGTGTCTGTCTGCCTTATTTCACTTAGTGTAATGTTCTCAAGGTTCATCCATGTTGTATCATGTGTCAGAATTCCCTTTTTTTTTTTAAGGGTGAATAATATTCTCTTGTATGTATAAACTCTATTTTAGTTATCCATTCGTCTTTTGATGGACCCTGGGTTGCTTTTGGCCATTGAGAGTAATGTTGCTATGTACACGGTGCACAAATATCTCTTTGAGAGTCCGTCTTCAGTTCTTTTGGTTATATACCTAGAAGTAGAACTCTCGGTCAAATGATGATTTTATGTTTCATTTGTTGAGGATGTGTTTCATTTTTTAATGATTTTTTAAAAATATATTTTATTGATTATGCTATTACAGTTGTCTCATTTTTTTTGCCCCTTTTATTCCCCTCCACCCTGCACCCCACCTCCCACCAACATTCTCCCACCTTAGTTCCTGTCCATGGGTCGTACATATAAGTTCTTTGTCTTCTCCATTTCCTATACTATTCTTAACCTACCCCTGTCTATTTTGTACCTACCATTTATGCTTCTTATTCCCTGTACCTTTTCTCCTATTTTCCCCTTGCCCCCCTCCCCACTGATAACCCTCCATGTGATCTCTATTTCTGTGATTCTGTTCCTGTTCTAGTTGTTTGCTTAGTTTGTTTTTGTTTTTCTTTTAGGTTCAGTTGTTGATAATTGTGAGTTTGTTGTCATTTTACTGTTCATATTTTTTATCTTCTTTTTCTTAGATAAATCCCTTTAACATTTCATATAATAAGGGCTTGGTGATGATGAACTCCTTTAATTTGACTTTATCTGGGAAGCACTTTATCTGCCCTCCCATTCTAAATGATATCTTTGCTGGATAGAGTAATCTTGGATGTAAGTTCTTGCCTTTCACGACTTTGAATACTTCTTTCCATCCCCTTCTTGCCTGTAAGGTTTCTTTTGAGAAATCAGCTGACAGTCTTATTGGAACTACTTTGTAAGTAGATGTCTCCTTTTCTCTTGCTACTTTTAAGATTCTCTCCTTATGTTTAACCTTGGGTAATGTATTTATGATGTGCCTTGGTGTGTTCCTCCTTGGGTCCAGCTTCTTTGGGACTCTCTGAGCTTCCCAGACTTCCTGAAAGTCTATTTCCTTTGCCAGATGGGGAAGTTCTCCTTCATTATGTTTTTAAATAAGTTTTCAATTTCTTGCTCTTTCTCTTCTCCTTCTGGCACCCCTATGATTTGGATATTGGAACGTTTAAAGCTGTCCCAAAGGTTCCTAAGCCTCTCCTTATTTTTTTTTTAATTATTGTTTCTTCATTCTGTCCTGGTTGAAAGTTTATTTCTTTCTTCTCATCCAAATTGTTGATTTGAGTTCTGGTTTCCTTCCCTTCACTGTTGGCTCCCTGTACATTTTCCTTTATTTCACTTTGCATAGCCTTCACTTCTTCCTCTATTTTGTGACCATACTCAATCATTTCTGTGAGCATCCTGATTACCAGTGTTTTGAACTCTGCATCTGATAGGTTGGCTATCTCTTCATCACTTAGTTCTATTTTTGGAGCTCTGATCTGTTCTTTCATTTGGGCCATATTTTTTTTTTTTTTTGTCTCAGTGCATCTGTTACATAGTAAAGGGGCAGAACCTTAGCTGTTCACCAGGGCAGGGTAACCCACGTTGCTGCATTGTGATGCTGTATGTGGGGGAGGGGTCCAAGAGGGAACAATGCCACCTGTTCAACTCTCTGCCAGCTTTCAGTCACCTCCACCACCACCCACAAGCAAATTGGGACCTTCTGGTGCTGATTTCCAGGTGGGTGGTTTGTGTATGTTCTAGGACCCTGCAGGTCTCTCCAACGAATGCTCCTGTGAGGTTGGGAGTTTCTCCTGCTGCTGCCTCAACTCCCACAGGTGTTTTCAGTCAGAAGTTTTGAGGCTTTATTTCCCCCGCACTGGAAACTTGGGTTGTGCGGTCACACTCCCCAGTTGTTCCTCTTGTTTTATCTGCATGTGAATGTGGGACCACCCTGTCTGCCACCTTCTGCCTTGCCTGCCCTGGTCCTCCAGCTGCTGCCTTGTCGTGAGTCCTTTCTGCCTGGCTGCCCATCTCTGCCCCTCCTAGGTCTGGATGAATGTTTCCTCTTTAACTCCTTGGTTGTCAGACTTCCATACTGTTCGATTTTCTGTCAGTTCTGGTTGTTTTTGGTTTTTAAATTTGTTGTTGTCCTTCTTTCGGTTTTGCAAGGAAGCAAAGTGTATCTACCTATGCCTCCATCTTGGCTGGAAGTCCAGATGTGTTTCATTTTTAAGTTTATTCATTCAGTGTATTCATTGAGCATCTGGGCTAGGTGGACCTTCCTAAAGTAGGGGAGCTGAGTCCAGTGGGGTTGCCAGCCTAGGAGTGATCCTAACATGAGGGTCCCAGCACAGATGGTGTGACCAGGATGTTTCTAACCATGTGGTATGCATGCAGTATCCAGGAGACATGAGGGGGGGGAAGGGCAGAGCCAGCTAGAATGAGGGTGCATTAAGGAGAGTGAACAGGGCAGGCCCAGGGTCTCGCTCCACCCCTGTTGTCACTTCAACAGTGGCGGATGCCTCCCCTGTGTTCTCACCGTCCCCTTCCCCCACCCAATGCCTGTCCTTCACCTCCCATTATCTCCCTAAAATTACTGACTTTGATTGCCTTCCTGGAACTCTGCTACCTTTTCTCACATAATGTGTCTGACAAGGAGGAATTGTTAGCGTTTTCTCCACTTTGTATGTGAAGATCTCAAGACTCAGAAAGGCTGACTCACCTGACTGGGGTCTCACATAGCTGAGGGCTGAGGAGTCCACATGTGTCTAACACCATACCTACCTGGCTGGCCACTACACTTCTTCCCCACCTTGTCTGACTTTTGTCCCATTCTCTCTCTCTCCTTCCCACAAACCATCCCCTGCAGGCCTCTGACAGAGGCTGGGGAAGGTGCTGTAGGCCAAACCCAGGCTGTATGTTCTGGGTGCAGGGATAGAAGGATGCAAGAAGCATGGGAGCCTCTGGCTCTTACAGCTTCAGCTCTTTCACCTGTGAAATGGGGGCAGAGATGCTTCTCTCAGGCCTGCTATGAGGGCAGGTGAGACAAATACTTGTGTCATCTACAGGGTGCACAACCAGCATTTGTTATTGCACAAAAATATTTGAGGAACAAGGCACCATCAGATCATGAAGACCCCCTACACAAGGCCATTTTCATCCTATCTGTGCCCAAGCCTGGTCGGGGTGGTGGCACAGTCACCTCCAGCAAGCCCTGCAGACCAGGGGCCTTTAGCACCCGCTGCCTTCTCAGCTCTTAGAGAGGAAGACCCACCATCAAGCCCTGGGCATGGTCATCAAGAGGCTGAACAGCTCTTGGAAACTAAAGCTGTCAGCGATTACTGGCTGCTGAACTTAATGCCTTTATGCCTCAGTTTCATCACCTGTAAAATGGGGATATAAGCTACACCCCATCTCATTGACTGCAGTGAGGATGCAATGAGCAAATCCATGAGCCTAACACACGGTGAGTGCTCAATAAGTGTTGGCTAGTGTTCTCCTGGTCGCCAAACCCTGGGGCCCGTGAACCAGAGACCCCTGCTTGGCCCCAACAAGACGTCTTAATGTCTGCCTCTGAGTGGCCCACAGAGGGTCAGGCCTCGGCTCCTGGAGATGGTCTCTCTCCAGCCCCCTTGTAGAGCAGGATGTGCCACTAGTTCTGTCTACCAAACCACTATTTATAGACAGAACTAAGAGACCCATTGGTAGGTGGAGAAACCAAGGCTCTGGGGAAATTAGAAACTTCCCATGCTGGTAAGAGGTGTCAGGACCAGAGCCCAGGCTGGCCAGTTGCTCATCTGCTGGCCATTCACCTGATACTTACTGAGAACCTGCTGCGTTCCAGGTACTGTCCAGGTGCCGGGAACACAGTGAAGAGAAACATGGACATGACTTCTGCCACTCTTGGGTTTTACAAGTGCATGCTGCCTCAGGAAGGAGGGAGCAGTCAGGGCTAAAAATATCTGGCCAAGCGCTGATCACAGGGTCAGCTGAGCTGTGGATGGACAGGGCTAATGAGCTTGAAGGGTTCAAAAGAAACAAGAGCCAGATACTCTTCCGGGTAATGATCACTGCTTCATCAGAACGAAGGAAGAAGAGAAGACTGGGAGGCCCTGAGCTTCATTAATAGAGTGATAACACCTAGAATAAAGGAGATGAGAGCCCCCCTCATCAGGATTGATTGAGGCAATCCTGGTCAGACCTCATCAGTTCTGTGTTTGTAGGGTAAGTCGGGCATGCATCATAAGAACAGATGTCATGGCAAACAGCTCGGATGGCCTATGGGGCACAACTGATGGAGTTAGGGTGGAACATCTGGCAAAGAGGGGCCTTACCTGGGGTCATTATTTTTTTTAGCCCTCCAGAGGTGTCTTGTGGACCAGCTTGGAGTAACTTAGGTGGTCTTAAGCTCATAGCCTGGACCATTTAGTGACCAGTACAGGGTTCATATGAGAAAAAGCTTTGACCTATCAGTGTCCTCCATGATGGGGTGGGCAGCTCCCTAGGCAGTGAGTTCCCTGTCACCTGAAGTATGTGAGCAGAAGCTAGAAGATTATTTGACCACTGGAAAGCGGAATTGGACTAAGGAGTGTTTGAAGTTCCTAAGCCATCCATGTCCGCAGTCTTTGCATTTACTGTTCTGTCTGGCTGAAAGGTTTTTCAAATGCGCCTTCTCATCCTTCAGATCTCAGCTTTAATGCCACCTCCTCAGGGAAGTCTCCCTTGATTACTCACTCAAGGTAGGTATCTTTCTCTCCCTTCCTGCCATTCTCTATTTCAGAGACCTACTTGATTCCTTTGTAGCATTTCCATAATTTGTAATTATTGAGTTTGTTTACTTGTTTAATGTTTGTATTCCTGGTAGAGACCAACATGTCTTATTTACCATCTCTACACCCAGGACCTGATACATAGTAGGTCCTCAATAAACATTTCTGGTATGTATGTATGCATGCAGGTATGGCTGTATATAGGATGAATGGATGGATGGATGGATGGATGGATAGATGGATGAATGATGGGTGGGGGAATGGATGGATTCAGATGAAAGCTTCTCCTCTATGTGCCCAGGACATCCATGTATATAAATTCTCTGCAGAGAGCTGAGCTGTGTGTGTGGCTCATCTTCAGTTCCCGTGGACAAGACTTATGACTTGTCTCTGGGGATTTGCTGCAGTGAACCGATTAGGAGCCAATTACAAGAGAAATTTTTTATGTTTTCGACCCCAGAATTAACCACATGAACTTTGATGAAGAGGAAAATCAAGGACTGGGTGAATTCATTTGATATCGTTTAACATGCCCTTTCTGCATGCAGGCAGCTAATAAACATGGGCATCTTTCATGTCCAAATCTCCTTCTAACGGGTCCTTCCTGGATGTCCCAGAGTCACTGCCAGCTCTTTTGGAAGTGTGGCCCAAAGACCGCTGGAGATAGGTTTACTCTGAGTTTTGTTAAAATGAAGATTCTGAGACCTCCCCCAGACCCAGTGAATGAGAACCTTAAAAGTGGGGCTCAGGGTGGGGAATTTCTGACGTCCCCTGAGATGAGTCTGGCTCCAGGGGCATTTATCTCTGATTCCAGAGGGTGTCAGAGCTTGGGCATCTGGGAGGCCATCTAGTACAGGGCCTCACAGATAATGAAACTGAGGCCCAGAGAGGGCCAGTGACTTCTCTGAGGTCACCCAGCAAGTTCATACCAGAGTACAGACTAGAACTTTCTCTTTCTTCTGCTAGATTTACAGCCTCTCCTTGATAATGGGTGAGACAGAATAGGATCTAGGGTTAAAATAACCATAATGCTCTCAACCTTAAATTTATATTTAACAGTTAGTCCCAATTTTCTACGAGTAATGTCCATTAAATAATTAATGTTCCTTAAAATAGCTCGGGCTCCCTCATGCCTTTTTATTCCTGGAACATCAAACCCTTTCAGATCATAATTAATTAAGAAGCTTGATGGCCCCGAGAGGTAGACAGACACCCACAGAAACTTGGTAATTGAGACAGTCTGTGTTTCAGAATTTTCCCGATTTGGGGGCTGCTGAAGGGAGGATGACAGGGTGGGATCGGAGAGGAACAAGCACGCTTCCCCATGGCTGCCACGCACCAGGCAACATTCAGGCTTCTTTGCATGCATTCTGGCAAATTCTCTCCGTTTTACACATTGAGGCCACAGAAGCTCAGACCACAGGACGAGCCCTTCAGCACAGTGACATATGTCTCAGAGCCACGTGCCCACTGGGTTGAGGTCAGGGTGATGATTTACCCCATGCTGTTTTTAAAACACTCTTTGCTTGTGGTTTGGCTGGTCCTTGAGCAGCTTGGCTAAGGGGCATGGAGTGTGTTCATCCTGGGGTGAACCAGGGGGATTTGAGGCACTGGGGCCTGCAGAGCTGGGGTCTGGGCTTGGACAGAGGCCAAGCTGCAGAGAACCTTCCTCGAGGTGAAGACATCTTTGGAAGTCTGTTTTGTGTCATTCATAAATAACCTTCCCTCACAGCCACGCAGGCCTTTGTGGGCTCCCACACGTAATCGTCCCTAGCTGTGTACTCATGTATTCATTCAGCCAATATCTGCTGAGCACCTACTCTGCGCCAGGCATTGTTTCAGATGCTGGGGGAAGAGCAGTGAGTGGGACAGACCTTGTGGGTTGCACGAACAATAAACCAGCAAGTGCATGAATTAATTACCATTGTGGCCCGTGTGGTAAAGGTCCAGGGCATCCAGGAGTCAGGCTACGCCAGTTAGGGCAGTCAAGGCGGTCAAGGTCAGGTGGTCAAGGCCTCTCTGAGAGGTGGAGATTTTAGGCTAAAAGCTAAGGACTCAAGAACTAGGCAGAGAAATGAGGAAGGACAGGGAGGAGCCAGGTGTTTGAAGACAGTGAGGAAGAGAGCTCCTGGAGGGGCTGTGGCTGAGAGGTGAGAAAAAACGCCATAGGTCTGTGGAACTAAGAGACTCACATTCATGCCAGATGTGGTGGTATTGGTGGGGGGAGGGGCACCAAGGATTGGGGGCAGGAGAGGGCGAGGTGGTCTGATCTGGGCCAGGTCAGCAGGATCAACCGCAGGAGGGCGTTTTAGCCCTGGGTAAGGAAACAGGGTGCGGGGGGCCCTGGAGGGGTCAGAGCAGGACAGTGACGTGAACTGACTTATGCTGCACAAGGTCCCTCTAGCCCCAGAGTAGACTGAAGGTGAGAGGGCTGGCAGCTTGGTCTTGGGATGGAGTGGCAAAGGCTTGAGCCAAGGTCAGACCCAGCTAGACTTGGTGGAGGAAAGGCTACCACCAGGGCTGACTTTGGGTATTTGGAGACCCCGCCTGGGCCAGGGAGGGGACTTTTCTCCCATTTGGTAGGTGAGAACACCAAGGCCCCCAAGGGTAAGGTGATTCGCCCAAGTCCTCTCCTTCATATATTGTTCTAAACAAGGCCTCTGACCACCCCTGTGGCCTGGCTGAACCCAGGGACCTTGTTCCTCCGGAACTGAGTAAATCCAGCTCAGGAGAGGTCCCAGTCCCGCAGGAGCTGAGGGCTGGACAAGGAGGGCTGGGAGAGGCATGAGGTCCTGTGGGCTCTGGAGGGGATCACAGTCCAGTGTGGGAGGGAGACAAGAGGCCCAGTTAAATGACACAGTTAAATACCTGGGCTCAGCACAAGCTGAGGCCTGGACATCTCTGGTGGGGGCAGCAGGAGGCCCTCCCTGAGGAAGCAAGGGCACCAAAGGACCAAAGCTGCCAGCAGGTTGTGACAGATACCAGTAAGAGCAGAGGGTGGTGACCCATGGGCAGTGGGTGGGTGAGACCCTCCAGTGGAGAGGTTTTGGGGAGTGAAATGTTTTACAACTGAGGATTGAACTCCATCCAGGCTGGGAGGCAGGAGACCTAGCTTGTCTGTGGCCTCAGTTCTGCCCTGAGTGACCAGCTCCATGACATGGCCCGTCACATCCCCTTTAGGGAGTTCTTCCCTGCGCTGAGCTTGAGGAGGTGCCCATGAGCATTCCCCACTCTTGGCGGATAATCTGCCCAGCCCTCGGAGAAGATCTGAAATCTATTTCATTTCTTTCATATGGTGTATGTTAAAAAGCAATTAATTATTTAGATCAGCATGCTATTCAAGATTGTATTCATGTTTAATACAATTGTTATATAGAACAGACCATTTGTATTTTGCTCCCTTAAAAAGAGACACACACAATTAATTTATTTTGAATTAATTGTGTAACAAACTGCACAGTTTGCTGACAAATACACCTTCAGATGATGCATCGTGTTGGATTTGGGGAACAAAATCATATTAAAATCCAGATCCACATTTAATCATGTTTTGATCATTGAAAAAGTGGAAAGCTCTTTTGTAGCCTGATGTTAGGGATTTTCACGTTTTGTGAGTAAACTAAGAGCCATTAGCTCATTAATTAATGGTGAGGTTTTATTTCAAAATGACTAACTAGGAGAAAGGGCTTCAGGCTGGCGTCCACAGACCCAGTCAAGGAACATATGTGGGTGAGTGAGAAGTCAGGCTGGCCATCACCCCGAACTTCCCCTCTTTATAACTGGTTTTCGAGGTGCTGGGAGTATGTAGATGTGCTTTGTAAGGACTCTGATAAGATGCCACCAGTGAATGTTACCGTGAGGCACATCCAGCGAATTAGCATCGTGTCAGCAATGCTCATGGACTTGTACTTCAGATCCACCATTCTCGGGCTTCCTGTCTCTCACCAGCATTCTGCTGTGGACAGAAACGAGACAGGGTATGAGTAAGAACGTGAGCAGCTTGAACCGTCAGGCAGCCCAAAGCCTACACACAAATGCAAAGATGCAACCGTCATCGTGCTCCTAAGATGCTTCTAGCAGGGCTTGGAATAGACCAAGTGCCCAAGAAAGGTTCGCTCTGGCGATGATGGTGATGGATGTTACGAAGGAAAGGAGCGTGGTGCTGAGTGGGTACAGCATGGGATTCGGTCCAGAGAGCGAGAGCTCTGGAGCTGAACTCTGTGGCCATCGTTAACCTCTTTGTGCTTCGGTTGCTTCATCTGTAACTTGTAGATGATGAAGGTACCTGCCTCACAGTTTTGTCACGATACACGCCAAGGGCTTAGAATGTTCTGAGCATATGGTATGAGCTCCAAATGCTACTTCTGAAAAATCGTCATCATCATTTGATCATCATTATCATCTTGTTATATTAGTCAAGGGAGGCTTTCCAGAGGAAATGGCTTTGAGCCGAGCTGTGAAAGATGAGTCAGTGGTAGCCAGGCAACAGTGGGAGGGACAGTCATCCCAGGCGGAAGGAAGGGCATGTACAAAAGCCCTGTGGTAGACAGGATGGTGGTGCGTTTGGGGAGCTGAGTAGAGCTACTGGGGCTGGAGCAGAGTGATCAAGGAGGAGCATGGTGAGAGATGAGGCTGGCGAGATCAGCTGCGACCAGGGCCGGTAGAGCTTGGGGACCTTGAGTAGGGTTTTTGGTCTTTTACCCTGAGAGCAGCCAGTAACAACATGTCCAAATCTGATTTGCGATTTGAAAAGCTCCCTCTAGTGGCTTTGGGAAGAATGAATGGGAAGAGCAGGAGAGGGTTTGGGTGGGGTGGGGCTGGTAGGCATGGAGAGAGGACAGCAGAGAAGAATCTAATAGGTGGGCCCCGTAACAGCTGGTGATGAGAGTCTGGTAGCTGTGAAGGGCGAGGAGAGGCCAGAGGCCAGGACAATCCCCGACCCTTTAGTTAGTGTAGCCACTGGGTGGACAATGGTGTTGGAGAATGTTATGTTGTGAGGGTGAGGTGACTTCACTTTTCTGAGCCTCAGTTTCCCCACTTGTACCCTGCAGCCTGTTTGAACATTATTACATGAACACATAAAAGAGTGGTGAGCTCCCCAAATATGTCTTCTTCCTTCCAACCTGTCACCCGAGATCTGACTCAGTTCAGGGTGAACATGGAGACTGTCTCCCTGGGGTCACTCCGTCCATTCTGCCTGTTCCAGGTTCTACCTTTAGCCAAAGAGGCCAGAGTTCACTGACAGTGGGTGGCTGACCCAGACCCCAGCCCTCCCGTTCGTGGGTCCATCCTCCCATCTCTGCCCACCGGCCTCTGAGTCTTCAGGGCTGAATAGGAGGTCATGAGTGTGCTCGAAAAGTGGGCCAGAGGCCCATTAGCTCAGGTTCAGCGCCGCTGAAAGGCTGGGCCACCACGGTCGGCTTTAACCGTCACATGGCTCCGAGGTGAGCACAGCTGGAGCGCTGGGCCCCTGGAGAGGGGTTGGAAGGCCACATCCTGCAGGGCCTGAGAGTGCAGGACTTGGAGATGACCTGGATGCCTGATGTGGCTTCTTGGGTCTCACTTGCCAGCCCTGCCACCTGGCACCTGCCACACGCTCTGGCTCCAAGTGTCATCTCACTTGATCCCCTTAAGGACTCCACGGGAAGGTTGTACAGGGGCCATGCCCATTCATAGGCGAGAAAATAGAGGCTCAGCAAGATGAGAGAAGCTGCCCTCCCATTCACAGTCAGCAATGGGAGGGGCTGGGGGTTGTGTCTGACCCTGGGGTAGGGTGATTTAGTTTGCCATCCAGGCCAGGCACCTTTGCTCAGCCTATCTCTCGCCAAGATCCTGTCTCAGAGAGCCAACTGCCCCAGCAAGTCTGCCCTGCGGGTCCTGGGGTACCTCAAACACAGCACACCCAGACCTGAGCCCCCTGACCTGCTCCTGTTCTGTCCCCTTACTGGGGACAGATGGAGGGCTCTCCGAGTCTGGACTTAGACTCCTGTAAGTCACCCTGAACTCCTGTCCCTCCCTTGATCCCATGCCCATGACTTACACTCCCATTCATTCAACATTTAGTGAGCACCTACTGTGTGCCCATGACTTAAACTCTCATTCATTCCACATTTAGTGAGCACCTACTGTGTGCCCATGACTTAAACTCTCATTCATTCCACATTTAGTGAGCACCTACTGTATGCCAGGCACTGTTCTAGGCTCAATGGAGAAGCCAGTAAAATATACAAAACTTTCTACAGTCTACCTCAGGGAGACAGGCTGAACAATAAACAAAAATGATTAAATGATAAGCGATAGAGGAAGGTGAGTGTTGTGGGAAAAACAGAGCTGGGTAAGGGGAATTGGGAATCTTGGGAGGGAGGGAGGGTTGCAATTTTTTAACAGGCAGTCAGAGTATGCCTTTGAAGAAGCCGACACTTGAGCAAGGACATTGAAGGATCAAGGGAACTAGTCATGGGGATATTGCAGGGAAAGGCATTCCAGGAAGGGGAACAGCCAGGGCAAAGGCCCTGAGAAGAGATGGGCCTGGCATGTTCAAGGAATGGCACAGAGTGTGAATGGAAGGGAGTAAGAAGAGAAGAGAGACATTGGGAGATGAGGTCAGAGAAGAAGCAGAGAGGCGGGTAAAACGCAGGGCCTCATAGGACATTGTCAGGCTTGGCTTTTACTCTGAGTGAAATGGACAGAGGAGTGATGTACTCTGATTTACCTTCTAAAAGGCTCATTCTAGTGAGGAGGCAGAGAGACCAATGAGGAAGCTGCTGTCAAATCCAGGGGAGAGAAGGTGGCAGCTGGGGCTGGGTTGGGTGGGCGCAGAGCTGGTGGGGGAATGGTTCAATCTGGTTGTGTGTGGAAGTTTGAGCCAGCTAGGTTTCCTGATGAATTAGATGTGGGCTGTGAGAGGAGAGGCGGAGTCCAGGTTGACTCCCAGGTTGGGGGTCCCAGCACCCACGTGTAGATTTGCTCACAACTGACATGAGTAAGGCTGTGGGTGGACGGGTTTTGGGGGAAAAGCCAGGAGTCCAGTTTCAGACCTGTGGGGGCTGAAATACCTCCTGGACATCCAAGTGGAAGTGTTGAGAATGAGCTGGGCTTGTGGGGTTTGAGTAGGGGAAAGAGGTCTGGGCTGGAGTCACTGGCATAAAAAGCCACAGCCTGGATGGTCTGCAAGGGCCAGAGTCTCATGGCCCTGGGGAGAGGAGGAGGGGCCAGTGGGATAGGAGAACCAGGCTGCTATGGGTCAAGTAAGAGGAAGACTGAGCAACCGCCATTGGGTTTAGCAACATGGAGGCTTGGCCCCCATAGTTGTCTGAACAATGGCCCCCAAAGGTGTCGGGTCCTCATTCCGAGGACCAATTAATGTTATTTAATGTGGAAAAATGGTCTTTGCAAATGTGAATAAGTTAAGGATTTTTAGATGGGAAGATTATCCTGGATAATCCAGGTGGACCCTTAATACTATCATAGCTGTTCTCATTACAGAAGGGCCGAGGGAGACTCGGCACCAACAGAAGGGATGGCAGTGTGACTGCCATGTGTGGAGGGTGAGAGTGGAGTGGTTGGGGACAAGCCAAGGAATGTCGGCTGCCTCCAGAAGCTGGGAGAGGCAAGGAACTGATTCTGCACCTTGATGCCAGATGTCTAGTCCCCAGAACTGTGAGTCAATTTCTGTTGCTTTCAGCCACCAAGTTCACGGCAATTTGTTACAGCAGCCACTGGAAACTCATACACTCCCTGCAGGATCATAGAAACCTCCTTCCCCTCCTCTTAGTCTTCCTGTCCACCCCAGCCCCACCCTCCTCACGCACTGTCTCAGATTCCCTCAGCACAGAGCCCACGTTTATCAGCCTGAAGCCCAAGGCCTTTCCTGACATGGTCCCTGACTGCTTCTCCCTGTTCATTTCTCACCACTGGCCCGACCACTTTTGCTCCAGCGACACTAATCCCTATAGTTTTAACGGCGGCATGTTCTCAAGCTTCTGAGCCTTTGCACTTGCTGTTCCTCTGCCTGGAACACTCTTCCCCCACCAGATAGCTATGTGGCTTGTTTCCTCATTGGCCCCAGGTCTTTGCCCAAAGACCTTCCCTGGTGACTGATTTGAAAGTGCATAGCCCTCTTCACCCTCCCCTTTCTGATTCCTCTGCCTGCCTTGTTTTCCTCCATGGTACTCGTCACTACCTATGCAGCAATATTAAACTTATTTGTTCATTCTCTGCCACTCTCATTTCAATTAAATTCCACAAGGGCAGGGAATGTAGAATGGGGGACTTAAGCAATGAATATTTATTTCTCACAGTTCTGGAGGCTGGGAAGTGAGAGGTTTAAGATGAAGATGTGGGCAGGCAGACTTGATGTCTGGAGAGCGCTCTGGGCTCTTCATCCCCTTATAAGGGCACTGATCTCCTTATGGGGACTCCATCCCCATTACCTAATTCAAACCTAATCACCCCCAAAGGTCCCACCTCCAAATATCGTCACATTGGGGATTAGGCATCAACATAGGAATTGAGGGGTGACAGACAAACATTCAGTCCATAGCAAGATGGTTTGGGGGTGATCATTAAGGTCTCCTGGGACCTTTAACCCTTTACAATCCTCCAGATCAAAAAATCCTAATCTTTCTGAGCTGTGGACCTCTTCCCTGGGCAAAGCTTTAAAATGCATGAAATAAAATACATTCAATTACAAAGGGTTCCAATTATATTGAAATGCAGTTATCAAAATACATGAAATATTTTTGGTATAGTCATAAATGAGTTTCTTTATTAGCACACTAAATAATAGGAGAGAGGGACAGGTCTAATTAGTATCATAATTTTGAAGCGGTGTTGAGTGTAAATAATCTTCTGAGAGAGCTGCGGTGACAGTAATGTGACATGAAAACATTTGTAATTTCTCTTGGTGACAAAGTCACGGGCCCTGCCAGCCCTGCGGTTTTCTGTCAGCCTTTACAAGGGGAGGAAACGCTAAATTTTAGTTAGGAGTGAGTGAAGAGAAATGTGTAATTTTTTTGTCACATCGAAGTTTACCCCTCCCTCCACTAGGATTCCCCGTCATTGATGGCATTAGAAGCGAGCAGGGAAGAACTTAGGCCCCAGGATTTTTCAGAGTAGAGAGGGGGGTCCTGAGAAGCTTCCCCTCTGTGGCTACAATGGGCACAATAGAGAATAGGGCTCAGCAGCCAGCAAATCCGAGCACCGGGCAAGGCCTGCCCGCCCCTTCCTCCCCTCAGCCCTGGTGAGTCACCAAACGTCCTTTCTCAGGAAGACCAAATATAAACAGCTCAGGATTATCTTGAGAACAAGATGTTTGTTTACCTTTTAAAACTGCAGACACGGCAAAGCGCTCAGGCTTACAAATGCAATTAATAATAATTGAGGTCACTCTCTCCTGGGGGTGAAGCAGCTTCCCCATTTCAGAGGCAAAAACCTGATCTTTTCCTTGGGCTGCATTCGGGGACCAGTATGCTGTTTATTCCTTCTTCAGCATAGATATTCGCATTGTATACGCCCCGACCCAGATTGTACAAGCAAGACATGCTCACTGTAAAAATTTTAAAACGTGACACCAAGTGAGATTTCCCCCATTTGAGTTCCTTTCCCAGAAAGAGCCACTGTTAATGGTGTGGAATCTGTCCCACGTGCTGTCATCAGGCATGTCCTTACCTTACCACTCATAGACTTTTCTTCCAAATAGCAGGCGGTGAAAACCGCTCTAAACTGTGTGCTTTTCACCTAATATATCGCAAATATTATTTGTCTGTGTGTCTGTCTCCTCAACGAGAATTTGAGGTTCGAAGGGGGAAATACTGTACTTTGTAAATCTTTATAAATCTAATACCCAATAATTTGCATAGAGGAGGTCTCAATAGATGTTTGCTGAACTTACAGCCAAATTAGTGAAGAAACAGTTTTTTCAGGAGGATACCATAAACCCCTTTCTGTGTTTGTCCTTTGAACAGTACTTCATTGTAGCAGAGTAGCTGAGGATTAAGTGGTGTGGACGTGACTCATTTTTTAATGGCCACAAATGGGTATTTGGACTTAGATTATTTTCAATTTTTCCAGCTTATACCTGTTGCGCGCTGAATATCCTGGTAACATAGATAAATTTGCATACTTCTTTATGCATTTTTTAGACTCAGAGAAAGGCTTATTTTGATAGATATTGTCAAGTTGCCTTTTCTATAGGTACCAAATTACCTGCCACTCAAGAGTCTGTTTTTCTGTTCTCTCACTTAACATTGGATATTTCAAAAAATAATATACTTTGAAATATCAAGCTTATGAAAAGTTGCTAGAAGAATACAAAGAAGTCTCCTGTACTCCTCACCCAGATTCCTGAGCTGTTAACATTTTGTCACAGTTTGTGTGCACGCATGCTCTCTCTCTCCATGATTCTTTCTTTGAATATTTGGAGGGCAAGCTGCAGGCATAGTATCCCCTTGTCTCCAAACATTGCGAGCTGTGTTTCCCAAACCGCGCTCATTCTGCTACACCTCCTCCATGCAGCCCTCCGAGAAACCAATTTTGGTACCAACACCCACCCTATCTGATTCACAAACCACATTCAAATCAACTGTCCCATCACTGCGCCTTTTTCCTTCTGGTCCAAGATCTCCAAGAATAAATATATACTGCATTTAATTCGAATGTATTTTCAGTTCCTCTCTTTTTTCCCTGTCTTTTTAGTCTTCCACAGTCCAAAAGTTATGGGCCTTATATTCTCCGCAATGACCTTCAACCCAGGTCCACCTGCTGCATCCAAATTCCAGACTCGGGCCATGCTCTTTAGGCAGGAAGACCACAGATAAGCAGGGATGATATTGTGTCAGGGTGACCTATCCCACCCCGGAGACTTTAACCTTGGTCCCCTGGTCGCGCTGGTGCCTGTTCCGTTCCTCTACCTTCACCTCACCATCTCTGTTCAGTAGTCGATCCGTGGGCTGTGGGGAGTCTTTCTGAGTTGATGTCGATATTCTCTGTTCTTTGTCCAGCCTCCTCCATGGAGGGCCCCTGCTGTATCAACTATCTCTGTGACAGTTGCTAAATGGGGATTTTTTATTCCCATTATTCTTTCGACACTTATTAGTTGGCTTTCTATTGCAAGGAAAAGCCTTTCGCTTTGTCACATTTATTTTTATCAGCAGGAGCACGTGGATTCTTATTTTATAATCCATTTCGATCATTATTTATCGTGATGTCAAATTGCCCCAGATCTGTCCAGTAGGGAGCCCAGGATCCCTTTGACATGTGTCCATCATTCATTAATTATTTCATTACTTTCTGGCACAATGAGATATTCTAGGTTCATCTGCTCATTTTGCATCTTCCCCGCCTCTGCCTTGGAATCAGTTATTTCTTGGATTAGGTCAGGTTCAGCTCGGTGGAGGGTGGTATTTAATGCCAAGATATGGGCACTCGGTATGCGCGTACTACTGGGACGTCATTGCTTCTGTCTGTGAATGTATGTGTCCATGTATCTATCTATCCATCTCTCTGTGGATCCAAGTATATATCTACTTATGTATCTACCTACCTACCAACCTACCTACCTACCTACCTACTTACCTACTTACTTATGTACCTTCCTACCTATTCCGTGTGTACAGAGTTTAATATATATATGCACTCACATTCGATTGATTTTACTATTAGTTATATTATTTGGATTGTTTATATCCTTAACTTATTATTTTTTACTGGGAACTGTTCTTTGTTTTTTTATATTATTTTTTTAATTTTTATTTTTTAATTACAGTTTAGATTCAATATTATTTTTTAGTTTCAGGTGTACAGCATAGTGATTAGACTTGACTTTCAAGAGCCAAGAGAGAGGAGTTCAAGTTTTTTCCTCTTGTATTTCTATGGGTTTCACATTGTATTTATCAATAGTTTTTGCTTCATATATTTTGATGCTATGTTATCTGGATCATAGAGTGTCGAGCCTTATTCTCCCTGTGTTTTCTGTCCTCTGTCATTATGGATGATGCTTTTTCTCACTGAGTAAGTTTTGATTTCAATTCACCCTTTTCTGATATTCATACCACGGGTCCTGGTTTCTTTCATTTTGCATTTGCCTGGCATATCCTTGAAGATCATTTTAATTCCAACTCCTGGCCACCTTTGTCCTTGCCTCCTGCTTTTTCTACTGTCGACTCAGCTCACCAGTTACTGATGGAGTTTATCATATATCTTTACTTTTTAAAAAATAACATACTCAGACTTTCTTTTCTTGATTTATCAAGAAACAAAATAGTGTATAATAATATCAAAGAACTCCTTACTAAGATTGCAAATCGAAGGATTCGTATTTCCTCCCCATCCCAATTTTGTTATGATCTGAGACTTCCATCACGGTTTATTGTATTCTATTTTTATTATTCACTTTTACAAAAGATAGATGTTTACAGTAATTGCATAATTTTCATGTTAACTTAAAATTAATTTTCACAATTATGGAGCCTTAGTTTCATATTCAAAAGAATCCAAGACTCAGTTCTTGCCCTTTCTTTTCAATAGCTTCCCTATTCCTTACTTATTTTGAATGATATTTTGTTTGTGTTTTATTATCAAAACATTTTTTAAAGGAAATGTTGGTGCATCTAATGGTCTCCCAATAAATAGAAATAAAAGATTTCTTGGATATAAAATTCTTAAGTCATCCTTTTTTTCCCTCAAAACTTTGCAGGTGTCGGCCCTGGCTGGTGTGGTTCAGTGGATTGAGGGCCAGCCTGCAAACCAAAGGGTCACTGGTTCGATTCCCAGTCAGGGCACACGCCTGGGTTGTGGGCCAGGTCCCCAGTAGGGGGCATATGAGAGGCAACCACACATTGATGTTTCCTTCCCTCTCTTTCTCCCTTCCCCTCTCTAAAAAATAATAAAATAAATAAAATCTTTTAAGAAAACTTTGCAGGTGTTACTTTGGTCTTCTGACATTAAATATTAATATGCAGACATTGAGGGGATTCCTCTAAGCTTCCTCTTGTTAATAACTTGGCCTTCCTGGTGTATGCTTACACACAATTCCTTCCTAAATCCTTTAAGTTGAGCATCTCGATCAGAACACATCTAGTTTATCACCTTTCTCTAATGCTTTTGCAATGCCTCATACTCTTTCAATCTTCACATTCAGTTTTTTCCTTTATTATAGGATGGATTTTTGATGATGTATTTGCTCTGTTCTCTCCTGTAAGGCTACTCCTTTGTATGTTTTACTCCCATGGTTTGTCACCCACAGCCATCATCTTCTGTAATTGTTCCTAACTCTTTGATGGCCACTCCTCCTGGATTCTTCTACCATCCTTGGCTTTGCCATCCAAGTAGTGAACCTGTGTAGACTCTGCCCCCCGACAGTTCAGTAACTTTTTGCATCACCCCCAATGTCTCTTAACCACAATTTCCTCGTGAAGCAAGAAAAAGGAGGGAAGGGAAAACTAAAGGAAGGAACCAGTTACTGAGCTTTTTGTTTTTGTAATAGGCATAAGGAATTTGACATCGAAGAGATTGGGTCAAATACCACTTGGCTGCTTCTTAGCTTAGTGTCTTTTCTGAGCTTATTTCCTCATCTCTAAATTGGGGGGCAGGTGATAATATACTTTCTGAGGATGAACCGAGACATTGGACCCGGCACAGGGTAAGCCTTTGATATGTCTCAGCCAGCCTCTCTTCCTTCCTCTTTCCTTCCTTGCTTCGTGGAGAGTCTGTCCATGGAGCTGTATTTTTCCATCCAGGCAAGTGCTGTCCCTGCAAGTGTGCACATTGTTTGGGAGTGTGGACGGTGAGCTGAAGCTGTGAGCTGCAAGCACATCGGCTCTTCCAGTTTCCGTCACTGGCTTCCCAACATCACATTCATTCAGATAGCAATTTCAGGGCGTGCTTTGTTTCTGATTGGTTGGTGCTTCTGCAAAATTAAATGGAGAGAACATCAAAGTGCCAGGGAACATGATGAACTCATCATCGAAGCAGAGTCAGCTCTTCGCCCAACCCCCAAAGCTCTAAAATCAGACAGAAAACCCAATGAGGAGGGCTCAGTCCATTCTTGCCCCAAAGCAAAGGTGTCCTGTTTGCCCTGAGGTCCTGAAGTTTGGGGGACAGACCCTCCAGGCTGACCTTGAGTCTGTGGCATCTCTCCCCTCCCTCCACTTCCATGTGCAACCAGGTCCCATAGAAGAGGCTGAGCACCTGCCAATCAACATTTTATTTAATTAAAAATCAACTTTATTGAGGTATAATTTACATGGGAGAAAATGTACCCATTCTGCATGTCCAGTTCCAGGAGCCTTGATAAAATCCATCTTTATGTAAACCACCACCAGAACAGAACATTTCCCTCAGCCCACTAATTTTTCTTTTAACTTCAGAAATATTACAAGCATCCAGAAAAGAACTGATATTAATATTACAAAATAGCACCTACCAATTTGTCGCCCAGGTTTAGCAAACATTACTGGTTTGCCATATTTGCTTTGGTCTATTCTCATGCCTCTCTATCTGTCTGAAAAATGGAGTAAAATTCTTTTGAAGAAAGGAAACATTACGGATACACTTGGAGCCTTCCTAATTCCAATCCCCCAAAGGTAACCACTGCCACTACCGATGTTTTAAAGGTAACATGTCCCACGCGTGTTTTACAACTCTTACTGTATTATGTAGAATCGCAAACAATATCCAGCATTGTTGGGGAGGTTTTGGATATTTACATAAAACAGTGAGTGCCACAGTGTACGTGTCCTTTTGCGACTTATTTTTCCTCAACATGTGCTTTCAAGATTTATTTACCTTCCTACAAGTAGATGTAGTCCGTTGGTTTTCATACATTGTTGATGTGTGAGAATGTTTTCAAATTCCCTTATCAAGCTCCCTATTGACAGGCAGTTAGATTGTTTCCTCTTTTCTTCCCAATACTATTATTGCTGCCGTGACTATCTTTGAGCCCATGAATAAGAGTTACTGCAGGGGATGAACCTGAAATGGAATTGTCGGGTCATGGGGCCACGGGGCGTGGACATCTCCAGCTTTACTAGTTGCTGCCAAGTGACTCTCCAAGGTGAGAATACCAGCACCCCACCCAGAATGTACAAGAGTTCCTGTTTTTGCCACCTCCTCTGTAATATCGGTTATTGTTAGGTTCCCTCCCCCAGTCTGATATTTATGACATGATGTTAGCTGTTCTAATTTACATTTCCCTGATCATCAGGGAAGCTGAGCATGTTTTCATATATATATATTGGCTTTTAGAATTTCTTCTGTGGATGACTATCGATATTTTTGTCTTCTGATTGCTTCTACTTCTACAAAATAAAAAGCTACAAGGTCATCTGCTGAGAGTGGAAGGCAGTGGGGTGGGAAGTTTGAAGGGGGAGGAAGGACATGGGGACTGTGGGTTATCTTACTTTGGCTTCCTCAAAAGCAGACCAGAGATGAGGATGCCAGAGCATGTAGTTTATTTGGAAGGTGACCCAGAACACACAGGTCGGGGAGGGGGCAGTGAGGCAGGGAGGGAAAGGAAGTCAGTAAGGGGTGCCTGGTCAAGCTCATTACCACAGCAGCCAACTAAAGGTCAATCCTACTGGGGAATTCTGGGAGCCACCTATGAGGGAAGGGAGCTGGGCTATCTATACACCAACTCAGCTGGTTTTTGCTTGAAGGTTGTCCCAGCACTCAGGCAGACTGCAGGCAGTGGGAAGAGACCTCCGGCCAGCAGAGAAAGCCTTTAGGCAAAGACATGCAGGTGGGGGCAATCAGAACTTGGGTCAGCACCTAGATTGTCAGGGTCCAGAGGTCCTGGGTGGGACCCTGCCAGCATCTTTGCAGGGAGAGTGAATTAACCCATTACAGGGAGTAGGCTTGCTAAGAGGTGCTCTAGAGGGCCCCTCAGAGCTAGTGGTGGCCGTTTAAGGAAGCCAGAGAGCATGACAAGTGCTCACAGGACCTCAGCCATCACCCACCCCCCAGCTTCCAAACGAACAGGCTCTCTCCCCAAAGCACAGAGCACTCTCAGCGCAGAAAGGACGGTGGGGAGAGTTCCTCTGGGGCCTTAGGTAGAAGAAAAGCAATTTAAAATAGTTCTTATTTTACCGAAGTAAACCACAGTTACTGGAGAAAATTCAGAAAATCAAGACAAAAAGATTATTAAAAATCATACCTGTAACCCAGAGACAACTACCGTCAACAACTAGGTTTGCATCTTTCTAGTCTTTTTTTCTAGGCACCTGCATCGGACCCATAGGGTTCTTTTCCCATCAAAATTTCAGCCACAGGATATATGGACATCATACTATCTTGTATGTTTTTTCCATATTAGAGTGTATCATGTATGTCTTTCTATATCATTGAATATTCTTCTACATAAATGTTACGTGCTCTACAATATTCCACTGTTGTGGACACCACTGCAGTTGACTTCCCAGAAACTAACCCTGAGCATGACCACGATTATTTCCTCAGAATGAATTCCTAGGAATGGAACTGGCAGCGTAAAGGATAAACACTTTTGGAGGCTGTCACTACATCTTGCCAACTTGATCAGCTTTCCAGTTACTCAGACCAAAATTCTTGAGTCATTCTTCATATGGTAGTTTTGTGCTTTGCGTACCTGGGTAGGATTTCTGTAGGGTTCCTGGACATGGGGTGGCTGGGTAAAAGGGTGTGCTCATGTCCCATTTTGATGAACACTGCCAAGTTGTCCTCTAAAAGTATTTACCCCAATCGAATATTCTTATCCTAAAACATGCTCTCGCGCTTTCTACCCCTCCCTTCTCTCCCTTCTTCCTTTTTACTATTAAATACTTTGGTAGAGTTAAGTAGTTTTATTTTTTTTTCAGACAGACCATGCATATTTTACAAGCCTATTTTTAGGTATCTCCTGCTTTTTATTGCTGGCATGAGTCGATTTTTAAAATCTGCTATATTTTCTAATTAATTATCGCTGGAAATCTAAGAAAACTATTGATTTTTATACATATATATTTTACCTTACTGAAATTAGTATTATTTCTAACAGGTTTTTTAATTGATTTTTATATATTTTTTCTAGGCAGAAAATTATATAATGTGCGCATATTGATCATTTTGCTTTTTCCGCTAACATCTATACCTCTTATTTCATTGTCTTGCCTGGTGACTTCAGTAACACTTTAGAAAAGGGCAAAAAACGATGGTCAGTAGCGGCGTCCTTTGTCTTTTCTCGTGACTGAAGGGACATGCTCCTAGGCGTCTCCCCACTAAGTGTGAGGCCAGCGGCCATTTGATGGGTATGTGTAGTTTTTTTGTCCTGCTATGAAAATATCCTTTTATACTAATTTTATGAAACATTGCTATCAGGGATAGACGTTCTTTTCAAAACTTGATTTTTAGGTATTTATCGAGATTGTTCTTTTTCTTCTTATATTAACAGTCTATCAAGTTTTGAATAATCATCACGTAATCTCACATTTCCTTTTTTGAATACTATTTTATTTGTTTGCTAATAGTTTACTTCATATTTTTCCAGTGTATTCATAATTGGGTTTGAGTGTTCCATTTTGTGCTTTGTCTACTTTTTACATTCAGTCCTGCATGCTTTGTAAAAATAGTTGAAAATTTTCTTTCTTTAGGCATTGGGACTATTTAAATGGCCACGGGCATCTACGAAATTGCACATCTGGGAGAATTCGACTTTGTCCGATGTTAGTAGTGTGGCTTGGCTTTCTTGTTCAAATTCCCTAGAAGGTCTTTGTTTTTCCTCTTACTCATAATCTTTCTGAATCATTTTGTTGTACTTAGTGTTTTGTTGGCCTTCTAGAGCTGTACTTTGTGTTTTGATTATTTTCAATGTGTTTATTCCATTTTCATTTCTTTTCATAATAATTTCTGTTGTGTAAAAACAGTGTCAGGTTATTTTATTTCTTTGTTCTGATTCATCATGGTGTGATAGCTATGTATCTTTTGCTGTGCTGTTTATGATTTTTAAAGTAATTTAACGACTATATAGATTCTGTTTTTTACATCTCTTAATCACTGAGGAGTGATTAATCCTAGATTCCCCAAATCCTCGATTTTGAAAGCAAGACTTTGTCTCCTGTCTCTCTCTGTCTCTCTCTCTCTGAAAGAAGAGGAAAATGTCATCTTTTCACTTCCTTTTATTCTCTCCTCATTCAAGCTTAACCCCAAATCTATTTCACCATATTTGTGCATCGTTCCTTTCTCTCTGTCAAGGGATTTAGTATTTTCATTTTATTTTATAATTATATTTCTCACAGTTATGGAGTCTTATTTCCATGGTTAGCCTCTGCATGGCTTTGGCTCTCACCCCAGCCCTTCCACAACAGAACTTTCATGGCCAAACATACTTATTCATTCAACCAGTTCTTGAGGAAGAGTGTTTAGGGGTTCTCCTCCTCACGGTCTCCAATGTTTAACAACAGCTCATCTGTTTCCGTGACAGGTGATGGGCACCTTGGCTGGGTGGAGGATTCTGGGCTCATGTCTTTTTATTCTTTCAAATCTTGTTCTGTCTTCTGGCAGCAAATTATATGGCAGAAAAGTCAGAGACCAGCTTTTCCTGCATTGATATTTACATACATTTTTATGGATATATAAAGCAAAATAATTGTGTCAGACTTTGACTAGGTGTTGTCTTTTACTTTTATCCTCTTCTTGATGGGCTTCTCGGAACTTGGAACTTATGAGGTCCTCTTTTATATTAGGAAAAGAGTCTTTTGTGTTTCCAACATTATGTCTGTCTACTTTGCTCTGGTGTCTTCTTTAGGAGTATCAATGATCTTATATTGACTCTCTGTTGCCTTCCTCCAGGGATTTTCTCATTTTGGGTTATTTGCCTCTATATTCTGCATTATTGTCTTCTCACTTCTCTCCCGTACTTTGCTGATTTGGGTTTCCTCAATGAGAGTCTGGTTTTCATTGCTTCTGAAACCATTTTTTTTTAAATGTTGCAATAGCATTATTTTTACGTATTTTAATGAAAACATTATTGTTAATGTTTTTTTCTTGGAGTTACTTGTTCTTCTGTTATTCTGATGTGCTTTTAAAGGCTCTCATTTTCCATCCTTTTTTCTTTGCGGTCCTTGACATTTTGCCCGCTCCAGCGAGAGTGGAGAGTAGATTTGCCCAAAATGTGCATCTGTTCCATGAGCTCCATTTTCAGAAACATACTCTTCATATTCCTGTGCTGCTGTGTTTATTTCGTTCTTTGTTGGGAAGTTTTCGCTTATGTCTGCTTTTTTCATCTTTGAATAGGATTCTATTTAGGATGTGAATTTGCCTCAGACTAGCATGGACAGAATTTCTTTGATGAATCCCCACACCTCACACTTCCACTCCCATGTATCCGAATAGCTTTGAATTATCTTACTAGAACCATATAAATATCTATATATTTGGATGCATTTAAAGAAAGATTTAGAAGGGTACAAAACCAACAGAAAATACTGATTACATCAGGGTGGAATTGGAAGGAGAGCGAGACTATTAACTTTTTCTGTAAAAATCTCTTTGTAAAAAATAGGCGAACATTATGAATATCAGATACAATTTTCAAGTGACTGATTACCATGTAAAAAGATGCTTGACCTTGCTGATATCCAATGAAATACAAATTAAAATGACGCTGAAACATCATCTCTGGCTCATCAGATCGGAAAAACCATTAAAATTTTATGATAGCTAATATGGCAAAGATGTAGGATAAGATGTACTACTTCAAAAAAAATGTTAAAGGAAACTTGAAGACTGCATTATGTAACTTAAAATACTATTTTAGGCACTTTAAGATTCAGATGGGGCTATGGACAGAGTGGGTGAATTTAGCCTTTGTGTATTTTGCTTTCACAAAAGAAATATTGTATACACTTTAAAGAACACTATGAACAAATTCAAGATCAGACTTTGTTTTGCATTAGCATTGCCTTCAGTTTTTCTGGACTGTTATGTTTTGCCTAAAAGGCTGATTTCTCCACAGCTTTATCAAGAGCTGGACTTGACCAAACACACAACATTATAAAATAGATATAGAGAGAGCCGGAGGGCTTCAAGTTCCTGTCAAGGTGACCCTGTAGCCCAGGTTGGCAGCTCTTACCCTCAAACTCTACCCTGGAGAAACAGTAGACATTCAAGGAAACCTGGGATAGTGGGGTTGAAGAACTGCTGGAAATCCGGGGGGAGTCGGAGGGCTGCCTTGGGCTGGAGTGTGAGTGTGTGTGTGCCTGTGTGTGCACTCCCAAACGTTCAGGGGTGGAAACAAGGCAAGCAAAGGCAATGCTGGGAAGCTGGGGTGGAGCTGTGATTCTTAGTCCTGACTGCACGTTAAATACCCTCTGAGGAAACCTTTAAAAACACTCACACACACTAGATAACAGTGATACGTAGGAGGAGGCACTTGCTCTAAGGAGGTCCACGTGAAGTATCAGGGCTAAAATGTTGATGTCTGCAGCGACTTTCAAAAGATTCAGCCAAACAAAACACCCACCCCCACTGGGGTGGGGTGGGAGAGAGAGAGAGAGAAAGAGAGCAAACTCGGCAACATTTGGTGAACCCAGGTGAAAACATCTTTTGTAGACTTGAACTTTTTTTTCCCTAAAATACAATGTTGGGAAAATCTGTACTCACCTCCAGGCCTCACCCCAGGTATTCTGATTTTATTAGTCTGTGGCACAGTGGCATTTAAAAAATCTCCACATGTGATTCTAATGTAGAACCAGGATCCAAATGGACTGGGCTTTCAAAGTTCCGTTCCTGCCACTCCTCCTGACATGTCCTGGTAGCGTCTCCGACACCCACTTCACCACTGAAGTTGGGAGCAGCAGCCAGACCTCCGGCGTCAGCGCAGCAAACACAAATTGCTGGGCGCTCTGTGGGCCATGGCGGGCCCACGGCCTCTCAGGCCCAAATACCCAGACCCCTGGGAAGCATATCCCTTCTGAGCCAAAGACAAGAAACTGAATGCATTGCACTGAAGCAGAATGATTGAGACAGACGGATCCAGAATTTCGAAGAAGCATTATAAAAAGAATTAAGGAAAGAAGGGAACATGCTAAGAGTATAAAGAAAAAGTAAGGAATTGTTTTTAAAAACCAAGTGGAAATATTAAGCATAAAAATATTAGCTGAAGTAAAGAATACAGGAAGTGGGGTTGAGAGCAGGATGGAACCGTTTGAAGGAGAAAGGTAATGAAATGGAAGGTAAGGTTGGGGAACTCTCCCAAGAGGCAGCAGGAAATGATAAAGAGGGGAAAAAATTTTAAGTGCTTTGAAATAGGGAGAAGAGAAATAGAATTGCTAATATTCAGCATAGAAGAACTCTAGGAAAGGAGAAAAGTGGACAAGATGAAATGTTTGAATAAACAGTGATGATTCAACTTTCTAAAATGGGAGACGAGAGGCTGTGGGTTGAAAAGGCTCAGGAACACCAAACAGAGGAGAGAAGGGCAAACCCACACCTGCATTACAGTAATACATTAAGGACAGCAAAGGAAAAATCCTGAATGTTTTTGGAGATGAAGCAGATGGCCAGCAAACAAGTATCAGACTGATATCAAGAGAATACAGGAAGTAATATGGACAATAAGGATTAGCTATAAATATTGTCAAGTTCAATAAATAAATAAGGGAAGAATAAACTTGAGTGTGGGATTTAATCTAAGGACAGCCAGTGCAAGACTAAAAGCAAAATATCTACCTATGAACCAGCAAAAGGAAACTCTCTTTATCCACCGGAAAGCAGAGAGAAAAGCAAATGAATCCATGTTAGGTGTAAATTGTGAATACAATCTAATAAAGCAATAGTTGCAATAAATGAAAATGAATTAAACTCACTAATTAAAAGACAGACACCTAAGATTAGATTTTAAAAAAGAAGTAAAGTCAATATTATGTGTTTTTTTTTTAAGTAAGAAATACAATTCATACAAAAAGACAAAGAAAGTTAGACAAAGACCGGATTCCAGGTAAATATAGAAAGAGATCTAGGGTAGCAATTTTAATATGTGACAAAACAACATCGAATGTAAAAATGTCATAGTGAACAAAGCAAAAGGTCATATACTAGTAAAAGGAACAATACAGTAAGAAAATAGAACCAACAAAAAATATATGCATTTTGCCAGGAGTCAGGGGGTGTTGGGAGCTGGGTGAAAAAGGTGAAGGGATTAATGAGTACAAATTGGAAGTCACGCAATAGTCCTGGGGCATGAAGTACAGCAGAGAGAATACAGTCAATAATATCATAATAACTATGTGCAGCACCAGTGGGTGCTTGAAATATCAGGGGACCACTCTGTAAAGTATGTGATTGTGTAACCACTGTGCTGTTCCCCTGAAGCTTACCCAAAATAATATGGGACGTAAACTGTAATTGAAAAATAAAATTAAAAAAAAACTACACGCTAAAATACATCCAGCGACAATTGACAGAACCTCGAGGAGGTATTCATTATTCATTATTTGATGTCAGACATTTCAACACCTTCCTCTCAGCGATGGACAGGTTAGGTGGTCTAAAAATAATCAGACATATTTTTACAATCTTCTCTTTGCTCCCAGTGTTTTGAAATGTCACGATAATACGCTTTATCTTGAATCTGTTTTTGCCCGGCTCCCGGGGTGCTCATGACCCTTTCTAATCTGGGAATCTTCGTGTTTCTCTCGGGCAAGTAGCTGTTCCTTTGTTGCTGACACCCCCTTCTGTTTCTCTGGAATTCCTCTTATTTGCAGGTGGCGTCTTCTGGGTAGTTTCTTTCCTTGCCTCTTTTCTGTGTCTTTGCCTTTTTGATCTATTTTTCTGGGAAATGTCCTCATCTATGTCTTCCAACCCTGCTGTTGACTTAAAAAAATTTCCCCGATCATCTTTTTAACTTTAACAGCACTTTATTGCTCTCAGAAGGTGGCTTTTTTCAAAACCAGAATTCTGTGCACATTTCACACTTGCAACACTTCATTCCTTTAATACTTTTTAAAAAGAGATTTTCTTCTGCCTGGACCCTATCTCTTTCTTTAAATCCCCCTGTATTGGTTTTTCTGGCTGCTATAACAAATTAACACAACACACATTCTCTGTCTTCTTGTTCTGTAGAATAGAAGTTCACCGGAGATTTCACCGGGTCACATCACGGTGTCTGTGGGACGTTTCTGAGGCGCTAGGGGAGAATCTGCTTCCCTGTCTTTTCCAGCTTTTAGAAGCCACCCACATTCCTGGTCCCATAGCTCTCTTCCTCATCTTCAAAGCCAGTGACGTCACATCTCCCTCTGTCCAAGGCTCGGAAATGTTCTCAGTTGGTAAGGGTGCATGTGATTAGATTGGGCTCATTTGGGTCCTCTGGGCTAGTCTCCTCATCTCAGAATCAGTTGATTAGCAACCTTAATTGCATTTGCAACCTTTAACCTGCAAACGTGCTACATAACATAATATATTCACAGGTTCTAGGGATTTGGACATGGACATATTGGCGGGGTCGGGGGGGGGTGTCTTGCCTACCATATCCCCCCTATTTTGTTCTGTTCTCTCATTTTCATATGACAGGTTTTCCTCAGACATCTGGCACTACTTAGTTATCTGAATATATTTAATAATAGGGAACTCAGAAATGTATTGGAAGCTCTAAAAACGTGAGTGGAGCTTGCCAGCTGGGAGTTTCACTTGGGGCAGTTTGGTCTTTTCTGCGGGCAAGTCCCGTGTTGGTAACTTAGGATCTTTCCTCCTGCACTGGTCAGACTTCCCAGAGAAGACTCGGACAGTCTCCTGCTTGGAGGGAGAAGGGTCGGCCACCAGAGCGGAAGGAGACACTTGGGGATTTCAGGATCCAGGATGTGTATGTTTACGCTTTACTTCCTTCAACTACACATGGTATCCCTTCCACAGAGACTAGACATTGTCTTCTACTTGGGTGTGAAGAGGCCAGGAAGGAACGGGGTGTGTTCCTTAAATAGACTTTCAATTAATCCTCCGACTTTTAGTTGAATCCTCATCTCTACTTCCAGAGATCCCTGATAACAGTGGCAGCTATTTTGGGGGGAATTTTTGAGTGTAAATGAAGTTTGTTCTTGGATTTACTTCCTGCTGCCTTCGAATTCAGCTTTCTCGGTTCTGGGCTAAATAAGTTTCACTTGGTCACCTACTTTCTAGCTCCCAAAATATTGTTGTTGCCTTTTCTCCTATTGGTCCTTGTTAATGTGCCTTATTTGTGGTCGCTAGACCCTTTACCGTTGCTTTAATGGAATTTCTAAAGAGAGCGGACCTCAAAGCTTGAGTCCAATTCATCATTTCTAACTGAAAGTTGGTACATTTTTCTATGTTTGTTGAACCCTCCAGGCAACATGGATCTGGGGAAGTGCCACAGCCATAGTAATATCCAGCACCATATATATTTAAATACAGGGCAACCGAGAAGACGGAGCCCCTCCATCCATTTTCTAATTTATAGTAGCCTCCGAGATTTTGGCCAACTTAAATATCAAAGAACATTAGGGCATAATATTGAACTAGATATTTACTTATAAATATTACAGGAATAATTACATATACACATTTTAACTTATATATTATAAAATAATTTAATATGCTGTGTTTTTTCTACTCATTTTTTAAGAAACAATGTTATTTAAACTCCTCACCGGCATCTTGGACCGTGGCGTCTTTGCCATCAACTGAGCCATCTTGGAATCACCCAACACGGTTTCCCACATGGCACTGTCTTCATGTCCATTTGAGGCGTTCGAGATACACCCATGTTTGAATCTGGGTTCTTGCTACCACTGAAATTTCTATCACAAGCCACAATAATCCATTATGTCAGGGCAGGTCCGGGTTGTTTAATTTGTCCCGGTGGCATTTGTGTGTGATTTCCACAGACAGCCATTTCCTGTATTGATTTTAAGGTGAGCTTTACAAGGCTTGTTTACAAAGACATCTGACACTTGCAATTCAGAGTGATACCTCCAGCAATAATTACGAAATCTCTGTCTAATTTCTTTGCCTTTCTTACTCACTGACTCTGTCAGCTGCCGTCTCTAATCATCCCAAACCAGCATTGACTGAGGTCATTTCAGGCTGGTGTTTCTTCCCCGAGCAGGATTTGTGTTCAAAAGAAAATCGAGAGTGTGTTCTCCTCTGAACCCAGAGCCCTGCCTTGAACTTCAGTCTGGGTGACAGCCTTTGACCCCTCCTTCCTTCTTCTGACTCCTTTGTGAGTTCTATTCCTTATATTCCTAGCTACCAGCCAGGATCCCGTGACAAGGACCGTCACACCTACTTCTTCCTTGTTGTGAGGTTAAAGAGGGACTCACAGACATTGAGCCCAGAATCTGGCCATCCCAGGGACTGAGGATGTCCAGGTGAGGCTGTGCTGCAGTGATGGAGGAGCTGAGAGTCTGATTTGGTGAATAGTGAGTGGTCCCTCATCTCTTTCTGCACTGATTAGGAGATTCTCAGCTCTTGGAGATCTAGGTTAGCACCCGAATCCAATATTACACCCTCGCTTGAAAACCTCATTGGCTCCTCATTGGCTTCTAAATAAGACACTAAGTTTTAGTCTAACACTCACATCTCTCTCGAATCTGATCCCAGCTCATCTGTCTGTTCTCCCATGTGGTTTTCCCCCAGTATCACCTATCCTTCTTTGGTACACTTGGGCAAATAGTGCAGTGAACCATCTTCTTCATGTATCTAACATGCCATTCAACACAACAGAGCAGAGAGCCTAGACTTGAGATACAAGGGACACCTACCTAGTCAGGAAGCCCACCTCTGCCACTGGCTATCTGTGTGACCTTGAGAAAGTCACTTCAACTTCCCAAGTCTTCATTTTTTTTTTTATCTGTCAAAATGAGGAATGAGCCTACCTATCACCCTCGGTGGTTGTGAAGATTAAATGGAATAGGGTATGTGAAGAGTTGTAGGGAACAAATTTTGCCTGTCCCACATTCCTCTCATTGGGGAAGAGGCTTCCCATCCTATTTCCCCTTAGGTTCTGTGGACTGTCAGTTATCACAACCTACTGCCCTGTACCACAGCTGAGGACAGGGATCCTCTTGGGGCACTCAGAAGCCTTCCTGGGAATTTTCAAATCGGAGTTAGTGGAAGAGGGTTAGCATCTTTCAGATGCAATAGCTTGGAAGATGTGAGGCAGGGAATGGATGGTGTCCAGGTGGCCCAGAAAGCCAGTATGGGAGAATGAAGTCAAGAGAGAGTTCTGGAGGCATGTGAGTTTGTTTGGGTTCTGGTTATTTCCGAGGCCAGCTGCAGCTTTTCCATATTAAGGAAGCTTCCCTAGTCATTATCCTTTTGGCTCAAGGTGGATTACCACAGGTTTCTGATTCTTGCATGAAGTCACCCGCCTAACTCAGAGATCAGGGGCTAGGGAGAACTCCGAGATGCAGTCTTCACCCGCCTCCATTCCCTGCCCTCCTCAGAGCTCTCATGGCTCTGGGAGTGTGTCGTTGTCCTCTCTGTGATTCTCTTCCCACTCGATCCGAGGCTGTGTGAGCAGAGAGATAACCACCTGCCTGGTCTTCCTGGTGGGCTGGCTGGTGCTCGAGCAGTGTTTGAGGATGTATGTATGAACTCCCAAGGCTCAGGCGACAGCAGCAGTCCTCACTAGGGAATGAGGGTACTTAGAAAGCTCCAGTAAGGCTGCCAGGACTCCTGCCAGCTTCCCAGGAGGGCTGAATTTGGACTTCTACTAGTTTTCAATGGACCACTTTCATTTCCACTGACACCCACCAGGTGTCTGGACCGAGGCCCAAGAGTATGAATGTCTGTCAGGTGTCTGGGTGAAATTACTGTGACCAAGGGTAGAGAACCTCTGGGCCCTCTTTTTAGAAAAATGTACTGGGGTCACAGTGGTTTGCAAACCAATACAGGTTTCAAGTGTACAAGTCAACAAAACATCGTCTGTACCCTGCACCCATCACCCCGAGCAGAGTCTCTTTCTGTCCCCATTTTGTCCCCCTTTGCCCACCTCCCCCTCCCCCACCCTCCTTTCTCTCTGGTTATCACCACTCTGTCTGTGTCTGTTGTCTGTGTCTATGTATCATATATATGTGTTTTTGGCTAACCCCTTCACCTTTTGAGGGGTGACTGGCTGAACAATGCTCTGTCTTTTATGATGCCCTGAGTTAACTGCTTTACATCTTCTAACTCCTGAGCAGAGCTGTTTGGGGAAAGTTATGACTAAAGCCAGCCAGTGAGCTTAGTTTCTTGGTCACAGAGGCCTCATAATTACACAATGACAACACAAGTGTCCCATAATTAGCGTCTGCTGTCCTGTGCCTGGGGGTCAATTGTTCTGTAACAAAGGCCATGCTCAGCACTGGGCAGCCTGCATTTCAGCTCGGCTCACACCCCTCCACATTCCATTCTCATGAGAGAAGAGCCCCCGAGTTCTCAAGACTTTAACCCTCTCCTGCCAGGACCCCAAGGGCCAGCCCTGAGGCGGGAGAAGGCTGTGGTCTGGTGCTGGGCACCCAGGAGAGTGGGAGAAAGATTCTGTGAAGTGCCGAAGTCCTGGGGGCGGCTAGCACCATACCTCTAAGGCTGTTCCTCACTCAGACCTAATACAATGCAGCTGGGGGATGACGCACAGGAATGCTCTTGGGTCTTTTGATTGTGCCAGCACGGGAGACGCACTGGCTACTGACTCCTCACCTCTTCCAGGCTGAAAAGTTGGCCAAGAGGGCAGGGGGACCCACTCCCGATGCATGGCTTTCCTCCGCCACAAGAGATGGAGCAGCAGCGTGGTGCTGGGCTCCCAAGAACACACACTCAGCCCTAAACTGTGTCAAATCCTGGCTGCCAGTCACCATCTATGTGATTTGGGGACTCTTGTTTAATCTCTTAGCTGCAGACCCCTCGTCCATAAAATGAGGATAAGAACACCTGCCTCTATCGTTTGGATATTCAGATTGCTGCCCCTTTTATTCTTCTTTTACAATATTCCTGGCATTATGAGTTTAGCATTCAAGATCCTGGTGGATGGGTGATACTTGGGAGGTCCATCAAAAGCATCTGGGGAGCTTTTCATAAAATAGAGACCAAGTTCCATTGATCTGGAATCTACGAGGGCAAAACAAACTCAGGAGTGGGTGTTTGGAGAACGTTCTGCAGGCACGCTGGTAGACGTGGCTTGCTCAAACCCATCTCTGAGAGGCCTGGGAAGACTTGGACCTGGAAAAGATGTGTGATTTTGCAGAGGCATCAATTTCAATTGTGCCCCCTGAAATGCTGGAGCAGATTAGTGGAGAGTGAGCCTAGGCAAGCGCCCAGCATAGGCCTGTCTGTCTCTCTTCTAAGACTCACAGTGGCCTAAACACTTAATTTGATTCTCTTACTTAGTCCTGACTTGGTGTTGGAAGTCTGAGCCCCTCCCTTCCACCGACCTCCAGACCCCCGTATATCCAGGGACTCGCCTGCTCTCTCCACTTGGAATTGAACAGACATTTTCAGTAAAATTTGTCCCAGTTAAATTCCTGATATGCCCCAACCTTCTCCACACTCAATCTCAATGGCAACTTAATTGCAAGTCAATTCTCATAATTTTTCAAAGAAAGCCTTACCGTTCGTTCTCCTGGCTACCCCTCTCTCCTAAGCCACAATCACCTCTCTTCTGAATAATTGTCATAACATCTAAACAAGCTCCCTGTTTCCACCCTTGACCTCCCCCAGGCAAGTGTCACCTTAACAAGAGTCCTTCCCTGAATATTCCACCTCAGAGGTAATCCCCTTACTCCATTCCATTTACCTGCTTTATTTTTCTTTTTAGCACTGACCGTTAGTTCTTCTCATTCTATTTTGTGCCTGCCCGTCCTCTCCTAGAATGTGAGACCCACGCTGGCAGGGACCTTTGTCCATTTCACCAATGCCGGGTCCCCAGTGTTCCAAACAGTGCAAAGGGTATGACAGGCACTCAGTATATAGTTGTTGATTGAATGAATGAATGTCCACAACATCTAGGTATTACAGTCTTCACTTTACTGACCAGGAAGTGGAGGTTCAGATGACGTTCCCCTACTTTCCCCCAAGACCACCCAGTGAGTGGAGAGAAAAGCTGAGCTTTAAACCCAGGACTAACTGCTTCCGAGGTTATTTTTCTACACGTGGAAGAGGGTCCATTTTTGCAATCTACCACAATTTTCTTCTCCATGTAGCTCCTGCTTTTGCATTTCCGATCAAGATTGCTATCCTCATAGATCAACACACTGAAAGCTTAACTTTAAGACAAGGGGGCTTTCTTACCCCAGTCCCCCAAAGCTCTCTGTGCTGTGCTAAGCTAACCCTGCAGGAATCCTGGCTACCGACACTCCTGGAGTCAGTACTGACATGGTAAGGAATTGTACCCTCTGTGGCTATTTTGCTCAGTGTTCCTGCCAGTTAGGGGTCATGAGAAGAATACTCAAGTAGTGGGAAGATGAATTTGCACAAAGACATTTATCGTTGAATGACTTACCTATGCAGTGGAATTCTTGAGGACTGTAAGTCTGAGATCCAGGCCTGATGTGAAGAGGGCTGGAGAAGAGAAGGAACCAGCAAAAGCTACAAAGAAGTGACCTGGGAGGTAGGAGGAAAAGTAGGGAAGGGTGGTGTCCTGAAAGCCACATAAAAAGGGCATCAAGGAGGATGCCTGGAAATGGGATCAGGAAGTGGTCTTCTGTGGAGACATAGTGAGTCTCCACTGAGGACATAACACAGGGCTTTAATACATATAATAATAAATAACAGGACTTCCTGTCCTGGATAGGAAGACTTAGTGTCGTAAGGATGTCCATTCTTCTTATACGCCATGAAATCCCAGTGAAAACATCTCCTGCCATTGACAGGAATTTAATAAGATTATTATAAATCTGAAACAATAGGCCTAAAAGAATAGAAAGGCATTTCCTCAAAAGAAAGCATAATGAATGGGGCTTGTCTTATCCTTTTACCAAAACATGTTGTGAAATATCAGGGTAATGAAGACCAAGTGGAAGTTACAGGGATGATGGGTGGGAGGGGCCGCAGAGTGCGGACATCGACTGCGGACATCGGCTCAAGGGCCTGTGGCCACTGGGCCCACAGCAAAATTAGCGTTTCACATTTGGGGAGGATCTGATAAATTATTTACCAAATTGTTTCTCAGCTGGCTAGCCATTTGGATAAGAAGTTAACGTTACAGAATTTGAGGGTGGGGAGGTAGCGTGGAGGGTGGGGAAGGTTATCAGGGAAGGGAAGGTCTGGAGGGTAGAGCCACAGGCAGGTAGGATGTGTGGAGTCGGGGGAGCAGAGCAGAGGTGGGATGGCAGGGCAGGGTGTCACAGGGCCCAGAGAGGTGTCACTTTGCACTTCCCAATCCCCCAATTTGCAATGAGCTCCCTTTGCTACAGGGCCTCATCTCTTGCTTCCAGGAAATAATATGATTCATGAAAGCCCACCTTGAGACATTAATTCCGTAAGTGGTTCATTCATTCAACCACTTATTGATTGTTGATTTATTGATTATTTAACTCCAGTCCACACTGAGCTAGGCTCTGGGGATATTCTCCATGTCTGTGTGTTTATGCATTTTTAAGGCAGCGTGAGACCTCTGGGATTTAAATCGGAAAACCACAAATAATGGTTTTCTTGGCTAACTCTAGTTCGCTGCCTTTCAGAGGGGTCAGAGGTGTGGTTTTCCATCTTGAGTGTACGGAACCCGCTGTGTGTGGACACCGGGCACAGCTCTGGAACAACAGCGCTGTGATCCTCACGTGTGTATTAATTTACATATGAGACGCAAACGCAGGGTCACACGGTGTCCAAAGGGCCTTTGGACTGACCCTGCTTGTTTCAGAGCAGCTGAGATCATTTGCCTTTTTGGTCTTTGGTTTTTGGTGCAGGGCCAAAAAAAAGAGGGTGTGGGGAGAAATCTTATCATAAGTGCTGCTGTTTAGTCCCCTGTCACTTTGTAAGGGATCCATTGAATTTTTGATGGAAAAGATGTCTGAGTCCACCTTCAGGACAAAGGGAAATGCAGGAAACACAGGGCAGAGTTGACAGTGTTTAAAAACACATTCGGCAATAATGGAAGAATTCCTGACACAGCAGGGTGAGCCTGGCCAAGCCCCGCCCCTGGGGGCTGGGGAATAAAGGCTTACCCTCCCAGCCTGCAGTGAGAGAAAACGAAATGCCCAGGCCCTGACGGCAACAGGCTGCTCCCCTTCCTTGCTTGGGGAAAGTGCTGTGCTGTGGCATGCGATGTGCTGTTTTTCTAGAATCCACAAAACAAGAGGCAGTGGATTCAAGGAGCTAGCACAGATGCTTGGGTTCCAGGTCTGGCTTCACCCTGGTTGGCTTTGCTTAAGGCACAATCCTCGAATCTGCTTCCTCACCTGTGAAAAACAGGGGTCAAATATTGTGGTAATTGAAGGGATACACAGATGTCAAGTTATATACTTTTGTACACCTGAAAATTATACAATGATATTAACCAATGTTATCCCAATACATTTAATAATAACATTTAAAAAAAAAGGAATAATGAGCTGATGAACTCCATTTCCCAAGCTAAATTGGGATCAAATGTAATGACCTTCGGTGAGATAGTCATCCTCCCCGCCACCACCCCCCCCAACTCATCTCCATGTTAGAATCTTCCAGATAAAATCTCAAGCAAGGCCAAGAGCAGAATTCAAGGCTCACTAGATGGCTGCTCCTGTCCTTGGCAACTACCACAAATCTGTATGCCGATACTCCAATTTCCTCACACATCTGTCACCACTTACGTAGGAGCCCCAAAAACTTGTGCTGCCCCATCCATGGGGTAACAGTGTTTTGTGAAGGGATCTTTTTAGTCTGAGACTATGTTTCCCAGCCTGCCTTGCATCTAGGGTTAGCCACAGACTAGTTCTCATCAAGGGAAGGTGAGCAGAAGTAGTGTGTCACTTCCTGGTTAGAAGGAGCTGGGCTTCTCAGTGTCTCTGCCTTTATCTACCAGCAAAGGACTCCAAGGCCCTAGGGAACTGTGGTGCCTAAGACAGAGGAAGCCTGGATCCCTGAATCACCACATGGAAGAAAGCTGTCATCCAAAGAGGACCAACTAGGTTGGACTCCCCAGTGAGGTTAAACCATTGAAATTTGGGGGGTAGTTGTTACAGCATCTAATGTTACCCTAACAAGATGCATACTCTCCTAATAGACTCCCCATCCTGGCACACCCTTACCTGCTTATTTCCCTTCCAAACCTCTCAGACATTCATTGATGACATTCAGGATATCTTGATCACTGATATTATCAATTCAGTCACTGATGGAACAAATATTTATAGCTCATCTATCATGTGTGAGGAGCAGGGCTGGACACCTGGGACACAATGCAGATTCCGCCCCATCCTTCTTTGAGGTCATTCTGGCTGCTCCCTCCCCTCCAAGTCCAGCTGCTGGCCTGAAGCCTGTTCTCCCACCTTGGGATCCAGTCCATTCAGTCTTCTGGTTCTGGGCTTCTCTTTCTCCAAAGATCATGCCATCTTCACTGCTGAGGGCAATGGAACTCACCCCAGGAACAGACACCTGAGTTTCTGATGCCTTTGCAAGCTGACCTTGGCCATAGGGCTTAACGAGTAGAATGCAGGCTGGATTTCAACTCCACTCACCCCCTTTGCACAGTACACAACCTATACAGCTGCGCTGGTTATTCTCTACCAATAACCAGCTTCATGGGAGCGGGAAAGGCTACACATAACAGGATACTTCACACCATTCTGTCTCTGCTTTGGCTGTCTCCTCGGACTGGAGCATTCTTCTTTGCTCAGGTAGCCCCTGGTCCTTCCTTTGTTTGGGAGTAGGGGGTAAAGACCTCATCCTGGAAGTCTTTCTGTACCTCGTGCATCCTTCCTTCTTGCCTCCTGCAGCCTCTACCTCCAGCTCCTGCAGCTTCTGGGTAACCCCCGTTGGGTACTCACTGCCCTCCACTGCCCACACATCTGTCTGAATGCAGCCCCTCTCAGCAGGGACCACACCTACCATCTTGATAGCCTGCCCCAGCCCTGGACCTGGCAATAGAAGACAGTAGGAAATAGAATTAAATGAGGAAAATGGCTTCAACCTCAAGGAGGGGTTGATAGGATGAAATGAGTCCATAGTGATAGATTCATTCATTTACTGGTTTGGCAAATCCTTTCTGAGCACATACTGTGTGCCAGGCACTGTACTGGCCGCTGATGCACAGTGAATACAACAGACACTGTTCCTGGCTATGCTGGAGCCCCTAGGCTTAAGGTCCACTGCATCAGAGACAGAAATATGAAGGACAGGCCTGGTGGGAGCAGTAATAGAGGAAAGGGAAAAGGGCTACAAAAGCCTCAAATGGGCTTAACCTGTAGGCGGTGGGGGGTTGATGCCCATGGCTCTTGGGGCAGAAGGAGGGCAATGGGCTTGCAGCCTGGGCCCAGGGCAGCTCTCCACCAGCCTGTGACCTTGAAAAGTCTAAGCCCAGATGTCCGGATGTTGAGCCCTTGGCCTTGTTCTCATGGGACCAGCTCAGCCAGCTGGGACAAGGCACTGCCCCCAGGGCTTCAACTTTGAAGGGGAAGGAGAGAGAGTCCAAGACTGAAGGGCACTTGAGGCCCAGATCTCATCCCAGTCCATGGGGTCCTGCTCCTTGCCCTTAGGTCTCGAGCCCACTCCAGAGCCAGGGGGCCATCAGGACCGCTTTCAGGGCGGGGGTCCAGGCTGCTTGCTAACGTTTAAACAACCCGTCTGCTCGCTCACCCACCCCTGCAAGAGTTGCCATTTTTGTAACCCAGTTTAGGAGATTCAGTTCAGATTGGGAGCCTCCTTCCTCTTCCAGGGGGGCCTCACAAGGGGCATTTTCCTTTGAGAGAGAACAAGTGGAACCCTTTGCAGGGCTTTTTGTACAGCAAGCAGCACAGCAAGAGAAAAAGAAGAAAACAACTTTGGTCCAAAGATGCCAATAATAGGGGACTTCTTTTCCCCATTTCCCCATGGAAGGTTGTCAACAGCGCGGGCGTAATCGGGCAGGCGGCGGCCCTGCTCAGAGAGTGAGACGTGTGCTCCTTTGTTGCGATGGGCTGAATAGGATGTCCCTGCACCCAGACCTGGCCTCCCGGCTAACAAAGGGCCCCTTTGTCACCCTGGCAAAAGAGTGCTGCAGAGGTTGCCACAGCAACTCGGGGACACAGACTTAACGCGCAACTGACATTTCAGATGGGAAGCGGGCTTTCAAAAATTCAAATTTCTTTATGGATACTGGTTTCCTTCTCTACATATTTTAAAGGAACCGGAAGGCAGACAAAAGAAAAAAGATAAGCCAATGATAAACACATAGCCAAGCAAACAAGCATCATTGCAAGTCAGCATGCTGGCTCTTCCCCCCATGATGAAAAACTTGGGTGAAAAGCCTTGTCAAGGGCATCGCTGAGGCCCCTGAGTGACCTGTGGATTCTTCCTTTCCAAAAGGAAATCAGACACCATTAAAGGAAGTTTGGGAAAAAAATCTGTAATCCCACCTGCTGGACATAGGACACTTGTCCCTCTCTGTGCTTTCCCTAAACAATCCCAGAAGAGCCACTGCATGCCAGGCCAGGAGCCAAGGCAGAGGGACACAAAGGTAAATCAAGCTCTTCCTCTCCAATGTGATGGTGTAGTGGGGTTCTTGTGTGCCTGTGCTCCCCACACAAGTTGATGCGGCTTTCAGGTGAGGTCTAGGCAGTTGTCCTGATCCTACACGGGTGGGGAGGGGCTGAGCAGTGCTCCATGGGGTGGAGGAGGGTTGGTGGGACCGCAGGAGGGATTTGCTGCTAACCTAGGGTTGGCACTTTGTTGCTATTTGTGGGATGAAATGAGGGAGAAAGGCAGAGAAGGAAGAAAGGGTTATTTTAAAGGGGAAAGCATTATAAATAGGATGCAGGCGGAAGTGTCAGGCACAAATGTTTGTACATGATTGCTACCACAACATACAAGATACTTCCCTGGAACACTATAACGACAGTTGAGTAAACAATGCTGAAAGAATATTACAGGGAGCATCTGCATGTCCACCACCTGGCTTCAGCCATTAACGTTCTACTCTCCTGGCTTTATCACGTTTAGCCACTTAGCCGTTTCTCTGCCCATTCATCAGTCCATCTTGTTTATTTCTCTGATAAATTTCAAAGGCAGATGTCTTTAACTCCCCCTAAAATACATCAGCCCACATATCATTAACTAGAGTTTAATATTTGTTTGTTTTTTTCTTTTTATTTGAAATTTGTATGTAATGAAATGTAGAAATCTTACATGTACATTTGCTGAGTTTTGACAACTCCATCTGCCTGTGTAACCCAGGAATTTGTCAACATACAAAACATTAGGATCACTACAGAAATTTCCCTCATCATCCTTCCCAGTCAGTCCCGGACATACACACGCACACACACACACCGTTTTGTCATTTGCTTTTCACTTAGCATTATAGTAAAATAATTTTCCTATGTTGCTTTATATATATATACATGTATATATATAGCCACGGAGATTGCATATTTTTCTGAGATATATTAATATTTAGACATTATGTGAATACATACTATATACTATATGTATATCTCAATGTGTAGGAATACTATTACAGTTTTGAATGTTTGTCTTGTATCCAGGAAGCTTATTAAACTCTGTTATTTTTTTGACAGTTTTTCTGTAAATTCTCTTGGATTTTCTGCATGGATGATTATGTTATCTGCAGGGAGAGAGAGAGAGTGTGTGTGTGAAAGAGAGAGAGAGAGAGAGGAGGGGGAGATTCTGCTCTTTTTTTGTAATCATCTTACTATTTCTTTCTTTGTCTTTTCTGATTGCGGTGTCCAGCACCTCTGGAATCAATGTGTAAGAGAAGAATTAAAGTCAACCATTCCTATCTTGTTTTTCTACTTCATTAAATATACTGCTTACATATCACCGTTAAGCCATTTAGAAGGATACTTACTGTAAATTTTTGGCAATACTCTTTATACGTTAATAAAGTTTATTTTTATTCCTAGTTTGCTAAGAGATTGTTTTCCTGCATAAATTAGTTAGAGTTTACAATGCTTTCTCAGCATCCATTCAAATAATCTGGATTTTGTCCTCTAACCTATTGATATTGTGCATGATATTAATAGGTATTACATTGAACCATCCTTGAATTCCTGAGATAATTGTCAGAACTTCTAATGGGTCATACTTTATGTTTTAATATGCTGCAAATCCCACTTGCAATTATTTCGTGAAGAATTTTTTGCATCTACGTTAATGATTGAAGTCAGTCTTGAATTTTTGTGCTGCTATTGGCAAGGTCTGTGTGTCAAAAGGTTATACGGATTTTGCCTGAGTTGGGGAAGAAAAATTTTGATAACTGATTCAACTTCTTAAAGTATAATTGGATCATCATGTCTTATGTTTTCCTTCAGCAAATTTTGGTAAATTATATTTTTCTGGAAAGTTGCTCATTTCCTCTAGCTTCTCAAATATATCAATGTTAAGATGTTTTTAGTGTTATCTTGTGGTTTTAAACCTCTCCTGTACCTATTACCTAAGCCTTTTCTCTTCTTTTCTAATTAGTCATACTCAAGTTTTGTCTATTTCCTTAGACTATACTTTTCTATATTCTAGATTTTCCTTAGTTTTCCAAATTGCTTTGTAGTGACTGGCTGAAAAAATAATTAACATTCTCTTTTAAACAAAGATGATGTATATAAAGTTCCTGGCACTTAAAAGTATTTGGCAAATATTGGTGAAAGTAATATATAAAAAATATTTTTGAGACTAGAGATTCAACTATGATCAAGACATAATTTGTGCCTTCAGGGAGCTCACAGCTGGACTGGGGAGGCAGGTAAGTAAATAACCAGGTAGATACAATATGATAAATACAATAGAAGGGAGTGCAAAGTGGAATGGGAATACAAAAGAGGGCTTTCCGAAGGAGGTGATGTTGAGCTGGCCACTGTAGGGTGAGTGATAGGTATGTAGGTGAAAGAGCTGGGTGTCTCTTGGCCCTACCCTTGGGACAGAGTTGGAGTGCTGCTGGTGGGGGGTGCAATGGACAGGGCCCCACGAATGTCCAACCACTGCCCAAGACAGTAGCCACCTGTTCACCAAGTACTCGAGAGAGATGCATGCATGCACATACACATGGAGTGAAACTGCCTAAGGAAAGCAGAGTTCTAGTCTATTATTAGATGGAACTGAGCCCTGTTGCAGATGCTACTGGTGCTTCATCCACATTCACACAAACCTCACCATTTCAGCACATGAAACCCCAGCCTCTGACTGTTGCTACCTGCACCTCTTTGTCTAATGTCTTTTTTTGGCTGACAGAGTCCTGATCTGCCAAGTAGGCTGAATTGTCTGGGAATTAGTGTCCTCTGAGAGCAGCCTTCAGCCCAGACTCTTAGGAGCTGGTAGGAAAAGACCCCAACTCCTTGCCCTTCAAGTGGGATAACTCTGGGCACGTTTCACATCATTTTCCAGAATTCCCCAGTGGAGATAAGCTCCAATTGTCCACAGTGGTAATTTTTGGCAGTCTTCCTTTCCTTGTCTCGTTTTCCCATTCCCCTACCTGTGTGTCTTGGGAAATCACTCTCTAATAAACTATTTGCAATAAGATCCTTGTCTCAGGATTGGCTTTTGGAGGGCCCCAACTAAGAGAGCTGAGGACCTCCAATTTCTGCACACCAATCTAGCTTACTCTACGGTACCACATCTTAACCTGAGTCAGCTCTCAGGCATGCTAGCTACTGGGAAGGAAGAGACAGAGGGGAAGATATGCTGGACTTCACTGGCTAATTTATGACTCCTCTCACCGTCTAATGGGGCCCACCTGTGCCCTGAACAATTCAGAGGTTCCTTCATCCTGAGCTTGTATGTGTGTGTGCGGATAGGAAGGTCCTTGAAAGTTCCACCACCTCTGGAGGAGGGCCTGAAGCATCCATGTGGTATTAGCCCCTGTGCTAGTCACTGGAGCACCAAGATGAGTGAGCCATTGTCCCTTTCCTAGAGTTACTCATAGGGCAAATGTGTTATTATTATGGTTTGGTGGAACTGACACACATAGTCCTGTGTACAGAGGATATTAAGGCAACAAATAAGAGTACTGACTTGGAGTCTTGGACAAGTCTTCACCAAAGAGGTGTTATTTGAATTGTGTCTTAAAGAATGAGTTGGAATTTACTAGCATTAAAAGAAAAGAGAATGGAGTTAAGTACACCCAGACACCCACTTCCAGGTGGAAGTGACACACACCTCTTCTGCTCATGTTCCCTGGCTAAAACAAGTTACATGGCCATACCTAAGTTCAAGTGGGAGAAGCACAATTCTACCAGGAGGCACAGTGTTCATGACCAGACCTAGGGATTCTCACAGTAGGGTATTTAGCTCCTCTGCCACAGCTGTTTTTTTAGGAGCTGGTCGTTTAAATTTAAAGCCATTACTTTACCCAGGTAAGGGGCCATCGTTGATGTAGGACCCGTGGGTAAGTGGGTACCTCTTGTATTAACCATGTCTTTTCTGTATTTGATGCTTTGACATCTGGGGTCTTGCAGACTCCGGAAAGACCGCCCTTCCTAGGGTTAGCCAACCCTAGAGAAAGTCACCAACTCTCCTGTGCATGTGCTTTTCAAATGTAAATGAACCCATCCAGAGCCCACACCACCAACCACTTCCTTGATCCACCTCTCACACTCCAGGCCACCTGCCCTAGCCACCCATGGTCATGGGCCAGACAACTAGTGACAGCCCCTAGGCCTTGGAGCCTGCTGGTTATTCAAAGTAGCCAACCCTAAGTCTGCTTACTCTGCCTCACCCATTATTTCCTGTAGAAACCACAGCAAATGTTCCTTCCCACAATTCTGCCCTCTCTGTCCAGACTGACCTTGAGGCCCTCCTGGTGTGGCATACCCCCTCCTCTTTGGAACTCTAACAAACTACCTGTTCCATGGCAATTGTCTCCTGATCTGTTTGCCTTGCCATCCCTAAATGATAATAGAACATATTAAGATATATCTATATTTTGATACCTCAGCTATTTATGGTACCAGAAGCTGAGAACTGGAAAGAAGAGCAAGCAGATATTTTGGGTCCCTAAACTAGGTTGCTGCAGGAAAGGCATGACCAAACTGTCTTGAGCCTGTTGGTCACTGGCTGTGACCAGAGACTCCCCTCTCACAGATTCCACATGGGGTGAAGAGGAAGAGAGAAAGGCTGAAGCCCTATCCTTCATCCGGAGGACAGAAAATGTGGCTGGATGTGTGTTTGGGAGAACTGAGTCATCAACTTCCTATCTAATCAACTGTCCCCAAGAGGCCCAGCCCAAGATTTGAGATCTGCATGGCTTACCCAATGGGCTTCAATGTCAGGCTTCCCAGAGACCTCCTTGGTGTTGTGCTCTGGGAGGAATTTTCAGACATAGGAACTGCTAATGGGTCCTGCTATTAACGCTGTGATGTTGTGCATTCCTCCCTGGGCCTCACTGATCTCATATGTAAAATAGCCACAGCCATCCTATTTCCTGACCCAGAGGATTGCAGTGAATGTTGAACTCCCCAACTCACAAGAGAGGTGGCATCTACAGAAAACAAAAGAAAATGAAATGAACCCTCCCCCAAAATAAAGACCTCACAATGTTACAGCAAGCACTGTAATTATGGTGATAAATATTGATAGATTTTCTTCTGAGATCAGGAATGAGACAAGGATGCCTGCTATCATTCCTTCTTTCCAAAATCGTACTGGCAATACTAGCCAGTGCAACAAGCCAAGAAAAACAAATAAAAGGTATAAGGACAGAAAAGGAAAAATTAAAACTCTCATTTTTACAGATGAGATAGAAAAAGGTATATATTTTTATTTATTTATTTATTAAAATTTTATTGTTGTTCAAGTACAGTTGTCCATGGTATATCTTTTTCAAAAGCCAAAGAATCTGCAGATTGTTAGAATAACTGAGTTTGGCAATGTTGCTAGATACATGGGCATATACAAAAATGTACTTTGACATCTGTTCCAGACCTATATTGCTAAGTAACAAATCACTCCAAAACTTCATGGATTAAAACAACAATAATTATTTATCATTGCTCATGGTTTCTGTGCTTTTGGATTCAGGAAGGGCTCAGCTGGATGTTTCTGGGTTTTTCATGTAGTTGCATTCAGAAAATGGGGGGAGCTGGAACAGCAGGGAGCTGGCCCCCAATCATTTTTCTCTGTATTTTGTCTCAGGGTCTCTGCATAGTGACAGGGTTTCAAAGATAAATGTTCCAAGAGAGGGAATCAGGCAGAAGATGTATCAACTCTCTTGACCTTGAGTCAGAAGTCTTGCACCATCACTTCTGCCACATTCTAATTGTTAAAGAAAAAAAAAAGGCATTCACTGAGACCAATCTGTTTTAAGGGGAAGGCTATTTTAGACTCTACCCCTTGGAAGGAGTATCAGAGAATTTGTTGACTTGTTTTAAAGCTATCATGCAGTATTGGCAACAAATAAAACACCATGTAAAAAACCATTTATAAGAGTACCCACACCAGAAAAAACAGGACTAAATCTAATAAAAGACACAGAAGATCTCTACATAGAAAACTATAAAACATTGCTGAGAGAACTTTAAAAAAAAAAAACCCTAAACAAATGAAGGGGCATACCATGTTTATGGATAGAAAGACGATATTGAAAATGTCAATTTTACCTAAATGGACCTAAAACTTCAATGTGATAGCCATAAAATTCCAGCAGGATTGTGTGTGTGTGTGTGTGTGTGTGTGTGTGTGTGTGTGTGTGTAAACAGACAAGCCAATTTTAAAACTTCTATGGAAGTGCAAAGATCAAAAATAGCCAAGGCACTTTTGAAGAAAAAAAGTGGGTAGACTTTTCTATAGGACATTGAAACATTCAAAAGCTACAGAAATCCAGGCAGTGTGAAAACAGCACAAGGAGAGAAAATCAGGCTAATGGGACAGACAGGAGCATTCAGCAACAGTCCCAGGCACATATGGGCTACGTGATTTGTGACAAAGTTAGCAATGCAGAGAAATTGCAGGACGGGGAGTGATCTTTTCAATAAATAGTGCTGGGTCAGTCGGAAAAAAAAGGAAAGGGGCCAGTGGGAAATGCCTTCTGATGAGATATGGCACTGTATTTCTAGAAACAATGACTGCTGACGTTTACTGAGAAGTTCTTTCCTTTCTGCGCTGTGATTTCCCTCTGTTGTTCTCAAACTCTCAGTGAAAGCGTTTCTCACACATACTTTGTACTAATGGATCCTCATGGTCACTGTTGACAAAATAAAGTCCAAACCTACAGAAGAATCTTGTAAGAGTTTATTTGAGCCAAGTCTCAGATAGGTCTGACTCAGAAGCAAAATCTCAAAGTATTAAGAAAATGCTTTGGAGAATGGCAGTTTTTGTAGGGTTTTTTTTTTTTTTTTGATGTATTTAGAATCAAAGGAGAGAATGTAAGGAAAATTGCATAAAGTCTCTTGGTAGTGTCATAGCTTCAGGAAGTGGAAGAAAGCAAAGTGGGGAGATCTCTAGGATTGGTTAAAAAGTGAAAAGGAGAGATACATGCTTCTTTTATGTCGCTGGGTATAGGGTAGTTTACATTCAACAATTACAGTAAATAGAGTTGGTGTGTGGGTAACAGGGTTACCCTGAGGAGTCTCACCTGGTTCTGTGCTCCGGTGCTGGTGGTTGTGCCTCTGAGAGTCTTGGAAATGGAAATTAGTCTGGCAAATCAAAGGTGTGCTATCCTGGATGCATAACAAGGGGCAGGGCTTGCTTAAGGTAAAGATTGATCTTGCTAAGGAAGCTATGAGCCCTGAAATGTGACTACCCACTGTAATCTGATCAGTTAGGAATCGTCCTGTGTGGTTACTTTCCACCACTGAGCTTGTCAGGCCTGCCATGTAGCCCCCTGACCCTGTCGGGTCTGCTGTGTAGCCCCTTTTATGTTCTCATCACAAATAGTGGTTAGTACAGGACCAGCACAGCCCAAGTAGCAAGTGAGCTAAGAGCGAGCTAAGTTCCAAGCAGGCTCCTGAGTGAGCAAAAGGCTCACTCCCTTCTCTCCAAACAGCATAGCATGTTCCATCCTGACCCACTTCTGTCTCCTGGCCACTTGGCCCTTCCCAGCCAGGCATCCTGGGTGTGGGAGAGCCAGGAAGCAGAGGACAGTGGTGGAGCAGTCAGCAGGCGGCAAAGGAGCAGGGAGACTGCTAGTGTAGACAGTGCTTGGGTGAGAAGGGGGGAGCAACAAACCAGCTGCCGGCAGGTGATGCGAGCCGGGAGTGAGGGGCTTTTTTGTGTGCTGGGAGAGGAAGCCTGTTCAGTCACCTCTTTGCCCCACCATGGGAGTCACCCCATTTCTGTCCAGAATACCATGGCAGGGGGGGGGGGCAGATTCTGGACCCCTCCTCAGAGCCCCACGTTACAGGCCACTCCTATGGCCCTCCCTCGCTCTGTCATTAAAGGGGGCAGAGTCCGGCTTTCTCCCCGTGGTTTCAGTCTTGGAAACTCAGGGAGCAGCGGAACCCACGCATCTGGAGCTCCATAATTGACGACACAAGTCCTTGCCTCAGTTTCCTCTTACGTAGCGTGAGAGTTTAAGCGCAGCCATCTCCAGGGACTCGGATCAGCAGGACAAGCAGGGAGGGAGGGTCCTCCCTTCCCCGCAACCCGTTAGACAGGACCCATCTCCGAAAGAGTTCCTGTCACCACTTTCCAATCTCTCCCCCGACGCTGCGCGGGGCTCATCGTGGCCCGAACTGTTTAGGACGAGGAGTGTCCCACTTCTGGGGAGGGGTGTCGTACAGGCTTCTCCCTCCTCTCACCCTTGGTGGCGAAAGGCGGGACAGGAAAGGGTCTCCTGGACAGGCGCACGACCGTCCTGGGCTCCCAGGGGCGCACAGCCTGGCCCGGGACCCAGAGACGAACCGGCCCGAAGGCAGGACCGCCCCCTCTGGACCCCGGCCCCCGGCCCAAGACTGCGCCCGCGGCCGGAACAATAGCGCGCGAGGGCGGGGCGGGGGAGGGGGCGGGGCGCTCCGCCGGGCACCGCCCCCGGCCCGCCCCCCGCGCTCGCACACCGGCTCTCACACTGACTCCCACCCGCCGCCCGCCCAGGCACTGCCCGCGGGAGCCGCCGCCGCCGCCGCCGCGCCCGCCATGGACGTCCGCCTGTACCCCTCGGCGCCCGCGGTGGGCGCGCGGCCCGGGGCCGAGCCGGCCGGCCTGGCGCACCTGGACTATTACCACTGCGGCAAGGTAGGCGGGGGCCGGGGTGGGGGCCTAGGCGGGCGGGGCCGGCCCGCGCCTTCGGACCCCGCGCCGAGGCCCGAGCGTCTCGGGCTGGAGCACAGGCAGGAGTCACCTGGTGGCGCAGGACGCCGGCACCCTCGGGGACACACGGGGGGAGATACCGGCGGTGCCCATGCTCGCGGACACGCACACCGCAGCCCCGCCGACGGGCACATGCCGCTCACACAGATATCCTTGCTGGTACACTCCTGCCCTGAGTTGTTCGCATCACAGGCAGAAGTCACCCCGACAGTCACTCAGGCGATGTCACAGTGACACTCACACTCACCCACGTCCCCCTGACAGCCTCTCATCCATTCACAAGCTGACCCACTGTCACAGCCACGCACCTACTCACACTGTCTTATCGTCCCACACAAGTCATCGTGACAGTCATTTATACACAATGACACGCAGGCACTCGCCCACGTACCCTGTCACACCGCCGCAGACAAGTCACCCATTCACACACCACTGTGCCACACACCCTGTTACTAGCCCCCATTCGCTGTCACACCCAGTCACAACTGGGGGCAGTCACACAAAGAAGTCGCTCTGACAGTCACACGCTCGCACTCAAAATGACTCACAGAGGCACACACTGCCACACACAGCCACCCACGGACGGTGGACCTCAGACACCCTAATCACCCTGACGGCCACACAGTCACACACGGTCACCGAGGGGCAGCCACAGCCCCCGCGCCGCCCCTCCCCCATCTGGGTCATCCACACGCGTGCGTCGGGGTTTAACTTCTCAGGCGTCGCCGCGCACTAATTGCGCCGTTTACTAATTGGCCGTCACTGCCCGGCTGGGCCTCGGATTTCGAGTTTGCAATGGCCAATCCAGGCTTGTTCCTCCAGGCTGGGCTGCAGTGAGGGACACCGCCTTCCCTTTCCCAGATCGCCATTCTCACCCGCAGCCAGGTTCCCGCTGCGCTGCGCGGGTCGCGACAGAAGCTCGCGTGCCTGGAACCCAGGACAGGAGGCGACTCCAGCTCCCCACGCCGAGCGGAGCCCGGACCGTTTAGGTGCACCTGCCCTGCGCCTCTCTTCCTTCGCCCTAGAGGGAACTTTCAAACTTAGTTAAGACAGAGACTGCCCGCGTGTCCGCCGGTCGGTGCGTCCGTCCCGGGCCGCCTGGAGCCGAGAGCGGCTTTTCGTCACTCGGAGCCCGGATTGAACGGCGCGCGTGGGTTTCCCCGCGGCCCTGGCGCAGATGCGCGGGCTCGGTGGCGCTGCCTGGTGAGTGCGCGTCGGGTGGCTGGATCGGCTGCCCCCCCAGGGTCTCTACCTCACCCCGCCCCATTGGCTTTTCGTGGTGCCCCTTGCCGTGGGGGTGCGGAAAGGGGCGTCCCGGCACAAAACGCTGGGCTTCCGGGGCTGGGCCGCTGAGTTCGTTCTCAGGCCCGGGGGAGAGGCTCCTGGAGTAGCCTCTGCGAAGCCCTCCACAGTTTGCCCTGGGCAAGGCTTGGGCTTCGGGGCCACGGGGCCTGGGGCAGCGTGGGGGCGGTGGTGGGCTGCGAGTGAGGTCTCCTGGAGGATGGGGATGACTATCTTTTGTCCCATAACCCGCAAAGTTAGAAGCCAAAGAGGGGGATGGTGCATGTGCTGGAGAGAAGGCTGGTTCTCTGGCTGTTTCTAGTCTGGTGGAGGGAAAATTGATTAAAAGTAGCAAGTGGAGTCTTCAGGGAGGAAAAGACGGTTAGGTGTGGGGGCAGCTGGTCTGTCTTTTGCCCTTGGTTTTGTTATTTGTCAAAATATGAAGTTGGCAAGGCTCCAAGCTCTGGTTCGGGGACATGGCTGGGTGTTGGGAATTTGTGCCTCAAAGTCTGGGTGGATGGGTTCCGTTAGTCCAGGGAGTGAGTGCTTTTTGGGGGGCGGTGTTTCTGCAGATCTCTCTGGAGTGGGGCAGTCCCAGATGGGGGCCTTTGGGCGGTGGCACTTGGCCAACGGCCCTGCCTTATTCGATGCTCCGTAAAGCTCTGACTCAGCACCAAGAGTCAGTGAGAAACCCTGGGCCAGGAAGAATAGGCACAGGGAATGAGAACCTGGTGGTTCTGGTTTCTGTCTGTGGCTCAGGACTTCTGACTGTCCTAGAGCTGGGGGTGCGTCCAGTTGGAGGAGGGTGGTCGTCTGAGGATGGTTGAAAGAAACATCTGACCTTGCACTTGGGTGTGAGATGAGCTTTTCAATCCTTCAGGCTTGTGGCATGGTGAGGCAGAGAGTCGCTGGGCTCAGCTAGGGGTGGGTCAGAGGCCTGCTAGAAGTAGATCCTAAGTGGACAGTGACATTTAATAGTGGTGGTTGGGAGATGGAGCACGTTATGACCAGCAGCTGATGGTGAGGGACTGAGGAGGGAAATGCCCAGGCTCCATCCTTCAGCTGGTCGCTATCAGAAATGGGGGGAAACCAAGGTGCAACAGTGACCACATTTAAGGCCTGGAGGCTGGGCTGTAGAGCCTGGACATAGGCTGCACATTGGGGGCTGGGTCTCTGGAGTCTAGTCCACAGGCTTGTCCCTACAGGGACCCAGGCCTGAGAAACACAAGGGCAAGCATTAGCCCAAGTAATGAGGGACAACCAATGTGTAGTTGACCTGGAAGGGCCCTTGGTGACTGTTCCCTTGGTGACTGTCCCCTTAGCGATCCTCTCCACAGAGATTCCAGCCTCTTTAAAGCAAAGTCATGAGCAGTGGCTGTCCTTTTGGTGTCTTTTGTTTGAGAAAACACACAATGGCAAGAAGCTGCTATGGTTTCATTTCTGCTTTGGAATAGATGTGTGTTTTATCAATCACAATAACATTAGCATGCATCTGAAAAATAGCTTACCAGAGATGAGGCAGGCACACTACTCATTTCATGTAACAGCAGTGCCTGGTGAGCACTGAGCCACAAGGTCCCGTGGCCCCAGGATCTGCGGCACCACGCTGGGAACCACTGATCCCCTCCTTCTTCCCTGCTTCACAGAAGGGGAAACTGAGTCATGGAGTAGTGTCCTCAGAGGTTACATAGGAAGCAAAGACCAGAGCTGAGGCCTGCACCCAAGTTTCTCAACATTCATCTGGGCTCCTCCCAAGTCTCTGTTGTGGTTTGGGGGATGGGGGGCTGTGACACCCCTCTTAGGGTAACTGCGAATACCCTTTACTCAGATTTTGGCAGGGCACTTTACCACGCTGGGGCACTCCCCGGGGCTTCCTGCTCCACTCTGGCAGCCTTGTGTAAACTGGCCGTTGGTTTGGGCAAACCTGGGTTCAGATCTCCATTTGTGGCTTTGGGAACCCAGGGCGAATGATTCCTTAGCTCCCTTTTTATTGGGATATGATTGATATACAGTAACATGCACATTTTAAGCACAGAGTGGTTTTGATGGTAACCACCATCCCATTCCAGATATAGAGATATTTCCATCCCCCTAGAAAGTTCCCTCCTGCTCTTTTTGAGTCAATACCCATTTCTCCCCCTCTAGAGGAAATGGCTTATCTGATTTCTATTATCAAGCTTTGGGCAAGTTCAATTTAAGTGTACTAAGTATATTTAAGTTTTAGAACTTCATATGCAGAATATATATTTTTGTCTGCTTCTGTTTGCTCAACATAGTGTCTTTTAGATTCATTGTGTTGGGTATATCCACAGTTTGTCCCATTTTATTGCTAAGTTATATTACATTGTATGATATAGCACAATCGGTTTCTCTGTTCACTTGCTGATAGATGTTGGGTTTGCTTGCAGACTGGAGCTATTATAAATAAGCGGCAGTCAACACTCCTGTACAAGTCCTTTTGTGAGTGGGACAAATAATTTAATGTCTCTGAGCCTCAGTGTCCTCTTGAAGACAGCACTGCCTACTTCGGAGGTTTGGGAGTGTTAACTGAGGTGAGGTAGGCTAGGGTAGTTCCTGGCACATACCAGCTGTGAACATAATGACCACATCAACCACCTGGAACCTCTCCCAGTAAGAGGCTTAGCATCTCTGTGTTTCAAGCATCCTTCATCACTCATATCACAAATATCCTTCAGGGCCAACCTGAGTATCAGTTTCTCCATGCAGTGCTCCAAGGCCAGCCACCTTCTTTCTTCCTCCAGGCTACACCCAAACTGGTACTGCATGGGATTTGGCATGTTCCACCATCCATCAATCAATCAACAGCTATTGAGCCTCTGTTTGTGCTAGGCAGCTGATGCTACAGTAGAGAACAAAAGTAATTCAAAATGCTGCCCTCTGGAGCTTATATATTAGTATGGGAGTCATCAGTATATGGGCGAAATACACGGTATTGTGACCAATGGTGATACAACTACGGGGAAATGAAGCCAGGAAGAGTGTTAGGGGTTCCAAGGCCAGGCTCTGGTTTGCAGTTTTAAGTGAGGATCTTGGGGAAGGCCTTATGGTCTTAGACCAGTGGTTCTCAAATTTCTGTACACATTAAGAGTCATCTGACAAGATTTTAAAAACAGATCCCTGTGCCCCGCCCCCAAAGATTCTGATTCCGTTGCACTGGGGCCCTGAGAACTCTTATGTTTAATGAGCTCTGGCGGATGCTGCTGCGGTCCGGCAGCCACACAGTGCGTGGCAGTGGTTTGGTTTTTGTGTGCAGGTTTTGTGGGTGCCCAGCAGGCAGGACCCAGGCACGGTGCCTGATCCGTAATTACTCAGGAAATATGTGCCGGAGCATGAATGATTCACTTCTCCACCCACCCACGCAGCTCTGGATGCAGCGTCTTGTGCCTGGCTGGGATTTAGATGAGTTTGGTTGTGAATGATTGGAGTCTCCTTATGGTGAAAATCCAGGGAGTAGGAATTGCTGCGCCCACCACTCCTGCTGGGTGGGGTCCCAACAGATCCTTTCTGCAGGGCACAGATGGGTGTGGATGCATCCTGGGGAAAGAGCTCTGGGCCAGGTGAGCTCTGAGCTGAGATGGCTGGTCCCAGGGAGCTCTGGAAGGATGCCTGTATCTCTGTCAGGGACTTCTTTTTGCTTTCAATCTAAACGTGTTCCCTATAGCCCCTCCCCCAACCCGTCCTGAAGGATCTTCTAGGATCACACTTTTTACCGTACCAATCTCAGGAGGGGCAGCCCAGGCCTGGCACTGCTTCCCCTGTCTGCTGGGTGACCTTGAAGGCAGTGGCCTTCTTTGAGCAAATCAGTTACCAGGAGCCTAGCGAGATGGGGAGCTATGGCATGGAAATAGCCGGCAATAAGGCTGGGCATTTCCTTTCTAACTGTAGAGTGTTGTGCACCCAGCAAGGAAGAGGATGATGCTTTTTTTTATCCTTACCCAAGGACATTTTTTCATCGCTTTTTTTAGATAAAGAGGAAGGGAGAGAGAGAAACATCTCCTTGAAACAGGCAGTGATTGGTTGCCTCCATATGGGAGGATGGTATGCGCCCAGACCAGGGATCGAACCCACAGCCTAGGTACGCGCCCAGACCAGGGATCGAACCCACAACCTAGGTACGCGCCCAGACCAGGGATCGAACCCACAACCTAGGTACGCGCCCAGACCAGGGATCGAACCCACAACCTAGGTATATGCCCTGACCAGGGATCGAACCCACAACCTAGGTACGCGCCCAGACCAGGGATCGAACCCACAACCTAGGTACGCGCCCAGACCAGGGATCGAACCCACAACCTAGGTACACGCCCAGACTAGGGATCGAACCCACAACCTAGGTATATGCCCTGACCGGGAATCGAACCCACACCCCTTCAATTATGGGATGATGCTCCAACCAACTGAGCCACACCAGCCAGGGCAAGGATGATGCTTTTTGAGGAGATGGACCCTCACAGGGCAGTCACCACTGTCTCTACCTTTACTTTTGTATTCCGAGAGCTGGTCTGGCACACAGGTGCTCAATAATACAGGATGGGGCAAACGTAGGTTTACAGTTGTTCGTAGGGAAAATAATACAATAATTAATACATAGTAATACAAGAATAACCTCTGTGTTGTGCACACTCACAACTGTGAACCTACGTTTGCCCCACCCTGTGTTTACTGAATGAATGGATTCAGGGTGGCCTGTTGTACTCTGTGGCTTCAGGAGCTTAGCATCTGCTCGGCTGTTACAGTCTGAAAACCTTGTGGCGAGCACATCGATTCCACGACAGGGCAGGAGCCAGGTGTGTTTTGGCTGATAGGTCACTCCTAGAGGGCCATCCCTTACAGAGAAGGCCCAGGGGACAGAGCCCAGCGCAGGGAGCAGCCAGTAAGTCAGGAAGAGCAGATTTGAGTCTGCGCACCCAGGACAAGGCCCCATGCTACCTCCTTGTCCCAAGGACTCCCCTACAGTGTGACTGTCAGCTCTCTGTGGTTCTGTAGGGCCATCTGTTTGCTTCTTCGATTTACTAAAACTGGTCTCAGGATATGAAGGCAGCATAGAGTCTGGAACCCAGCAGACCTGGGCTTGAATGCTGCCTTACCATCCTCGGCACAAGCAAGTGAATAACTTCTCCATGCTTTAGTCTCCGCTTCTGCAGAATGGGCACATCAACCCCCCTGCCTGCCCCCTCCATGGGGTAGCCTGCCAGGAGGGTTAGAAATCAGGCACCTGCAGCACTCAGTCCCCACAGGAAAGGTGTTCATTTCTATTTACAAAGAGCAGCATGACTGAAAGGTAAAATATGAGGGGAACCCAGTTTCAGCTGGAGGTGCGGGGGGATTGGCCATCTCCACAGTGCTCAGGGTCTTTCTAATATCAGGCGCTCCCATGCCTTGGGCTCTGGACTGGATTTTCCGGAGCCTCCAATTCGGACTGTTTGGGATTATGAATTGACAGGTAGCTGCTCCTTTCCTCTGCGACTTTGTTTCCTTCTTGAATCTGTGTGGGAGGCTGGTTCACACCGCAGCTGCACCACTCACTAGCGTGGGCTGGTGACCTCGCACACCTCGTTTAACCACGCCGGGTCTCAGTGGCCTTATCTGTACAAGGGGACCTCATGCCTTTGTCATATTGTTACCAGGGAGCTCAGACTGAAGTACCAGATATGAAAGTTCCCTTTAACTTAGAATAGTGTTTCCCAACCTTGACACACTGACAGTGCAGACCCAATCATTCCTCGCTGTGGCGGTTGTCGCATGCATTAGAGGATGTTTGGCAGCATCCCTGGCCTTCACCAACTAGATTACCAGTAGCAGCCCCTCTGCAGTCATGAAAACCACAGATGTCTCTAGACTTTGCGAAGTATTCCCTGGGGGAGAAAATCGCCCCTATTTGAGAACCATGGGCCTTGCAAGGGTGGGGCAGGTGAACTAGACAGTGGTGGTTGAAGAGACAGGCAAACCTTTAGGGTCCATGCCTTTCCGTCCCATATTTTAGTTCTGCGTCTCGCTGTCAGTAAATCCTGTATCCACGCGGTTGACAGGCATCCTACCCATGTGGACCAAAAACCTACACAGTGGTTTCTCAGCATGGTTTGGGCATGGCGGTAAAAACATATGGTAAGTAATTATTAACTTAATGAGTCATGGTAAACTGTAGTTTTATATCCTCGTGGAAACGTGTTGTGTAACGCCAGATAATAAATTCTGATCAATTGTCCCGAAGCTTAAACTTGCCACTGTGCCATTGCCATTTCGGGTGCCTGCTAGCAGGAGCAGCAAAGCTGCAGCCCCTCCATATGTAATTACCTGTCTGCTGCTGGTTCACAGACGTTCAGCAGGTTTTCAGTGAGTGCCCGTTGTGTGCCAGCCAGGGTTTCAGCCCTGTCCTGAAGGCTCAGGGACTCCGTGGGAAACTGGTCTTCACTGAATGAGAAAGACTGTGGATCTGTAATATGTTGGCTCAAAATGTAATTCATAATTAAATATGTAATCGTCTGGGGAAGTGACAGCGCCAGGCTGTGACACGGCTTCACACGGCAGAGTCTTGTAGGAAATTCCGGCCAGCTGCATGGGGGCAGGTGTCGAGTGGAGGGAGGGCATTCAAGGTAGAAGAGGGAGCAGCCATTCCAAGGGGCCTTGAAGGGTGGTTTGGGGCTCCTGTCAGCCTAGAGTGGGGAGGCCTGCCTGGAGGGGAGCTGGGACGCTGGCAGAGATCATCGTAAGGAGTATCACAGACCAGCCTGTTGGGCTTTAAGTAGTGGAGTGCCTTGGAGCCCGAAGTGTGGTGGATTCACACCCTCGTCAGCAACGGCATCTCGGTCTTCTGCTGATGGGAAGGTTTCATGACTTGTGTCTGATGTTCCCCAGTAGCCGGGGATGCTCTGCTTCTCAAACTTGACTGTGGCAGAATCAGCCAGAGGGCAGTTAAAACACAAATTGCTGGGGGCTACTCTCAGAATTCTCTGCTTGTGCTCGGCTAACCAATCAGTGACGCCAGTGCTGCTGGTCTGGGACGTGCACTTAGAGAACGCAGCTCTGGCTCAATTATGGAAGACTTTTCCCTCCTTGGCCCAGGACCATAAGGATGCACTGCTGGCATGGGGCTTGGCGCTCTGGCTAGGACATGATCAGGTGTCCTAGAGAGAGTCCTGCCTTCTTCAGGTCCCCTGTAAGTCATGGGGGAGTCTCCTTCACCTCAAAGAGACTCTTACTTTGGGTTCCCTGGACACAGACTCAGCTGGAGAGTGGCTTGTGGAAGGTTTCTTTGGGGGGATGTTCTCAGGTGGTTGACTGCGAAGGCGGTGAGGGGTGCATACCTGGGCAGAGGGAGGTGCTGGTCTGGAGTACAGTTACTGAGGAAAGCATCTCCCTGGGAGCTCTGGATGTGGGCTGGCTCTTCAGAGGTGTCCAGGGGGCTGCCCATGCCTTTGATTCTTGCACTGCCCATTCATTGGCTGCAGTAGTACCCTGTGGCAGGGAGCAGTTTCCAGTGGAGGTATAGTCATGAGCCCAGCAACTAATATTCCCAGCACTTGGGGGATGAACGCATAGAAAAGGGAACACCACCATGTCCATTTTAGGGAGATGCATTGTGGGGAGAAAACTCATCTTCCTCTTGTTCCCACGACAAGGCCAGCATGACTTTTAGCGATTGTGAATCACTGAAGGTTCTTTATCTCATGATATGAGTGAGAGCTGCAGATAATTGCTTCTTAGGTCTGAGTGGAGTGAAGAAAAGTCAGAATTAATGGAATTTTCTGGGGCCTAAGGAGATTCTCCTGCACATCCCTCGGTAGGACTCAAGAGTTCTTGGGCTGAGATGTCACAGTTTCCTGTGTGGTGGGGAGGACTCCACACTGATTTCCGAGGAGCTTCTGGAACATGCCTCATGGAGTCACCTCTGGGCAGGGGACCATGCGTTTCTTTTAGGGCTGGAGTCTTGCCATGTTCTTCAACAAGAGGCCCTGTGCTCTGCCCTCACCTTGTTGTAGGTCAGTGCCCATGGCTGTGCTCTTCACCATCTCTTTACCTTCTCTGAGCTCCCAGGAAGCTCAGAGACAAAGGAGTGGGTCACTTGCAGCCATAATGTAGAATACCATGGCATGTCTTTTGCTCATTAACTCACTCCCCATTTTATTTCACTCTTCTATCATTTTCCGTCTTTATCTTGAGTAGCTCTGTTCTTCACTTTAAAAATTTATTTTTTGTTCTCTGTAAGATGTACAGAAATGTACTAGACTATAAAGGAGAAAAGTGGGGATCTAGAAGAGAGGAGAGGAAAAAAAAATGTGTGCTCTATCCGCCATCTTGAACAAAAAGTCCCCTCTAATGGATTTTTATTTTTAAAATGTTCTCTTTTAGCCCTGGCTGGTGTGGCTCAGTGGATTGAGTGCTGGCCTACAAACCACATGGTCACTGGTTTCATTCCCAGTCAGGGTATATGCCTGGGTTGCAGGCCAGGTCCCCAGTAGGAGGCACATGAGAGGCAATCACACATTGATGTTTCTCTCCATCTCTTTCTTCCTCCCTTCCCTTCTCTCTAAAAATAAATAAATAAAATCTTAAAATAATAAAATGTTCTATTTTATGGAGAAAAGTGGGGTAAAAATAAGCACAAATTATTCTCTGAGCTCTTATCACAATCCAGGCACATTCACTCATATCATCTCATTAAGTCTTCATAAGAATCATGCTAGGCACACATGTCCCCATTTTGTAGGTGAGATACACAAACAGGTCAAGTTACAAAAGGTGGCGGAGGAGCAGGTCGGCAGAGCTGGGCTTGGACTGTGCTCTCTCTGCTCCTCTGTCCTGCAGCCTCCATCTGCCAAATGTCAGGAGCTCTGCCCTCTGCAAGGGTGGAAAGGTGGGGTCAGCCTGCCCTTGTTTTTACTGTTAGTGCATTGGCTCTTTTAGGGGCCGGGGGCTCCCAGGTGGGCCTCCTGCCTTGGTTTTCAACTTCAATAATAGAATGCCCTCACATCGTAGCTAATTAATGCGTGCTTATCTCAAAGTAGGGCCTAATTTGCACAAATGATTCAGAGACTCGTTGGAAATGAATCCAGCTCAGTAGCATCACTCAGGATCAACCTTATGCATAAATTCTGTTGTTTCATTGTGCTGTATTTTGACTTGAACTGAACTTGATAATGTAGAAGATGAACCCTGGGCCTTTTGTTGCTTATTTATTCTGCAAATATTTATTGAACGCCTATTAGGGGACACCTACAGTCTTTTAAAAAGGTCCCTCCACTGCCCCCCCCCATTGCTTTCTCTGTTCTATCAGACCACCTGAGCTCTATGTTGATTTTTATGCAAAACCAGGTAGTGGATTCAGATGTGAATTTTGGGTTCAATGGAAGTGCCTGGGTTCCTATCCTGTCACGTGCAAGCTGTGTGACTTTGGATCTGTCACTTAACCTCCTTGAACCTCTGTTTTCTCACATAACCTACACTTGCATCTCAGGTTGTGGTGAGGCCTCTGGGAGACCGAGTGAGTCATCCCCTCCCTCCTTCCTGCTGCCAGGTGCTCTTCTGGTCCTCTAGGCCCCTGGTAGGACAGTGCGTGCAGGCTCCCTCTCAGTTTTTAAGTCTTTCAGTCTATCATTTAGATAGGGTCTAAGGAGCTTTCCAGTCCCAAACAGGTGTAGTGCTTCTGGTCGGGAAGGTCTCTTTTCTCTCCCGTATCAGTTCCCTTTTGTCTCACTGCAGCTCCCACAGGGACTCTTTAAGCTTCCATTAAATATTCACACTCACAAGACTTACACAGGTGACACTTGGTACCTGTCTTCTGGAAGGAGTGGGAACAGGAATCACAACCTGCCAGCAGAGCACACGATCTGTCTTTCTGTCTCCGCAGAACGCTCCTGTTTGCCAGCCCCCTCGCCCCCCGACCCACCCCAGGTTTTAGTTCAAGTGCAAGGGAATGAGACTCACAGAGGGTGAGTTTGGAAGCCACCCTGTCTTAGAAGCCTTATTCCCCAAAGAACTCACATCGCTGGTCGCAGTTTCATACTCTTCACCTTAAGGGTCCCTGCAAGGGGCGTGTCAGTTTCAAGAGTCAATGTGCTCGGGGAAACGTAAAGCATGGCTTCTTTATCAGATATTTATAATTTATTTATAGTTTCTTCCAGTCTAGATACAACTTATCAATCAAGGGTCATTGTTACCATGAGCGGAGTTGCCTAGGAACATAGTTAACATCCCAGCTTCTTCAGGTTTCTAGAGGAAATACACTCGACGGTTAACAAAGGTGAAATTCTCATGCAAAAGAGAAAAGGGTTCGGCTAACTTTACCCACATTCACTTTCTATGTCCCCTGAGGGGTGATTTTGGAGGAATGAATGAATCCCACAGTATGTTTTTTGGTATAGTCCCTGTTTCTGTACCTTCTCTGATTGATCTGTATAAGACACACATACACTCTGGCCAAGAATGTGTCTTGGAATCAAGAGACATGTCAATGCCTGGGGTCCAATCCTGGCTTCTCAACTCATTAAGAGTTCTCTCATTTATTCATTCATTCATTTAGCCATCCCAAGAACATGCACTGCCTGCTGTCTTCAGGGCTTTGTGGTTGATGCCAGGCACAAACAGATGATGAAGACTTTGCCCTTGCCCTTGAGGAGCCTCTGTCTTAACAGAGAGACAGGCAAAAGCCAACAATTCCAAATGGGTGTGGGACCACCAAGCCAGGCTACAGGTAGTCAGGGAAGGCTTCTCAGAGGAGGAGATACCTGGCCTGTGTTTGAAGGTGAACTTGCCATAGAAAGAAGTTAAAGAAGGGCATTCCAGGTAGAAGGAACGTCATATGCAAAGGCAGAGGAAGAGATGACAGTGAAGTGATGAGGCTGGAGAGAGGAGCACAGGCATTTGGAAAGCTACTGCGTATCTCTGGACCTCAGTTTCCTCATCTGTAAACCGGGATGAACAGTGCTTACCTGTTTACGGAATTAAATGAGATAATAATACATATTGAAGCCCCTAGGATAGTTCCTTTTAATCTCCTTTTGAAATCTGTCTGTGGATGCCTAAGAGCCAGGCTTTGATTTTATTTTTATTTTTTTTAGCCCTCATTCAACGACATGCTTATTGATTTTAGAGAGAGGGGAAGGAGGGAAGAGAGAGTGAGAGAGAAACATCCTTGTGAGAAAGAAACATCGATTGGTTGCCTCTCAGTTGCCCAACTGGGGACCAAACCCACAACCTAGGTACGTGCCCTGACTGGGAATCGAACCTGTGACTGTTTGGTTTATGGGACACTGCTCCAACCAAATGAGCCATAGCAGCCAGGGCCAGGCTTTGATTTTTAAATGAGACAAGAAAAAAAAAAAATACTAGGGCCTGGCCTCCCACCTGTCAGTGCAAGCATTTCCCCTGTGGCCCTTCTGTCGGCTGTCCCGCCTCTCTTGGCTGGCACACTAAACGTCTGCGCGCTGTCTTGGGTGCTGTTTTACCGTATCAGCAACACGCATAGTCGTGTTTTCCTGTTTTCCTGACAGCGCGACATGAGCCATGCGCCACAACCCCGGGGAGGCGTTCCCCGGGACAATTTCACAATTTTCTATCTGCAGGTAGCCACACATCTGTCTGATGCCCTGTCAACACGTCCTGTCATTTACTGCTTTGTCTTGTGTCTCTCGAAGGGGGTCCCTTTCCGTGGAACAGCTGCAGATGCTTAGCTTTGGGGGACATTCACCAGCCAGTGACCACGACTCACACATCAGCATGAGCCGAGGAGCCATCCCGGCTGTGACTGAGATCCTCCTGATGTGTGAATTGGATCCTGTCATTTCTCTGGGCAAAACCGCTCAGTGACTCTCCCTTGTAGCTTGGTGAACTCTCACCGACCTGTCAGACCTCTGCTCAAAAGCTTCAGTGGCTTTCCCTGGGCGTAGATAACATCAGGTGCCTTTTTTGGCATCTGGGTTCTCATGTGGTCTGGCCCCTGCCTGCTTTTCCAGCCTATCAGGCTTTGTGCTGGGGACCTGGTGTTAAGCAAAGCCAGCCTCCCCCTTATTGATTCCAATCTAGCCGCCCCTCCCCGCCACCACCGCCCCCCTCACTCCCCCGTCCTTTCCCAGATCCTCCCCCCAGCCCCCACCCCTGCTCTTTTTTGCCTGAGGGCTTTGCACCTGTTCTTCCCGTTGCCGGGAATGTTCTTGCCTTCATTCTTCACATGGCTGGCTCCGGCTCACCCTTCTGGTCTCTGCTTTATCCTCACTTTCTCAGGGACCCTGACCCCTGATCTGTGCAGTTACCCCGTTATTCTCTATTATTATAGCCTCTGGTGTTTTTTTCCCCCCATCGCATGGTACATCTCTGAGATTCCTGGAGTGTCTGTTCCACCTGGAGGACAGTGAGCTCCCAAACTAGGGGAGTGGTGTCTGTTTTCTTCACCTGTGCTGTGCCTGCCGTGCGTGTTCAATAAAAAGTCGTTGAAAGGGTGAAGGGATCAGCGCAGTGGTTATATTTCCCAGAGATGGCCACTGCACCATATCCCGGGCTATGTTTCCAGGAGTAGTTCACTCCCCCTCTCTGTGTCCCACTCACTTATTTGGACATTGTTGCCAGAGGCTTGAACACACGTATGTGACAGACACTGCCTGAGGGCTGCCAGTGCCACTCAGTGTGAACTTCCACTGGAACGATAAGTCGCCCTCCCGTCCAGGCCAGGCCCAGGAGAAGAGTTGAAATGGCAGTCGGGGGCGAATGTTCGAAACCCTCCTCCTTATGGCTTCTGGGCGAGGGCTGGCAGACCTCAGCGCGGCCACCCTGTTTGTCCTCTGCCCGCCTCCCTTCGGTGGCAACCTTGCCATTGCAGGAGGAAGGTGGCACTCCCCGTTGCTTGGGTTGGGGGATCGGGCATAGCCAGCATGGCCTTCAGAGATAACAAATCTCTCTCTAGTCTGTAGGAATGATTCTACTGAGCAAGCAGGGCTTTTGGGTGACTTCTCTCCTGAAGTTAGCACCCCTTCCTTTTTAGCAAGCTGTAAATTATGAAGACTATGCTTAGAAAATGGGGAGAGATCACCTGCTACTCTCCCCTCATGCAGCCTCAAGAACGACGTTTATTTGGGCACTTTCCTTCCTTAATATTAACCCCACCCCAGCCTGGGTCCCCGGAAGCCTCTTACCTTTCTCTTTTCCCTTCTAGCTCGTATAACTTACCTGTTCACTACATTCAGGGTTTTTGTCCCACCTCCACCACTAGGACATCTGCTTCGTGAGGGTGGGGGCCCTGCTGTTTGCTCATGGATGTGTCTATCGGAGTAACTCTAACTGCCGTGCCTCCGATGTTGGCATTTCTCACCTACCTAGAAAACTCCTACATGCATGTCTTTTAAATTTCTGCTCAAGGGCCACCCCCTCCAGGAGGCCTCTACTGCTCTCCCCGGTGCCCTCTCCTCGCTGCTGCCCTAGCACCTGGGACATCATAGCCTCCCTGAGAGCTGGGGTGCCCCCTGTCCCCAAGAGAGGGAGCCTTGAAGGCCATGTCTGGGAGTTGAGAAGATTCTTTGTGGCTGTCTTATGAGGAAAATACTGGGAGGGGGCAAGAGTGGGTGCAGGAAGACAGTTGGATGGTTTAGGGGCAACTTGAGGCTGCCCTATCCCACATGGAAGCCACTGGCCACATGCGGTGATTTAAGTTGAAAACCAAATCAAATCAAATTGTATTCCTCAGTCACGCAAGTTATATTTCCAGTGCTCTGTAGCCTCTAGGGTAGCCGCCATTGGGCAGCGGAAGGGTAGGACTTTCCCACCATTGCAGAAAACTCCATTGGCCCGTTCCAGCTTGGAATATGGAGGTGGGGTGGGAATGGAGAGAAGTGGAGGGGCTTGGGAGGTAGTAGGAGGTAGAAGGTATGAGATTTGGGGATGGGCTGGCTGTGGGGTGTTGTAGAGAAGGGGTCAAAGGTAAGACCCATGCTGTTGCCTATGGCCAAAGTAGAACTCCTCTGTCGAAGGAGCGAGCATTTTTGTGATTCTTACTAAGGTTGTCATGCCGTTTTCTGAAAGGGTCACACATGCTCACCAATAGCACAAGAAAAGTGCCTGATTTATTGCACCCTCCTGGCATGGCTTACTGTCTTCCAAAAAACCTTCACTTGTGTATGTACTTCTTGCCAAATCTGCCTTCACCTAGGGCCTAACATGTGGACCATGAGGTCTTTGTGGTCAGGGAATTATATGTATATTAATGCAGATTTCAATAAAAAGAGTTATGTTTGCCATTGTGGTATCGTCTGATGCTGTTTAAATGCCTTTGGTAATATCTTCAATCAGATGGCAAATAGAAAACAGGAAAGTTCATAATAAAAAATGAATTAGGGCGATTAGCAAAAGGTGAACCACTTCCCTCCTCAGGCGACAGGCAGAGTTGACCGAGCTTTGCAGGGTGCCCCTTGTCCAAACACATGTCTGGATTATTGCAGACTCTGAGGCTGGCTCTGGGGTCTGTTCGGCACATAGGACTTGGTTATTACATTTAGATTTGCAAAGGTCATGAACATCCCTTTAGAGGGGGCTCTAAGGGGCTCCCACCCACCCTGGGGTAAGCTGGAGTAGGGCCTCTTGAAGAGGGGTTTCTAACTCAGGGCAGGCCAGGAGCTGCTTCTTCCAAGGTAGAGACATCAGTGGCCTTGCTCTCCCTCCCTACACCCTCCAGGGCTCAGGAGAATCCCATCTGTCTCTCTTCCCAGCATCTTCCCCTGGGGTGTCGTTGGGGAACCTTTCCCAGCTATTTGGTGTTGGGAGTGGGGCCCTTTAAGAAGGAGGTAGCGGCAAAGGCTTTAACTGATGAATGCAAACATGAGGGCTGGTTTCCATGGCATCAAAGAGAAACAAAATTCTGTTGACTGAGTAAGATGTGCAGGGGTGGGGCTCAGACCAGAAGGACACAGAGCTACCATCTCGGTAATGTTGGAACCGGCGCTCACCCGGAGCTGGACTAGAAACCATACCACTGGTGGTTGGTCTGGCTCACCTCCACAGTCCATGGTTGGGATTGATTGACTGCCACATTAGCTACCATATTTTGCCGTGCATAATGCGCACTTTTTTGCCTAAATTTCTGAGGGAAAAATAAGGATGCACATTACACATGGGAATACCTGGGTATAACATACTATGGGTATAATAATCCCATGTATAATGTGCACAAAAATGTGGTGTGCATTATACACGACAAAATACGATATCTGGTGGATGGGTTAATACCATCCTAGTGAATAAGCTCCACAGTGGGCTGGTAACTACCTGCTTTACATCAGTCAGAGTTTCTCAGACTTTGATGTGAATGTGAATCACATGAGGTCTTGTTAAAATGTGGATTCTGATGCAGGAGGTCTGGGGTGGGGCCAGAGATTTTGCATGTGTAACAAGGTCCAGGTGATGCTGAGCCGCCGGTCAGTGGGGCGCAACTTGGGAACCAAGGCCTTTGTGTCCTGTCTGTGTGCAATCGAGGGCAGTGTGGGGACTTTGCCAGAGTGCAGCAAACACTCCTCTCTATCCTTAATGTCCAGGAAGCTGTCTTCCCCAGAATAAACAGAAACCATGGTAACCGGGATGCATCACGTGGAGCCGGCAGCCCATCCTGCTTGGCCAGGAGAAGGGCCTGTTACCAATGTCTACCAGTGGTGGGACCACCCACAGGGACAACCTTGGCCCTCCCACCCTGCCTGAAGTAGAACTGAGAAATTCTAGAAAAATGTCTTTGTGTTTCTGTTCAACCTCGAACTTTATTAGTTAATTTTATTTTGCAGTCCTGTCCCAGAAAGCCTGTCTTGAAAGAGATAAGTTGGAGCAAACCTTCCTGTCCTCCCCGACCCTCTGTCATCTCCTGATTGACACCTGGAGGGAGTTGCCAGGACTCTGCTGGAGGCGGGCAGTGAAAGGCGGGGAGCCTGTAGAAGGGAGGTCGAGGCCAATCGACTCTGCAGTCTCCACAGACATGCAGACAGGTGGTGGCATTAATACCCCACTTTACAGAGACACTCACCCTTACCCAAGGGTCACAGTTCATAAGCGGCAGAGCTGGGGTTCGAACCAGGGTCTTCGTGCTTCAGAGCGCCTTTCCACATTGCCTTTGGCTGAACTGGGGGCTCAGCACCACTGCGGCAGGGAAGAGTGCATTTCTGGTTGAGGAGGGGAAGGCAGGAAATGATGCCAGTGGGGAAAGCACCAGATAGACCACTGGACCAGCTGTGGGACCTGGGGCCACCCACCGGACTTCTTGCTTCTGGCAATTGTTTGTTTATTTTTGGTCACTCATCCACAAGAACACATATGAAGACACGAAAGTATATCTAATACATTACAAAATTAGAGCCAAAGAAAATATAAAATTGAACAAATTCTAGGTGGGAAATGAAAACAGATAGGTTGGCTCTGGGATCTACAGTTATTGAAACTGGCCTGCAGATCTCTCTGAGCTTCCTGGTGGATAAGTGAAAAGGGAGATAGATTTACCCCATGATTTCTTCATTTGGGAGAAGACGCTTGGCAGCTTCTCATAGGAAGCACAGCCTTAACTGGCATCTGAAGCTAAAAGAAATTTCTCTCACCAGCCTCAAGGAAGTTCTCAGACCTCAGTTTCCCCAAATGTAAAAGGTGGGAGGAGACCCTGGCCCCTTGCCTCTCTGGTTGATCCTGGGGATTGTGTGGGTACGAAGTACCTGGTGCATGCCTGCTGTGTAGTGGGTGCCAGAGGGTACAGTTCTCGTCCTTCTGCCCCGGCATAACTAGTTCCTGTCAGCTTCTGGGTGAAAGCTGGAGTCAGCACAAAGTCAGCCCAAACATACCCGGCCATGCCCAGGGCACAGTTCTGCTGTCAGAACCCAGGCAGGGGGAGGGTTATGTGCTTGTCGGCAGGGGGTGGGGGGGAAGGCTGGAAGCTGCTTAGTAATAGGACAGATGCCAAAGCCAGTGGGGCACTTTGACAAAATGAAGCTGGCACATGACATGGGGCAACGCCCTACAGGGTAGTGAGGTAGGAGGGTGAGTGGGGGCCCCTTTGGTGTGGCCAACTCTGCAGTCCCATGTGAGTTCAGATTCTGGGAGGGCTGTGGGGACGGCGGGGGTGGGGGGTGATTATGGAGGGAGAAGGGAGGTGAGGCTCCGCGCATCCTCAGGTGTGCAGCGTGGTCCTGTGGTGCTCAGCATTTTCAGCGAGGGGACGCATGGGATCAAGCAACCGCCAAGTCCCCAGTGGGCATGAGGATCCCGGCGGGGCACCTTAGCAGCGCAAGGTGGCTTCACTCGCTTTTGCTTCCCTCCGGTGAGAGTTGTTTAATAGAGGCTCGTAGCTTCTCAGCGCTTACAGGTGCTGACGGGGGCATCACAATATTGTGAAATTAGGCAGCAATGCCGACTTCATTACCAGCTTACTTGGCAAGGAAGCAGCCACCTTAGTTAGCACCGATGGTTGGGTATGACAGAGCTAAAATTGAACTTGGCAATTACCGCCCGAGAGCAGTTCTCGGTGCTGTGAAAGGAAGGTTCCATGGAAATCAACCCTGGTAATCACAGGGTTTAAAATTAGTCAGTTACTATTAAGGTTGCTCTGTCAGCATATGCTTCAGGGTGTGCAGGGAAGGGGGAGGGAAACTTGGGTTTTGACTGTCTTGGGTTCCCTTGTGTTCATCTGCACTAGCCTTTTTTTAAAAAAAATGCATTAGTCACAGGAGAAAGGTTTGAGAGACCCTGGGTTAATGTCATGACGCGGGGTGGCCATTGCAATAATGGCTCGTTTTAAAGTCCTTTTCTTTTTCTTTGCGAGAGCTCACAGCTCCACCTCAGCTTCCTGATTTTCTCTAGGCTTGTGAGGGGTTTTCCACGCAACTTCATCGCGTCCCCTTCGGTTGGTGCAGGTGAAGCACTCAGCTTTTGGTCGACTCTTCCTTGTCCCAGAGGAAAGAATGGTGTGGTGTTATTGAAGGTTTCTGAGCCTGTCGTGGAATTATTTTCACTGAGCCTTGACTAGAATTTTTTTTTTTAATTTTATTTATTTATTTTTAGAGACGGGGAAGGGAAGGAGAAAGAGAGGGAGAGAAACATCAGTGTGTGGTTGCCTCTCATGCGCCCCCTACTGGGGACCTGGCCCAAAACCCAGGCGTGTGCCTGGGAATTGAATAGGTGACCCTTTGGTTTGTAGGCTGGCGTTCAATCCACTGAGCCACACCAGCCAGGACTGCCTAGAATAGTTCAACCACCTCAGAATATTGCCCCTATTTTGAAGAAAGGCAGTGAGAGGCTGGCGTGCACTTGGCTGCTGGTGTAGAGAGAGTCAGACATGAAGGAACAGCTTGCACAGATTCAGTTCTCAGTCAGCCTAGGGGTGTGCACAGGGACCTCGTGAATGGGAAGATGGAAACACAAGCCAGCTCATTGCTTTGAGCCTCTGTTTCCTCATCTGTGAAATGGGGACCCGTACTGGGAAGAGTGAAGATTCAGTGAGGTAGTCCAGGCACAGTAGAACCTCAGCACAAGTGGCTGCTGTTTCTGAGAGTGATATTTATTGTCCACCAATTTTGGGCTTGGGCCCCGAGCAGGCCCTTTCCAAATGCAATGGCTGCTTCACACAGAGACCCCGTGAGGAATTCTTAAGATAAGTCAACGCAGGCACAGAGAGGGCATACCTTTGTCCAGGTCCTCAGTGAGTAAGGAACAGGGCCAGGATTCCAGCTCAGGCAGGCTGGCACCCCAGCCCAGCTGCCGTCCTTGCCCCTCCCTCTGGGAACAGTTGAACATCCAGAAAACAGGCAGCCTGGATGAGCTGTCTCTATGGCCGAGAAGGGAGAAGCTTTAAAACACATATCTTTTCCAAACGGCTGTGGCTCCTCCACAGGAAGCTGAGTCATCTCTCTTTGTTTTGAACCATAACCAGCAAGCTGCCTCAAAGTCCAAAAAATGAAAATAAAAATAAAAAATGCCGAGTTCCGTTAGGGTGCCGTGGCCCCTCCCTGGCTTGTCCCCAGAAGGAGCTGAGCCGGGGGTCCGTGGTGCTGACAGCCCCTCTACCCAGCACTAGGCACCTTGGCCCAAATAGTGCGAAATGAAGAGACCCACGCACTGTGGCTGGCCCTGCTGCCTCAGTTACTCCACCTGCCAGGTGGGTGCACCTGCCCCAGCCCTGCCTGCCCCGTGCGGCTGGCACTCTCAGGGTGAGTGGCTCATGGTCGGGAGATGCTGCTCTATCACTGCACACCTGTGACAGCGTGGTCACAACCCCAGGATGCCTCCTTCTAGCCCGTGTGGCAGAATCACGTCCAGAATCCTCCGTCACCAGGCTCAGCTCCCACGAACTCCCTTTCCTGCACGTGGTAGCATCTAGTGATTAATGGAGAATGCAGGGACTTCCCGCACTTGTCCCATATTGCCCCACCTCTGCCTCTGAACATGCTTCCTCCTTGCTCTATATCCTCAAACTCTGCCCCTCCTTCAAATCCCAGCTTCAGTGACACTGGGGCCCACAGCTGTGGGCACTTCTCCCTTCCATCACAGTTTCTCATCTGCATACATGAGCGGGGATGTCCCTGGGGGCAAGGACGGTTCACATGTTGCCCCAGCCTATAGGAACCATGCCCTGGAGTAGGGAGTAGCCAGAGGGAAGAGAAAATGCTTGTCGAGTGAATGAATAAATGATAATTGAAGGAGTTTTACCTTCACACTTTCTCTGTGACTATCAGTTATATCTTTTACTTGTCAGAGTTTGTGGTTCCCAATGAGTGCATTTAGCATTGGGCAAGATGGGCTTCATTCTATATCAGTAAAGGCCGATCATTTTTCATGGCTGCATAGTATTCCATTGTACAGAGAGCTGTGATTTCTTTAACCAGTCCCCATCGTGGGTCTTATTTTCATTTCCATTTTCTTATAAATAATGTAGCAATGAATAAATAAATGTCCATACAAATTTACACCTAGAAAGTCTTTTCCCATCTTAAGCTGATGTAAGTAGTCATGGGTGGTTTCTTCCAGCTTTGTGTGTGTGTGTTTCCAAATCTACAGTATGTCTGAAATTTCCATCCATCTTCCTATCTCAGTGCAATATCCATGTCTCCCTCTCCTTCAGACAGGCTGCATGTGCTGGGATCTTGGCCTGGGATTTACAGGTTATGTGCACTTCCTACTCGTTGAGCATTTACTGTGTGTCAGGCTCTGTGCTAGGAGATGGGACCTGAAGGTGAACAAGACAGGTCATCTGGGCCCTCAAGGAGTTCATAGCCGCGTGAGGAAGGTAAGCAATAGACATAGAACTAAAAATCAGCAAAACAACCAACCAGAAACCATCTGCCGGAAGTGTGTGCCATGAAGGAATAACTCAGGTTGGGTGAAATCAGAGAGCCCTCTCTGGGGAGGGCGGAGATCTCTGAGCAGGAAGCAAGGCTGAAAAGAGTCGGTGGGAGGAAGGCAAGTGCGTTCCAGGCAGAGGGAACAGCACGAGAAAAGTACCGAGTCACCGAAGCAAGACTTCTTCCTTTCTGGAGCCTTTTCTAATCCCCCCGCTGCCACCTCGCACAGACATGTCGGGGGTCAGCCTTGTCTCACTTGGTCTGTGCTGTTCGCCGGGCCCTTCTCTCTGTCCGTTCGTTTATTATTGTTACAAGGTGCTCAGTAATGAGGTGGTTCCTCAGGACTCTCACTCAGTCCTGACCGCTGGCAGATCTGCGATGCTTCCTCAGCAGCGTCCGGTGTTTCTGAAATATCCAGAGAATTAAAATTGGCTCAATGTGCCTGGCACAGTGCCTGACACTTCACAGTTCACTATCCTCCGCATTTTACAGGTGAAGAAACTGAGGCGCAGGGACATGGACCAGTCCGGCAGGCAGATTTAACCTGGCAGGGTTAAACGCAGTTTTGTCTCCTTCCAAAATCTGCCCTCTCCACAAAGCTCAGGACAGTGTAGGAGGACCATAGTGCCAGCACTGTCCCAAGCCCGATCCAGCCTTGGGTAGGTGACCTTGGCCCTTGGCCGACCGACTTCAGAGGAGTGGGGATGAACCAGGGGAGGCTTTTATGTTTTTATTTTAAATTACAAATGTAATACATGCTTGTGGAAAAATTTTAAAAAATGAAACAAGAGAGAAAGAAACAGCCTCTGAAGATACCGCATTCTCCTTCACCCCAGGGGAGCCGCTCTTAACAGTTTGGAATCTTTTGTGGTGCATATCCAAACACACACAGTTACCGTTTTTATACAAATGGGATCATGCCCTTGACTTTCTCCCAGGTGGTTCCAAGAAAGCATCTACAGACCTTCCTCATTCTATCCTATTCCATAGAAGGGATGTATTTCAGTCCATCCCACCTGACCCGGTTTTAGACGCATAGCTTGCCTCTATTTCTTCTCTGTAAAAGTCTGTGGGCTTGCATTGTGCACATGAGTGCAGGTATTTCTGTGGGAAGGATGCTCAGAAGTCTAATTGCCAAATGAAAAGGCACACAAGTTTCACACGTTGACAGGTGGTACCAAATTGCCTTCTGGAAGCCTTTCCAGTTCAACACCCACTCGCAAGACGGTGGGGGCGTGGGGCAGGCTCAGAGCCACCAGCGATGCCAAGCTGGGCTGTGTGTACGGGCTGCCTCCCCTTCTGCCGCCAGAGGCTCTGAACACACGGGCCCAAACTGGGATGGAAGATGGATTTTATAAGAGAGGTTAAATAACAGGTTTTTCCATTTCACCTTACAGGAATGGGATGGAGGGTGGGGGTGCTGGGCCTTCAGCCAATAGAGGACCAAGAGTTGTCAGGAGGCTTATAAAGCTTGCTATTTCTGGCATTTTTTTCTCTTTCTCTGCTGATTATGCAGCAGAATCGCACAGAGGCTGTCGTGGGCGCGTTCTGTCGCTGCCGGGGCTTCTGTGGAATGAGACTCGGGCTCCTTCCGCTTGCAAGACGCTGGTGCATTGCAGGTGTGTTTCAGCAGAAGGTAATCAGGGGATGCCCACCACCTCCGGGGGCGGAGGTGGCCAGGCCATCGCTGTGGGGTGGGATCTGGGCTGTGCACGTTGTAGAACGAAGGTGCTTTGGAAGGTCTGGGAGGCCTGGCCTTGGCAGCTCCTTCCTGAAGGTCCAGGAGGCCTTCAGTTGTCCCTGGACAGCAGTGTCTTGATGGTAAGAGCATCATAGGTGCCTAGGATGCTCAGAAAGCATTGGGTTGTTCATTTACTCATTTATTCATTCATTCATTCACTCACCCATTCAGCATACCCTGCAGTGGGCCTGGCCAAGTGTGGGTGGGGAGTCTGGCCCACTCAGAAGCAATGATGGGGATAGCCCATGACATGGCAGGAAATTTCTGGGGTGAGGACCGGAAAGAGCACTTCAAGAAAGGAGGTATGAGGAGTAACTGGGAATGTTGCCAGGAATAAAGTTCAAGCTGCCTCTCCCATTGGATTTTGGAGTTTGTGGAATGAATAAAAATTCTCCCCATGATTTGGTGAATGCCACCTTTTCCTATTATCCATTAAGGATATTGAAAGTAACCAAGTGAGGTCGCCAGTCACCATTTTTGTGGAAGAAAAAAATGAGGAAGGACATTGCCACGTATTTGAGGAACAAACACATCCACCCATCCCAGGTGACAGATGCAGGAACCTAATATTAATGGCATTTTCCAGCTGTCCCCTGCTGGAGAGTGTCTTTGTGATGGGAGTGGTCTGTGTTGGGGGCGGGGCTTCTGACAGTGGACAGGGCTGCACCCAGCCCAGCAGGAGGCCTGACCTCTGCTGGCACTCTGATGTGTCACCGTCCTTGTTGGGGATCGGCTTTGTGCCCGTGTGTCCCAGAAATGGAAACTGCCTGCTCAGGTCTGCTTTTCCTAGCTTGGAATCTCCCAGGTGAACCGAGAGATTCCGAGAACAGGAGCTTCTGGCCCCTGTGTGTTTTCCACTTTCTCCACCCTGGGTCTCGGAGCGAGAGGCCGCAGGTCCCCAGGTCTGCTGGGAAAAAGGCTTTGGAGCTAGCCAGCCACCGAGGAAAGAGGGACTGAGTGCCCACTGGGTACCAGGGTCTGGGTCAGGTTTCAAACCTCAGCTGTGCCCCGAATACTTGGTGACATCGTTGCGAGCTTTTGAGCCTAGCAAGTGTTACCCTCCTTACCCATAAAAGGGGACGTGGATACCCACTTCCCTCTGTTGTGATGACTGTATGTGTATACACGCATGCACACACAACCTAACACTCTGTCTGATAAGAGGTAGGACCTCCGTAAAGGTTGAGGGAATGAATGAATGAACAAATGGCCCAGAACGTCCAGCTCTTCTCGGGAGGAAGATTCCATGGCTCACCTTGGGTGCGCGTGTGTGTTCTGGGGGGCCTTCCTCTTGTGCTTTTAGCTGGAGACCCCGTGTTCTGGTTCTCACCTTAGGGAGCTCGACTCTAAAGGCACAGTCTGCTTCTCAGTCCTGGCTGATGTGACTTTTCCTGCTCACTCTCATGGGCACTTGACTGGGACAGGGGTCACTAACAGGGCCTTACTGGCTATTCTTGAAACAGAACTAACTTTAGCTTACTGAATTCTGGTCACCTGCGTTGTGTTGATGGGGTCTCAGGAGAAAGGCCAGCCATTCAACCTGTGTTTTCTGAGAGCCCTGAGCTGGCCTTGCAAGGGGGGGGGTGGTCTTGAAAGGGGGGATGTGGCTGGAGTCTCACCACCCCTTCACACGCCCCTGAACTTGGTGATCAGAAGCCGAACCCAGGCTTAAGACTTAGCTTTGAGCCCTGGCTCTGTTCCTTGAGTGCTGTGTGACCTTGGCAGGTCACCTTACCTCTCTGAGCCACAGTTTCCTTGCCTACAAAATGGCAGATTGTTGGGTGGATTAAGTGGGACAAGATATAGAAAGCACATTGTTGGTGCTTACTCAATAAAGATGCCCCCACTCTTTGGGAGGGGGCCCTGGGGAGCTTTTGATAGGGCCCAGGGTGTCTGCTGGCACACAGGGTCTGGCACTCAGCAGGCACCCCTGAACATGGAAAGAATGAAGGTGCCCAGGGAGTGGGAAGCCGGAGTTACATGTGTGTCCTGCTGTGTAACTGCGTTGTGATCTTGGGCAAGTTCCTCACCTCCCTTCGTTCCTTTGGCCCCCGATTCTCTCAGAAAAGTAGTTCAGGCTGTTCCCACCAGCCTCGACTATTCTGCTCCACGTGATTTCCACGTTAGAAATCAGGGCTGTGGGTGGCACCTCCAGAGCACGGGGAGCATCATGTTTGAAAGGAGCTTCCTTTCGCGGTTAGTGGTATCTGCGAATACTTTCTTCTCCTGGCTGCCTGGTGTGCTCACAAACCAGTAATTAATGCAATTGGGAGCAGAGGTAGGGAGGCAGTTTCCTGAGGAGGCAGCTCTGACATAGCTCCCATGGCCTCAGAAGGACCCGAGGGCTTCCTGGAGCCCCCATCTCTGTCCAGCCTGGCACCTATGCCCACGTGCGGACAATCGCAAACCAAGCCCTGGCATATCATAGATGGGGGATGGATTCCAGCTTCTCCCACACCCCGGAGGCCAGTCCCCAGGGAGGGCTTGGGGTCCCCTGCTGTTGTGTGTGTTGCGATGGACCCTGGAGTGGGAATCGGGGGAGGGGGCATGGACTGGCAGACTTCACTCGCTTGATTTCCGGCTGTGGGACTTTCAGCAATGTGCCTGCCTCTCTGGGTCTTACTCTCTGTGCAGAACAGTGGAGCCTTAGGAATGGGGGAGTCGTGTAGAAAGACAGCTTTGACTGGCATGTCCCTGCCCCAGAAGGTTCATCTGGAGACAGTGGCTTTAAATGGGCCTTGTCTTCATTCACACCCCTCACCCCCAGACATGCCCTCCACCACCATGCCCGTCTCGGTAATCACCACGACTGTCCCCTCCTTGGCCCCTCTCTGCCTCACTCCCCACTGGCTCTACCTTCAGGGTACAACCATTCTCTCTCTAATTCACCTGGGTGACTACAGAGGGGAGGTGGGGGGCTCTCCCAGGCCTCCCCGACCCCACCTTCCCCCTTAAGACCTGCTCTCCCCAACAGCAGCCAGTGGGATCTCTGTGAACCACAGCCCTGCTCCAAGCCTTTTATTGGCTGTCCCAGGTAGCCTGGTGAATCTGTTTGGATACCCCCAGCATGCCCACCTGGGGGCGGGCCGAGGCACATGTTGGATTTCAGTTTCTGCAAGCCAGCCTCTGCTTCCTGCCTCCCAGGCAGAACTACTGCCCTGCCACTTTCGAAAGCCCCCTTCCCCACTGACCAAACTACCGTGCTTCTTGATGTTGCATAGGCAGCCCCTTCTGTCTAGAAGCAGGAGTTTCCTCTTTCCCCTCAAGCTCCTGCTTGTTCTTATAGACAAAGTGTGGCTAATTGCTTTTCAGAAGGCTTCTCTGATTGCCCCCTGGTCCCACCTCCACAGTCTGAGCCAGGGACTCTTACATGTGCCCACTCCATCAGTCCTGTGACACCCTTGAGGGACTAGACCTGTGTAGTATGTAGCTTTATCATCCCGCCTTCTGGAAGGCTGGAGAGCACAAAATATTTGCATGGGGAACATTAATTTAGGCAGTAAGTGCAAAGATCCTTGTGAATTACGTACCATATCTTCAGACCTAGACAGATGGGATTAGAATCCTCAGCCTGTGGTTTCATTTGGCTGTGTGATCTTGGACATGCTGCCTAACCTCTCTGAGCTTGGAGGGCCATGAGGAGTGACAAGATGACACCTATAACCAATGCCTTCTTCTTCCTCACTTGCTGGGCAGTAAATGTCTCCAAAGACACTTAGGATACTTAAATGGCCCCTCCTCTTTGCTTCAAGAAGAGCAAACCCAAAGAGGGGCCAAGCTCAGTGACCCCCCCAGTACTGTCCACAGCGGAGCCCTGCATAGAACCCCAAACAGGAGCAAAAATAGCAGCCTCGGGGCAACCGGAGATACAGAAGCCACAGGAAGAAGCCGCAGGCCGAGCGGATGTCAGCTGCTCCGAGGCCCCGCTGAGGTTCCTCCAGGGTGCAGAGTGCTCTCTCGCCACAGCATCAGATAAGGCCTCGGAAAAAGTGCTGGCTTCCTCTCTCTGGTGGGGGGTGGTAATCGCAGTGCCATCTGCGGGGTGCGCTCCAGCCCCGCTGCCTCTTTGGCTTCTCCCCGCACCCCTTGCTTGTTCTGCCCACCCTGCTGATCTCCGCCGGCACACTGCCACCCGAGGGCCTTTCCACAGGCTGTTTCTCCCCCATGTACCTGCCTGGCCCACTCCCTCACCTCCTTCTAGCCTTGGTTCAACTGTCACTTTCTTAATGAGGCCGCCCTTGACCCTGCTGTTTCACTTGCACACCCTCCACCCCAGCCCTCTGGTTCACTTCACCCGCTTTCTGTCGTTCTTAGAACCCTCTACTCTACTATGTAAGTGACTTGTTCACCACACTTCTTGTTTGTTTTCTGCCTCCAATATGAGAGGGAAGCTCCAGGGATCTCTGGTCACTGCTGTACCCCGGCGGCCTGGAGCAATGCCTAGCACCAAGTGGATGCTCAATGAGCCTTCCTTTAAGACACGATGCATGAGTGAGGGGAGAAGAGCAGGCCCAGCAGAAGAGGGGCAGGCTAGGTTTGTTTGGTTCTTGTTGTGTGCGTCTGCACACACATGGACCCATGCGTACATGTACACACATGCGGTCAGGCACTTTTGAGCCTCTGAATGTTCAGCACAGGGCCAGCCCAGGGCTAATGGTCATACAGTGCTTGTAGGAAGGACTGAGAGCAATGCCAGGTTACAGGAGACCTGTGCCCCAGGCCAAGCTCCTTGGCACGTGCAAGAGTGTTCAGCCGACAGGAGAGTAGTGGTCTGATGGGAGGGCTGGGGCTGGAGACATCAGCAGGACCTGGAGACCAGGGGGAAAATGGAGGCCTTCACCCTGAGGACAGCAGGACCTTTGAAGGGTTTTGAGCAGGGGAGCAATTTAGAGCTGGTTTAGGACGGGCTTCTCCAGGTTTGTGATTAGGTGCCAAAACCCAGTCTTTGTTCTCCTTTCTAAGAGTCAAGTCCATGGCAGGAACCCCTTGGCAATGCTTTTTACAAGGTGTCTTATGAGCCCATTACACAGATGAGAAAACTGAGTCTCACAGACCCCATCCTTCACAGGGCAGCCTGTGTAATTTTTAAAATGAAAAATCAGAGCATGTTTCTCCTCCGCAAAAACCTTCGAAGGGCTTCCTGTCTGGGATAAAACCCAAGTCCCCACGACGGCCCTCGGACCCCACATGCTTTGGCCCCTGCTCACCACTCTGATTTCCTCGTCCCACCCCTCTGCTTCCTATGCTCCAGCCACATGGTTCCCAGATGGGACCCCACATGCTTTGGCCCCTGCTCACCACTCTGATTTCCTCGTCCCACCCCTCTGCTTCCTATGCTCCAGCCACATGGTTCCCAGATGACAGCTACTTGCTCGCTGACCCCAAGGACTTGGCAGTTGCCGGTCCTTCTGCCCACAGTGCTCTGCCCCTAGTTAGCTCGTGACAGGTTCCTTCTCCTCCTTCACAGCACCCCCAGTTTAACTGCCATCTCTAAAGACAGACCTTGTCAAGCATGTTTCTCTCCATCTTCTATCTCTGCAGTCTCTTGGTTTGCTTCGTGGCATTGACCAGAATTGTAGCCGCTTTTGTGTGCTCGCTTGCCTGCCACCTGCCTCCCCTCATGGATTCTGAAGCCTGTGAGGGCTGGGGCTGTGCCTGTGCAGGCTGGGGGGAGCTCTGGGCTTGCCGGTGCTCCTGGACCTGTCTAAGGAGACAAGCGCCTGAGGAAGAGCAGCCCGATTCCTGTCTCACTGGGTCTTGGTTCAGTCCCAGTGCGTCCCACACCCCCCATAATGTGCAATGCTCTGCCTGCGTGTCAGCAGGCTGGAGGATCCACACGTGCTTGTGGAAAGGTGTCAGATCTGGGCTCGATCCCAGCTCAGCCACCTAGTAACTGTGAGACCTTGAGCAGTTTGCTTTACCTTTCTTAGCCTCAGACTCCTCATCTGTAAAATGGGCATATGGAAGGATGGTCTCTCAAGGGCCTAGCCCAGGTGTGCCCAGTCCTTGACTTAGCTCTGAACTCCCTTATCTGAAATCCAAGCGAAGTCTGAGTTCTGAAGCCCGTGTGGGTGCTGCCACTGAAGACACTCGCGGGCGATGGGAGCAGAGCCAGAAGCCTCTCGTTTCCTCTTGGTTTCTCGGCAGCCGGCATCTAAGTCACCTGGGGTTGAGTTGGGCTTTGTTGGCTGAGGGGCAGAGGTTAGAGCTTGGGCAGAATGAGCCAGGTGCATAAGCATTTTTGGTTTGATTTAAAAGGCAAAATTTTTTTTTTATGAATCATCAGAAAAAGAAATCAGAAGGAAGTGTGTGACCAAGGAGAGGAAATTAGGGTTTACGAGCGACGTGAGTCACCCCTTTTCTGACTCCCAGGGGATCCCTTGCTCTTGGCAGTTTTCATTCACCTCTGAGACTCTCAGTTCTGCATTTTGGAAAACATACCAGGGACTGTCGTGGTTTTATTCTGGCCCCAGCCCTGCTTCCCTTTCTACCACCAATGTAGATTTCTCTTTTTGAATCACTGCCATGCTGCTTTCTCCTTACCCAGGCTCTGGCTCAGAGTCCTGCTCCCTGGTCCCACCCTGGATCATCATGGTGGCTTCTGCCTGGCCTCCTAGATAGGTCCAGTTTTACCTTCCCCAACCCATTCTTTTATTTTTTAAGGTTTTATTTATTTTTAGAGAAAAGGGACGGGAGGGAGAAAGAAAGGAAGAGAAACATCAATGTGAGAGAGAAACATCCCTCAGTTGCCTCTCGAACATGCCCCAATTGGGGACCAAACCCACAGCCTTGACCAGGATTCGAACCACTGACCTTTCCGTTGGCAGGACAGTGCCCAACTAACTGAGCCAAGCTGGTCAGGGCATCAACCCATTCTTCATTCTGAAGCCAGAGGCCAGCTTCTAAAATGCAGCTCACATTCTGGGGTTCAGTCTCAACTCCCCAGTGTAGCCCTGAGCTCCGTTGGGATAGGGTTCTGCTTGCCTTTGCGTCTCAGCTCTCCCTGCCTTCCTCTCCAATGAATGAGCCCTCCTCTCCAGCTCTCTGCCTTGGCAAATGCTCTTTCTATTGCCTTCTCCCTTCCATTAGGGGCCTTCTCCCCTGACCCGGATAATTCTGTTTAGCCAGCAGGTAGATCTGCTTGGAAGCCACCCATCTCCTCTGAGTAGTCTGTAGGCCCCGATGTATGCTGGTTCCCAGGATACTTATCACCCACATTTTCATCCTGCTCCCCTCAGTTCACCATAGCCTCGGGAGGACAAAGGCTATGTCCCTTCCATCACTGGTATTCCTCCCCAGCACTCAGAACAGAAGGCTGTTTTTAAGCAAGACTGAGTGGACAGCCTTGCTTACTGGCCAGTGTGGTGAGGGGGTGACTCCTGAGGCAGTAGGCAGGGGTCTTGGGTCCTCGTCTACCCTGCTCTGTCCGGCTCTCTGCCCGAGGTGCGGGATGGAGTGGGTAGGGTCGGGGGTGGCCACCACATTGCTTTTCAGTAAACCGGGAACTGTTTTCATTGACAGCAGTGGTGGGAAATATCCCACTTTCATTATAATATGTGTATTTTATGGACCTTTCTCCCTTTGTCATCAAATCAAGTGCTTATTTTTTTCTATGTGTTTGTTTCTGGGTAGATCGCCTCCCGTGTGACTTTCCTGCTCGTGTGCCATGCCTTTTTGTCTTTCCACATCTTGCTGTCGCTTTAATCTGCCTGAGCCATTTCTACAGCGTATTTATTCACTGTCTCATAGTTGGTGCTATTTTCTTAAGCTGATGTCCTTTTCATTTTGGTTTTATTATTCTTCCTTCTGCAGAAGATATTAACGCATATATATTGGAATCTGTCAATCTCCCTTCCTCTGTGATTGCTTCGAGGGCTGAGGAAGTTACCCCGCCACCGCACATCTGATAAACATTCTGTTCTGTTTTCTGATATTTCCCTAAAACATGACTTTTTAATCTTAACTCTTTAATCTGTTTCGCGTACATTCTGGTGGGCGGCTTGCCGTGGGTATCTAGCTCAGTGTTCCTGAGTAGGAACAGGCTAACCCTGCTACCCCCGTTCTGTTTATTAAATCGTTGGTCTGTGTCTCTTTGTTTCCAAAAGGAGAGACCAAACAGGGTGGTTGTGCGAGCGTGAGCTGGCACGGCTAAGATTTTGGCGCTGTCTAGCTGTGTGACCCTGGAGCCCGTTGCTTGAACTGAACTTTTCATCTCTATTAAACGGTGTCGTCATACCTCCCTCATAGGCTTATGGCAAAGACTGAGATGATGTAAAGCGTGTCACATGCCACTGGGCGTGTGGTAAGTGCCCTCCTTAACCGTGGCACGTTTCCATACATGGCGGGGTCGAATTCTACACTTTCTCTTCTGTCTCCCTGACTTCGGGTTCTCCTTTGACGTCACTGCCACACGGCTTGAATCATTTCATTGTTGGTTCACAGAACGTTTTGCTCTCTGGCCACACTAGGCACCCCACCGTGACTCAGACTCTGACCGGTTTTTTTCCCCACTGGATGTTGAATCCACCCCCAGCCCCCATCCACCCTGTACTGTAGCCCCATTCCTTCCCCAAACACACAGGCCAGTTTGCTCACCCTCCCAGCTGCCTAGCCTTTGCTCACTCTGGCCCCTCTACCCAGCAGGTGTGCACAATTGCTCTTGCCTGGCCTATCGCTACCTAGTACTATGTCACCCTCGTGTGTCATCAGTGCTGACACCTATACTCCCTGTGGACCCCAGGCTTCCCTGGGGATCTGTTCTGTGTCCCTGGTCCCTTCAGAGACTGACAAGTAGCCGAGTATGTCATAGGAGGGCCAGGTCAGGGCTTAGCGAAGGCAGGGATGTTCTCCATGTCCTTGCGCTGAATCTGGCTTCTTCTGAGGGCACAAGCTCAGAGGACCTGGTAACGTGGTGGCCACACCCTTGGCGTGCTGTTGTCGGTAACTGTGGGCCGTCTACCAGCCCCGGCCTCGGCTCCCACAGTGGGGTCATGAGAAGGTCTCTAAGGCCCTATCAGCCTGAGTTCCTATGACTTATCTTACATTTGGTGCCTCCACAGCACAGGCAGCAAACACAAGGCCCGTGGCCTAAACGCAGCCCTCCCCCTTGTTTTATCTGGCCCGGCACCTTGTTTCTACCCAGCAGCAGCACTGAGCTCTTGCTTAACTGTTAAGGAGCAGTTACATTTATACAGTCCTAAAGTTACATTTGGTCCTTTGAAGGCAACCGTGAGGCTGATGTGGCCTCCAGTGAAAATGAGTTTGACACCCCTGCTCAATAGTAAAGATGAACTAGAAGACCTCATTGGCATCTGCTGGGCCTTGGATCATGGTTTGCTCTCGATCTGTTTCCTGGGGAGAAAAGTCTGTTAGAACAGAGCCCTACACCCTACCCCACTGCCCTCTTGGCTGCTGAGCTGCAGGGTGCCCAGGGAGAGCCCAGACCTGGGGCAGAGAGGTTTGACAGTCACAAACAGAGAGCAGCTGGGGTGAAAGGGGGGCCCATCCTTTCCAGGGCACCTTGGTGTGCCTGCACACTGCCAGACACTACATACAACCCCAATAGTTCCACCCCCTTCTTACAGGAGAGGGGTCAGAGCACCAGAGAGTGGGACCCCCTACCACAGCCACACAGCGGCTACAAGTGTGGAGCCTGGGCGTGAACCCAGGTCTGTGGGTTTCCAGAACTGCCCCAGTGTCCTCTAGGCTCCCAAGTCCAAGGCCGGTTTTAACACAGGGCTGAAGAGCATAGCTGCCGTGTTTACAAATATTTCCCGTGTTATCTGGTACTGACAGAAGGAAGTGAACGTGGTACTTTGTCTGTGTTAGGTTTTGGGGTTAGATGCAAAAATAACAAGTTCAGATGACCTAGAAAACCTTTCTAGGTCAAATTACACGTTCAAAAGGTTTTTTTTTTCCTTTTCTCTTCTTTTTTAACCGCCCCACGATTGAACGCTGTTGTTGACATATTTCCCTTCCAACAATACAAGCCCTTTGTGGCGTGATTGAGGCTTGTTTTGTGGCGCTGGGGAGAAAATATCTTCCAGATCATCTGCTGCTCATTGTCCCAGCCACACTCGCTCCCTTCCCACCCCCACGTCACCACAGTCTTACCCAGCATACGCTCGCGTGGCTGTTAGTTAATTGTCTTTGGCAAGGATCTGTTGTGGGACTTGTTCCCAACTGCTCGGAGGGGAGACAACTGTCAGGCACCACTACGAGCGGCGCCAGATGACCCGAAGCTCTGGACCACGGACCACTGACCACAGCCGAGCCTCTGTGTCTTTGTGAGGCGGCAGGGCCAGACCACAGGAGTGGCATGGCCTCGGCGTTAGCGCCTGGGCTCGGGAGTTCCAGTTCCTGGGTTTGAATCCTGGCTCCACCACGTACTAGCAGTGTGACCTTGGGCAACCCACACAACCTTGCTTGTCCTCAGTTTCCTCGTCGGTAAAACGGGAGCGTAGGAGTGTAAGTTACCTCAGAGGGTGGTGAGGATTACGAGTTAAAAATTTGTAAATGAACTAAGAGAGTGCCTGGCTTATGGCAAGCACTGTGGAAGTGCTGTCCTGTTAGAGTAAGTGATCCTAGCCATAGGGGATGCGGCCACAAGTCACCCAGATCTCTTCCCGAGTGAGACTCACGTTCCGCCAGCTGTTGAGAATGGTGGCTGCAGCCCGGCTCACAGCTGAGTCTCTCCCTGGGTGTGGGCCTTGGTAGAAGGAGGGGTTATCAGTCACCCTCCCCCAGGCAGCCGGCCTGTGACGACTGCCCACTGGGAATGCAGTGGCCGGGCTGCCTGCCGCAATTTGGGTCTTCACTGCAGCGCCATCCCAGCTCCAGACTCGGGACCGGCTGAGGCTTCATATGGCACCTTGTCACAGCTCACCTTGTCCGTCTGCCCGGTGCTGCTTCCTCACTGTCCCATGGGGCTCCCCAGGGAACTCCTGCCTCACTCGCAGGGTGTGCTTCCCGGGATCCTGCCCTAAAGCCACAGGTGATCACAAGATGCTGGATTGGTCTAGATGTCCATTTAAAAACACATGTTCCTTTCACTTGCTTGTGTTTCCAGAAGCTCTTTGAGGTGTACCCTGAGGGGTTCAAATAGTCCCTGTGCCCCCTTCTCTGGGGGTGCCATGTATGCATGATACACGTGCCTTGGTGAGCTCCCTCCTCTGGACAATCCTGACCAGACGTGTGCGGGCAGGTGTGGCTTCAGGACCACTGTCCAAATAGGAAGAGGAAGGTCCAGTTCCTGGAGAAACCACAAAACTTTAAACTGACCGAACGCTGTGGGGCCAGTAGAGCCTTGCGCATTCAACCTGTCCACATACAGATGAGGAAACTGAGGCCCAGAGACAGGAAGGCCTTGTTCAAGCCATGCAGGGAGCGAGTGCCTCTCTTCAGCTTCTGGAAGGGGACATGGTAGGACAGGCTGGTCTTAGAAGTGGACATGGGGCAGCTGGTTATGGTGTTATGGTCCAGTCACTGCTTTTGTAGATTCTCCCGAGCAGAGGGGCAGCCCCTCTGGTCTGGGAGTGGGTGTCAGCCGTGGCTTCCTGGAGGGGGACGGCAGCTGCAAGGAAAGGAAGGAAAAGGCCAGTTCAGTGCAGAGTGCAGAGCTGTAAGGCCTAGATGTGTGTGTGGGGGGGGCGGGGGGTGCATGGCGCTGGAGACATCTCAGAAATGTAGAGCAGGGGATGGGCATGGGAGGCCAGACTGGACGGCCAGGTCAGTAGGGCGCAGGTCCACACGTGCTTTGAATGCCACAGGAAGGAATTTGGACTTCTCCCCAGTAGGGAAATTGGGGCTTGAAGGAGAGGAACCTGACAGGACAGAACCAGACAGGGGCCTTTTCTGTCGTGATCCCCACTGGCCCCTCACTGTGTGATCAAGTCTGTGCTCAGTAAATAGTTGTGGAATGAGTGAATGAATGAATGAATGAATGAGGAATAGAAGATTGTTCTGGGGAAAGATGGCTTCATCTCCAGTGCGGGTGGGGGCAGATGGGAGCAGGGAAGAGCCCTAAGGCTTTGAAGAAGCTAGCTCCCAGGGAGAGTGGGTACATTGTTCAGAGCTGGGAGTGTGGGTCCCTGTCCTCTCTCCTTCCCGCCCTAGAGAGTCCCACTGGTGCCAGTTAGATGAGACTCTGGGCAACTGGGGGTGCAGGTGGGACCAGTTGAGGACACATGCATTGGCATCTCCTGCAGCAGAAGCCAGGTGGTAAAAGTTCGGTAGAGTCGGGAGCCCAATCTGACAGGGTCCTGGCCCTGCCTGTGGCCCGCCTCCTCGACCACGCCCTGACCCACTTCCCGGCCCCAGCTCCCTCCAGCACAGGCAGCGTCTGCAGCCCCCTCGGAACCATTCCTCCTCAGAGCGGCCAAATGAAAATGTTTGTTGAAAACAACATGTGCATAATTAAAGCTTAATGAGCGCTTGTCTGTTTGGAATGTGCAATTAGATTTATAATCGGGGATGGGAGTGAGCTCCAAATGGCTTTCAATGGAACCGAGAGAGGATAATTTTTGCCATAAATCTGCGGTAACATGGACTCTGTGTAAGCTACCATCAATGGCAGAGGCACAGGCGTGCCAGGCGGCCATGCGATGCCCACTGGGCCGACCTGCCCATCAGGCCCTTTTGCAGCTGCAGCTGGATCACGCCCTGTGCTGGGACCCACCACTGGTCTTCGAGGTGTGTCTGCCCTGGACTGGGGCTGGAGGTCCCGGCTGCAGTCTGTGAGCTCTGTCATGCGGGCTGACTCTCGGGAGATGGGGCGCGGTGCTGGGGGACGTGGCCAGGTGAGGAAGCCTGCACTGCGACCCCCTGGGCTGGGTTGTGGCTCCCTATTTTGTTCTCTGCTGGATCCTAGCACTCAGAACTCAGTGAACTTTGTTGAATGAGTGAAAGTCTCTGTACAAGACTCTTGCTTTGAACGAGACACTCTACCTCTACGGGCCTCCATTTCCTGGTATCTCTCGGGTGAATTGGATTGAGCTATTGCTGCTGTGGGCTCTTCTGTCTCCAGGGTTCTGGGTCTGGAGCAGAGGGTGGCTCGGGCAGCATCTCGATCAGCACAGTCTAGCAGAAATATAATGCAAATTACATATTTAATTTTAAATTCTCTAGTAGCCACATTTTAAAAAGTAAAAAGAAACAGGTAAAATTCATTTTAATAATATACTTTACTTACCCCCCATAACCAAAATCTTACCATTTCAGAATATAGTCGATAGCAATAGACTGAGGAAGCATTTTACATTCTTTGTGTTGTTGTTGCTCGTCTTTGGGACCGGTACATGTTTTACACTCACTACACATCTCAGTTTGGGCTAGCCCTGTTCTAAGTGCTCGCTCGAAGCCACATGTGTCAGTGGCCATCGTACTGGATGGCACGTGTCTGGAAGGAGCATATTCTGAGGCAGGTGGGAGGGCTCTGCTTTCTCGTCTGTAATCTGGGGGCAGCGATGCCCATATCCCTGAGGAGCCAGGTGCCTGGTGGCACTCCACCACCAGAGCTGCAGTGATTACTGGCTTTTACACGGCCTCTTGATGTTTTTCCTTGATTAAAACAAGTGGCACCATTCCAACCAGCTCTCCTCAGCAACGGGGAAGAGGGTCCTGCCGCGGCCACAGCTTTGGGTTTGTACACGAGGCATGCTCCCAGCCCCTCTGGCAGGCCGTGCCCAAGATGTTGTCCCCTCACTGGTACACAAGTTCCCAGGCCCAGAGTTGTGATGTCACCAGCTTACAAATGGTGGACGTGAGAAGCCAGTGTGGGCTTTTGAGGGACCAGCAGCCTGGACGGCAGACTCTGCTTGGGCACATCCTGGCTGTGTGGCCCTGGGCAGATCCCCGAACCTCTCTGGTCCTCAATCATCATACTGGATTGTATGTCTTAGCAGGTAGAATAAGAATGTGTGTTATGCCTGGCAAAGCAGGATGACCAATAAAGAGAAAGACTCTTTGAGTGGGGGAAGAAATAGATATTTGATATTTCAGGAAGAAAGCGTGAGAGTCATCACCGTGGGAAAAATCAGCCCTAACTGGATTCTCTTATGAAGATTTTAATGTATGAATTTTATTTCAAATTACATATGGCGGCTAGAGGCATCAGGGGTCTTTCCCACACTTAGGACCTTAAAAGTTTGCATGGAGCCCCACTCAATTTCTTCATCTACAGAAGAGAGGCAATGATAGCACCCTGGTAGGGTTGTTGAGAGGATTAAGTAAGAGCATAAGTAATAGCTAACGATTATGAAGTGCCTTCTCTGTACCAGGTAATGTTTTGGCACTTTCTCTATATTAACTTATTTAATCCAAATGGTAGTCATACCCATCTTTCCAGGTGAGAAACCTGAGGCACAGTAGCTTAGCTAAAAAGTCTCACAGCTTGAAAAGAAAGCCAGGGATTTGAACTCAGGAAGCCTGACGTCAGGGCCCATGTTTGTAACCACTGTGCTACCACCCTTCTGTAGGTGGTAGTGAGCCTGGGGCTCCATCCCTGTCCCGGTCCCTCTGTGCGGTGCCTCTCTGCCCCCCTCCCCCAGCATCTCCTGGTCCTGATGTGCATCTCTCAGAGAGACTTCCACCTAAAACCGCACTCTCGGCAGGGCCCAGGGTGCAGCTGCTGCATTCGCTGCCTCTGTCTTTTGAACCGTGTTTTATCTGTGCAGAGTGAGTGTTCTCACGGCCCGATGTGGGGGCTGGAGGGAGCAGTGTATGTGGCTTTGATTGTTTCCTCTTTAGATCTTCATGAGGCTCCTGTCACGGTGCCTGTGACGGGATGGGCGGAGGGCCGTGCGTTCTTGGTCTTTGATCTGTGTCTGTGCAGAGGGGAGGGGCGGCAACTTCTACAGAACAACTGTTCCTTTTATGTTTGGCATCAAGTCCAGGTTTATAACGGACTTGGTGGTTTTGGGCAGTCTTCCCACCCACCGGAGCCTTGCCTTGCCTGTCTCCAAAATGGGTCTCTGGCCATGCAACCTTGGGATTTCTGGGAGGGTTCCAATGAGACCTCAGACACAGCTCTGGGATGAGGTCTGGTATACAGCAGGTGCTCACAGCAGCCTTGGATGCCATGTTTCCTGCGCTTCACCTGGCCAGCTCCTGGGTGTCCTCCAAGCTCCATCATGGAGCTTCCAAGCCACCTTTGCCAGATGCCTCTCCTGTAAGACCCTCCCTGCTTCTACTTTCCTGTGACAACCTTGTCCCACCATGGTCACATTTGTCAAAGAGGCCGTCACTCAAAATTGAAACAAGATGCTGAATTCATTGCTGTGCTTTGCCAAGTGAGTCTCTCCAAATCAAACAGGGGCTGATCTTTGTAGGGTTTGGGGAAGCATGGAATCCTGGGATGCGAGGGCTTCAGAAGGCTGGCTGACCCCTGGCGGCGGACCTCTGGCTATTGGAGTTAAGACTGTTGCTGATCACTTGACTTTAAGAGGCTGGGTGAACGCGAGGCTCTCACTGACTAATTGGGGCAGGCTTCACACAAGTGTTGTGGTTACTTGTTCCTCCATTGGGACTATGGGCAAAGAATGGCCGGTCTTCCTTTCTCAGACTTGGAACTCAGGAACGTTTTATCCTCCTGGGCTTCTCTGAAGGACAGGAGGCTCCTTGATGGCAGGGCCTGTGTTGTAGTCAGCGCAGTGTGCCTGGTGTCAGCACCAATGGCAGCATAGGGTAAGCACTCGCTAGATAGAGTCAATGAACAATGCCTGTTGTCCCCTCGGTGACCTCACATTCCCTTTGCTTTTACCACTTTCCACTGCCTGGTGACAAGCTTTATTTATTGTAAATCCCCAGTGGTTGGGAACGTGTCACTAAGCGCATTGTAGGGGCTCAGTACCTGATACAACAAGATCACCAATTGATTTCATATTGCTCCAGGCCTCAGACCCAGGACCGAGAGTAGGAATGAGTGAGGGGAAGACATGGGAGGGACGGGGTCAAGGTGAAAGAGCTGACTTTGAACAGGAGGGGGACACTTTCCCTTTTCAGACTAAAGGAAAGAGGTCAGGGTAGGTGTGATGTCATGCGGGGAAGGGCAGAGAGAGGGGGTGGAGGGGCTCAGTGGCCGAGGAGACATGGTCCTCCACTAGACAGAGGGGGAGTGTGATTGATGAGGGGATAAGAGTTTAGCATATAATAACAATAATAGATAATACATATTAAGCACCTGTCAAAAATTATTACCATTATTAAACATTATGTTCCAGATATTACTTCATATCTAATATCTGATAACAGATATAAAAAACTTTATGAGGTAGGAATTAATAACTGCCATCATCACCATTTTATAGGTGAGGAAATTAAGGCAAAGAGAAGTTAAATTCAAGGTCATACGCGGCTGGTAACTAGTGGGACCAATACTCTGATTCAGCAATCAATGGTCTTGCCCAGGATATCACATTACATGTGGAAGTTGAATTTAGTCCAAAGCTAATTTGGGATGGAGGCCTGAAGTTTGGGCCCAAGAGTATGGGTTTAGAGAAGCAAGCAAGACTGTTAAGAGTGGAGTACATTGCCAGGGAGAAAAAAAAAAAGACCTAGGAAGAGTTAGATTTCAGTGGGTTGAGGAAGAAGGGAGGAAGGGGCGCTCCAGGCTGATGATGGGACAGTGTGTGCAAAGGCAGGGGTGCTGGGTGTTCCTGCAATATTGGGGATGCTGTGGGAGTTGAGAGCCAGGGCTGGTTGTCATGGAGCGTCCTGGATGCCAGGGTCTATGATGTGGAGCCGCTGCAGGGTTTTGATCTGAGCAGCAGAGTGATTGCCAAAATATCACTAGTGAGAGCCAGGATGGAAGATGGACTGGGTTGGGGGAAGCTGAACAGAAATCTTCTGCAGATGGTTGGATCAGGAGGGTATAGAAGGGAAGGGGCCTAGGGTCACCCTGGGGGTACTGACTGTGGCACTGCGTGGAAGGTGACACCTTCTCTTATGATGGTGGGGCACTGGAGAATGAGCAGGGCTAGACATATGCCATGAGTTCAGTGGTGGGTGTGCTGAATTTAGGGTGCTCACAGACCAAATGGGGGAGATGACCAGGGGAACACTGTATATTGGAATTTAGAGGTGACTTGGCTAAAGATGAACATTTGAGAGTCAGCGAGATGTTGTAACCCCGAGAAACCATGACTTTGCCCAGAAAAAGCATGAGTAGAGTTAGAAGGAAATATCAGACCTACTTACCTACCCACCAATTTATCCTACCCACCCATTTGACCCATTTCACTCACCCAGGCATCCCATCTATCAGGCATTGACCCAGGCATCACCCCCCCACCCCAACCATCTACTTGATTGTCTCACCCACCATCTCAATCATCTTCCTATCCACCTGTCTCTCTGTGCTCTCCCAGCCCTCCCATCTCATCCATCCATGCATCCCACCTGTCCAACCCACACGTCCCTTCACCCCTTCATTCCACCTACCCATCTCACCTTCTGATTCCATCTATCCAGCCATGGTGTCATCTGTTTATCCTCTTACCAACCCATCTTTTCCATTCATCCCCCAAACCACTCATCTTCCCATCCATCTATCCATCCTCCCTTTCTTCCATCCATTTATCCACCCACTTACCACCTTTGCTCATCCCACAGATATTTAATTTATACCTATTATGAGTAAGTGATTCTGTGGCTCATGAGAATGAGGAAACTGAGGCTTCCAGCAGTTAAGGGGCTTGCCCAAGGGGGTCAGATAGAGCGAGCAGCGTTTGACTAAGATCAGAGCTCCTCACCTTTCCCCTTGGCTGCCTATTTGCTAAGTTTCCCTAAAGATAAGAAAGGAGCCCTGGCTGGTGTGGCTCAGTGGATTGAGTGCGGGCCCGTGAACCAAAGGGTCACTGGCTCGATTCCCAGTCAGGGCACATGCCTGGGTTGTGAGTCAGGTCCCCAGTAGGGGGGCGTGCAAGCAGAAACCACACATTGATGTTTCTCTCCTTCTCTTTCTCCCTCCCTTCCCCTCTCTCTAAAAATAAATAAATAAAGTCTTTTTTAAAAAGATAAAAAAGGATCTGGGGTCGGGGGGCTGTTGAAATAGGGGCAAGGAGCCCCTCCGGCCAAGCGGACCACATAGCATGGGGAACAACAGCCCCTTTAGAAGCCTGTGTGAACTGAGTCCCCGGTGGCCGTCACGAAAGGGTTATCCCCACACATTCGATGCTTGCAAAAATGTGAGTTCTTTCAGATTCCAAAACTCATTTCCATGACAAAACTCTTGGGAAGAGAAGATGAAGGCCTGGCTTTTGCAGAACAATCTTCCAGCTGTAATGAGGACCGAAGATGGCGATGGGAAAAGGAATTATAATTAGAATATGAAATGGGGAAAATTAATCTATTCCAGTCAGTGGTAAGAGGATGTTCTGGCGTTTCATGGAAATTCTTAGGCCGTTGTTTCCCCTACATTTTTATTTTCACGTTTTAAAGCATACGGAAGGTTGTGTGGTGTGAAAGAAGATTTTTGACGGGGGGACTGATGAGTCGTGAACTGGGCACAGCATTTGAGTTCATGAGCATCTTTTGCTTTGTATGTCTCGACGGGCTCTTGCCGTGTTATGTTTGTGTGTGAGTGGATGTGAGTTACATTTACACAGTTTCAGGTGGCATATCGATACACCCCTGGGCCTCCTTTCCATTCTCCGTGTATGCATGCTGTGTGTATTGTGTAGCCGGGCCCGTAAAGGGGCTATGATATGTGCCTACTCATGCTCGTGCTGTGGTCACACTTGTTTGCATCGGTTGGTGCAACCCATGGATGTGGTACGTGTGTGACCGAGCGCTGTCTTGAATGCTGTGTTGTGTGCGACATGGGGCCCCACTGGTTTGTGGTGTGTGTGTGGTCGCCATGCCTGGGCACACTGCATGTGTCATATATCTTTGCGGTCACATACGCTCTCAGCACTCATTATGCAGTGGGTGTTGATGTGGGCATTTCAATCTTGTCTGTGCACACGGAGAAGGAGGTGGCCCTGCTGAGGCGCAGCGCAGAGGCTGGCTTAGTGACATCTCCCCTTGGTCTGTAAGTTCTTTCCTCCAGAAAGGACCCTTCAAGAGGAGGGCTAAGGGGAAGCCCCAGGCCTTAGTGCCCTGGAAGCTACCCCAGGGGCAGCCTGGAAGCCCTCAGGGTGCCCCTCTCTCCCTCCTTTCTTCCCCGCTCCAAGGGCTCTCATGCAGTGGAACTCTAGACAGAGGTGGGCAGAGAGCAGATGCCCCTGCCACCTCAGGGGTTCGGTTCGCGGCTGCTCAATAGCCAGATCCCGAGCCCACTGTGCTCCCAGGGCCTGACCAGGCACCCAGGGGTAACCGAACAGAGGCTGGCCCAGGCCCGGCCTTGAGAACTGCCTCCAGCTTCTCAGGTACCTCCTTGAAAGCAGGAGACAAGCTTTACTCCTGCATGTGGCAGCTCTCTCTTGGTTGAATGGACGACTGAAGGCAGAATCCCCCTGGAGGCAGGCTCTGGTGACGTCAGGGGGACCCACCGCCCGACCCCGCTCCTACCCCCAGCACACACACATCAAAATGCAGGGTCTCTTTCCTCACGTCCCCCACGCCATTCCCTACTGCTCACTGCAGAGAAGCCCTCCCTCCCCAAACCACTAACACGTACGCATCAAACATCTATTATGTGCCTGTATTGATTATACAGAGTGGGGTGCAGCAAAGCCTTGGTCCCCGCTGTCACGGAGCTCACAGCCAGGAGACCAAGCTGAAGAGGCAAATAGACCCTTCGGAAGCCTAGCCTCTCCCTAATTGTGCCACCCCGGGCAACTGCTGGTCCTCTCGACCAACGTCCTTGGTTTTCAGCAGGGAAAATCATTCCTGCTTCTTTGGGCTGTTGTGAGGTTTAAATGAGCTCTTGTACTTACAGAAAGTATTTTCAGTGCCGGATATAGTTATTCACCCATCCGCCAGGTATTTGTTGAGTGCCCGCTGTGTGCATTGGGGGCGGGGGGGAGTGCACAGCGCCCCTCCTTTCCTGGTGGCTCTGTTCTAGCCAGCATTGAATAAGTAGGCTATGACACAGGGCTTTGGGGACATCTTTCCCTTTCCTCCCTTGATACATGTGTGCTCCCATATTTTAACCCACATCGTACTGTTTGATTATTACGGCTCTATCAGATGTTTCAAAGCCCTGGTTGAACTTCATCTTCCTCTGTTTCAATCATTCTTTCTTTTTGAACATACTTACAAATTATGTGTGGTTTTTGTCCCTAAGCTTCACTTCTATCAAAGTAATACATGGCCATGATGCCGTGTCAGGTAGTGCCCAGGAGCTTTTGTTGGAAGCTCCCTGCCCTGCCCATTTCGTTGTCCCGTTCCTGATGCTAGCCCGTGTCAGGCACTGGGGAATTTGGAGATGACCAGGACACTGTTCCAGCCTCTGTGTTGTTCCCACACGGGGCAGAAGACAGGCATGGAGACAACCTAAGTTGTAAGCCAGAGGAGGAGACAGCATGGCAGGCCTCCTGGAGGAGGTGGTCTCTGAACGAGGTCTGGTGTGCAGTGTGGTGGACGGAGCCTTGCGTTTGAGGGTCAGTGGCCAGATCCTAGCCATGACATAGCCTTGTCTTTTGCTAATGCCACAGTGAGTGAAGGATTCTGCCTGTCCCTGTCCTAGGTCTTGGGTGAGGCCTCTGGTGGGAAGACCTGAAAAGCCCTGTAAAGACAATGTGAATGGTGTGGTGCTGGCCCCACCCATCCACCCATCCATCCAAGAGCATTTATTGAATATCTAGTCTGTGCCAGGCACTATTTTAGGTGCTTGGGAGCCTCCATTTTAGTGGGGGGAGCATCCAATGATAAGCCATGAACTTGGTAAATTATATGGATGGTAGAAGGTAAAGCGGGCTACGGAGTAAAGAACAAGGAAGAGCAGGGTAGCCAGGGGCCTGGGAATCGTGGTGGTGAGGGTGGGCTCTCAGGGCCTACAGAGGTGGGAGGCTGGCATCTGGGCCGAGCCCCTCTGAGTGAAGTGGATCTGGGTGAACGGACATCTTGTGCCTGATTGTGGGGTGTGGATCTTCACAGCTTCCATGAGGGCGGCTTGGCCATGTCTATCAAAGGTACAAGTCCACGCACAGCTGGAGCCCGCAAGTTTACAGACTAATCTAACCGTGAACTCACACCCCTGTGCCATGATGGATGCACAAAACTACTCACAGAGCAATGCTGGGACACCTCAGCTGCCCACATGCTCAACTGGTTCCTTACACATGTTACGTCCATCCTGTGGGACACTAGGTACCGGAAGACAGAATCATGTCCTAATATAAAAGGCTTTCCCAGATGTGTTGCTAGAAGAAGAATAAGGTACAAAACAGTGTGTATAACATGCTGTCATTTATGTGAAAGAAATGACTATAAAATGTATATACACAGACCGTCTCTGAAAGGGTCTAAAGGAAGCTGGAAGACACAGCAATTGCCTCTGGAGAGGGGCCATGGATGTCTGGGAGGTGGGGTGGGAAGGGATTTTTCACTCTGTTGCTTTTGTACTTTGGGAATTTTGAACTCTGTACATATAGCCTAAAAAATTTTTTTTTAATTTTCAATTAAAATGACCAGCTGCCGTGGGTGCCCCGACCAGATCCATGCACTAGGATTAGCACAGCCACCTCCCACCTGCTGTGAGCACTGGCCACACATGGCTCACAGCTGGCAGGACTCTCCCGAGAGCTGTCCTTGGTCAAATGGGGGCTGCCCTGCTCAGAAGTTATGTCTCCCCGCCGACCCCCTCACATTTGACCAAGCCAGACAAAAGGCCGGCCCCTTGCTTCGCGCGGGGACTTCTCCGTGGTGCAGTTCACGCCCAGAGCTCCCCGTGGGATCAGGCTGTGACAAGTCTCCGGCAGAGACCACATCCCTGCTTAGCTCCTGCCACTGCCCTGTCCCGTGTCCCTCCCTCCCTGTAAGGTTGTCCCTAAAGAGTACTTCTCAGAACTCATCACATGCATCTGAATTCTTGACTCAGCCCTGCTTCTAGGGAACCTGATCCAAGTCGCCTGTCTTCAGGGAAGGGAACAACCTGGAGTTGGGCCAAGTGCTCTACCTGTGTCAGTGTAACATCTTGTGGAGAGGGGACTCTGTCATTAGCCCTGTCTGACAGATGAGGAACCTCAGAAGTCCCATCACCGGCTCAAGAACACACTTCAGGGAAAAGGACGGCTAGTGCCCCAGAGCCCACGTTTCTGCCCTCCCACCCGCTCCCTCTCACACAGAAATCTTTCTGACTCCAGACTTGGCAGCACCTTGGAACACAGGACTGTAGTCCCTGTACACGGTTTCTACAGTCCTCACTGCCTGTGGCCAGGGGTGGCCTAAGGGGCAAATGTGAGGGGCAAAGCCACTTAGGATGGTGAGACCTGGAGGGCACATCCAGGGTTGGCTGTCATGACCCTGAAGCTCTGGAGATCTCAGCCTCCCTCCATCACACAGAATCCCAACTCTAGCTGACAGCCTGATGTCTTTTTGGCCAAGAGAGATATTTGCATACTTCCAGCAATGGGGAGCTCAGTATCTGACAAGGCAGGGTGCCACACCTATGGACAATGTATAAAGGGCAGAAAGGTTTTCCCTGCTTCATCCTAAGTATGATGGATGACCCTCACCCTCAGGGAGGGAGGCTGCTCCTCCACCCTGGAGGGAGCCCCACCGAAATGGGGACTTAGGCCTCCTGGGCTCTGTCCTTGCTTCTCCTTTCCCTTCGGTGCATTCAGTCCCCTAACCCCTCTGGCTTCTTCTCCTGGGCCTTCCTGAGCACGTGTTATTCAGAGCTTCTCCTCTCTCTCTCTCTCTGTTCCAGTTTGATGGTGACAGTGCCTACGGGGGGATGAGTGACGGAAACCCAGAGCTCCTATCAGCCAGCCAGGTGGGTGCCCCGTCCTTTCTGAGTGTGTCGGTGGGAGGTGGGGTCTAGCCTTGGGCTGGCTGGAGCCAAGCTGCTTCTGGGGTCAGCGTGGGAGGGGTGCAGAGTCGGGCGCACAGCCCATCACTCTCCTCTTTCAGAATGATCAAGAATATCAGTTGAATTCCCTTAAAGGAGACAATCAAACTAGGACTACAGTGTTTCCTGTAAATCATCTGCCTGGCTACTGTCAGCTTAAAGGGGCATCGTTAAAAACAGGATGCACTCCAGTTGTGTGGTGCACGTTCCCCGTGTATGGGGTGGGGAGGGGAGACTTTCAGCAGCAGTGAGGAGAGATGTCACATGCTTCCTGGTGCTGCCTGTCTCTTGCTACCACACAGCACCCGTGGGGACATGCACTGGTATGGAGGCAACCCTGTGCAGTGCTAAGATGTGCAGGGCTCTCCTGCTGATACCACTGTGGTGGGTTGTGGACGTGGCCATCCTCTCCAGTGGAGAAGCAGGCCAGTCATCTCGGGGCATGGCTGCCCTGCCCCCAGCCCCAGCCCGGCCCTCTGGGAGTCCCAGAGGTCAGCTGGAGTCTGATTTTCCTCTGAGAGCCTGGTCTGCAAAAATTAAGGTTTCTTTCAGCTGGGAGCATCCTCATTATACACTGTAACACCAGGGAAGGTCCTCATCACAGGCCAGGGGGCGGGGCAGGGTCCTCACTGCAGGCTGTGGCAGCCTGGAGGATGGTTCCCTAAGGCATTGGGTGCCTGTGGGGTGGCAGCAGCTCCGGGTGCTGGATGGAGAGCCAAGGAGTTTCCAAGCTGCTGAGAAACTTGGGGAGGGGGGAGACATGCCTGTCCCTGGAGTCGACCTCTGCACTCTGTCTATGCAGCCATGGTGGTCCAAGTTGGGAGGCTGAGGTCACACCCAGTGTTTTCCAAGTGGGGAAACAGAGGCCTATTACTTCAAACATTTGTGTGTCCTACTATGCGGCAGGTCCCGTGAGGGACATAGATGAGCAAGACGTGCTTAGGGAGTACTGCCCGTGAGGGAAGGCACTGCAGTCCCAGCAGGTGTGAAGCCACACCCCCACCTGCCACTGTAGGGTGCTCGTGCAGGGGCCACCACGTCATGCCCTTCTCTGGCCTGTGACTGTGTGAGCATCATAGTGCTGTGGCACAGCTGTCTTTATTCTGATTGGCTTGTGCCAGTCTGCAAGACACTGGTGGGCAGGACTCCAGGTCCTGGAAACGCTGCTCACGTTGGAAGAGACCACTGGAGTTATTCAATTGTCCATGATCCGCCCTGGCTCGTAGAACCACGCAGTGGGGGAGAGGGCTCGGCTCAAACCCCGATGGGGCAAGTGTTGGCACTGTGCTCCCACCAAGAAGGGACAGTGGGACTCACTGGGACTCTGTGTCTGCTCTAGGCTGGGACAGAGGGGAGCACAGTCCTTTGGAGGGGACGTATAGGGCAAATAAAGTCCCTCCCACTGCAAGCTGTCGGCAGCAACAAGCTCACCTGTTCCCCCAACACCTGACAGTTTGCAAAGTCCTTTCCTCAGTGGTTATTCCAGCTGATCTTCACAGCAGTCGCAAAGAGTAGTAGGCGTTATTGTTAAGCTATTTTATAATGAGGCGACTGGGGATCAAGAAGGTTGACAGACTCATCCAGCGAGCAGCACAGCTAGGATTTGAACCTGTGCAGCTGGGACTCAGATATGCACACCTCACCTTGCTGTGTGTGCAAGTAAGAGCTCTCCCTTCTCACCTCAAGGCTGCTACCAACTTGTTTCAGCCTACATGTCAGTCCTCAGAGAGCTCTTGGTGACCCCGAAATCCAAATTAGGTCCCCTCCCTGGGATTCTTTCTCATGGTACCTTGTTCATCTAATTCATGACATTTGCCACTGTTTGTGGTCATCTGCTTACTTGTGTGACGACTGGGTTAACGTCTGACTTCCCCTCCAGGCTGTGATCTCCATGAGCGCAGGACCCGGTCTCTCTTTTTCCCTGTTGTGCCTGCCATTTCGGCACAAAGCCTGGCATCTCGAAGGCACTCAAGACATGTTTGTGTCATGAGTGAATGTGGCTCCTTCTCTTCTCTGACTTCAGTTTTCCTAACAGTGGACTGGGGTGGTTGGACTCACAAGGGTCTTTCCAAGTCTCTTGTGCCATCACTCAGAGACTCTTCCTAACCTAGAACTTTCCAAAGAAGACACCAAGATCCCCCGAGATTAGCTAAGTCCAGCTGGTGGCATGAGCCAACCTTGATGTGAACCAATTTAATGATTACAATCTAAACTTCTAATAGTATATCATATCAGTTAGCCTTTGCTGCATAACAAGGACCCCCAAACTTAGTTTCTTAAAACAATAAATTTTCACCTACTTCATAATTCCATGGGTTGGCAGTTTGGTTGGGTTCAGCCAGGTGGCTCTTCTGGTCGTGGCTAGGATCATTTAAGTGACAGCAGAAAGCTGCCAGGCCATCTGTAGGCTGATTAGCATGGGGGGCTCACTTCTACTGCTGATGGTCTTTTGTCCTCCAGCAGGCTGGCCTGTGGTTGTTCACACAGTGGGGGAAGGAGTCCCAGAGCAGCGAGAGCAAGAAGTGGCGAGATCTCTCAGTTAAAGCACGTCATAGGGACAGTGTAGATTCAGGGAGTGGGGAAATAGACTCCACCTGTTAATGCAAGAAGCTGCAAAGTGTCGTGGGCTTTCAACAAACTAGCACACGTGGGAGATGTGGCACGTTGTTTGTGCTGATTTTGTGCAAGAATAACAGACTCTTCTGGGACCTACAGCTCCCAGTGGCTTGGTTGGACTCCACTGGCCTCTGGCTCTTAATGGCAAAAGTTTTGTGTGTTTCCTTCTGGTATCGTTTCCCGGAGTGTTTGCTTGAACTCACATGCATATTTGCACACACACACCCTATCACGGTGTGTTGCCTCATCAACTGCAGGAAACGTATTGTCCCTATTACTGGGATTGACATAAGCATGTGGGCAAAATGAAGGTCTTGTAGCCTATAGAGGATAAGCAGTTTAAGTGGCATAAAGAGCAGTTTATAAATACAGTTGAATACAAGGTGTACCCATTCAGCAAACATTTATTGGGGACCTATTATGTACGAAGCTCTGGATGTACGCCGGGAGCCATTTCTGGGAGATGTTTGCTCCAGGACATCCATTTTCATCGTGGATGAAGACCTGCTCTTCCCGAAACTTTATCTTCTTTGTTTAGAAACTGCAGCTGAGACAGAGGTCCCCTATGGGATATGTATATATATATATCAGCCAACTGTGTCCCCTTTTAAAAACTTTCAAACCATCTCTTTTGGGCTTGAAATTTCTTTTGCAAATGTATGCTCCATTGTTTGTTTTTTGTGAGTCTCCACAACATTCCTGCGTAGCTGCCTTAGCTGTCACTCACGATCACTTTCCCCACCCCCCACCCTAGACCTTGCATTTCTTCTGTACTAAACTTGCCTAGGTGGTCTGAGACCCAACACAGTTCTCAGTCATGGCTTCTGGCCCATCAGCATCTTCTGAGGGTGGAAATCCTGGTAGAGATCAGCTCTTCCCCTGTTGGGAGCAGACCCTGCCCAGGTGTTACAGGGGTCGATATTTCCTGGTTATGGGACCTGGGAAGAGTCTCCCTCTTCCTGGGATGAAAGTAAAGATGAAAGGGACTGGGCTGGGAGCTCAGCAGATGTGGGTTCAAATCCCAGCTCTTCCACATCCCCACCAGGAGCCCTTAGGTCCGTTATGCCAGCTTCCTGTCCAGTGGGGAGAGTAACACCTGCCCCTGAGGATGTTGTGAAGGACACATGAGGTGTGTGTTGTGGGTTCTGTTGGTGCCTCCCCCAGTTTCCCTTCACCGCCAGGGCAGCTATTCACTGCTGCCCCTTCTCTGGAGAATTGGCCCCTGCCCAGTGGGAACTGTGAACCGGGAGAGGGTGTGGATGGTCTGGAAAGCCAGGCCCCTTGTCTTGAGGGGAGACCAACTCTGTAACTACCCCCGGGACTCCAGCTGAGACCGTGTCCTCGCTCAGCCCCTTCCCCTGCCCTGTGCTGCTTCCCTCCCCTTCCTTCTCCCGAGTCACTTCTCAGTAAGTCACTGTCATCAACAGTGTCCAGCTCAGGCTCCACTTCAAGGGAGTCTGACCTGAGATAGGATGTCAAGTTCCCATATTCCTTAAAACTTGCTATGACTCACTTCTATTGTATTTTTTTTCATTTGTAACTTGATTTGCTATCTTTTTAAAAATTATTTGAAAAAGTGATTTTATGCATTTACTTTTTAAATTTTTAAATTCCAGTTTGCATTCAGTGTTATTTTGTGTTAGATTCAGGCGTACAGCATCATGCTCAGACAATCGTGTGCATGGCAAACTGTTCCCTCTGACTTTTCTAGGGCCCACCTGGCTCCATACAGTTGTTACAATGTCATTGACTCTGTTTCCTAGGCTGCACTTAATTATTTCTATTGTTTTATTACCGTAAACAATGGTTTGTTTGCAAATCTGCGGTCACCTCCCGCGCTCACCTCCCGAGCTCATTTGCAGCTCCGTGCCGTTGTGTGCGTGCTTTCCTCTGAGAGGAATCCCCAGCTGTTTTTGCCCAGCACAGGCCTGTTTGTTCTTTCGGGGACGACACAAGTGTCACCTCCTCAGTGCCACCTTCCTGGCTGTGGGTGGAGTTTTCCATTCTTCCTGGCTGTAAACACTACTTCTGCTAGGGATTTCAGAGTTTGTCCTAAGAGTTTTTGAAAGAACCGTGTGTATGTGTGTGGCGGGGAAGGGGTGGGGGGGAGAGGGAGACAGAGAGGGACAGAGAAAAGGCACATGACTATTTCTAGCAATTCAATTAGTCAAAGCAAGTCACCGGGCTTTGTTAGTGAGAAGGAGAAAAGAGAGACATTGGTATTGAATGACATGATCAAATTTGTGGTTTTAAAACTCTACAGTGGTGAGGGAGGACACAAGGAGACCACAGAGGAGGGCGTGTAATGGGCCAAGTGAAAGGGTGATGTGCCCTCGATGGTGGTAGCGGAGATGGAAAGAAGCAGATGATCGATCCGAGATGTGTTTTGGAAATCAAGTCGGTAGGTCTTGCCAATGACGGATCTAGAGCGACGGAGAAAAGGAGGAGTGAGGGGTGACTCCCAGGCGTCCGGCAGGAGCCCATTTTCCAGCACAGTGGTACCATTTTCTGAGTTGGGAATAGCCTGGGGACGTGCCGGTTTGATGTAGTCATACTTGGCTGTGTTATATGGAGGTGCTCGCTCAGGTAGATAGGGAGGTAGTTGTCAGAGTGCGGAGCACCTGCAGGAAGTGAACTTGGAAGTCCGCAGCCCCTGGTGTTCAAACCTTGAGAGGATGAAACTGGAAAAGAGAGAGAAGAGTGGGAAGAGCAGAGGACCGGTGACTCTTACATTTTGAGCTCTAACATTTGCAAAGAAAGTAGAGGAGGAAGAGAAGACCGTGAACCGGCGGAGAAGCCGTGGCCAGAGAACTAGGAGAGCGTGGAGCCTCAGAAGCCAAGAGCGGAGTGTTCCGAGGAGAAGGGAGGGGACCTGGGGAGAAATGAAGTTGGAGCCACAGCTCCTTCCCTGTCATGTAATAAACTTTAACTACGGAAGGATTTATATGTGCTCAAAGAAACCATAAAGACACCAGCGAAAAGCCTTTGAGGTATACTTTACAACCTGGAGCGGGAAAGACACTTTTATGCCTCAAAGTCTTAGAAGAAAAGACTTAAAAATTTGACCATAAACTGAAATGAAAAACAACTTTTGCATGGCCAAATCAGCATAAGTGAAGTCAAAAGGCAAATGACAAATTGGGCAAGAATATTTTCAACTCACAATATAGTCAAAGGACCAATTTCCTTAATATATAAAGAGTCCCTAGAAATCAATTCAAAAAACTTGGTAGGAAAACAGGCAGGAGATACGAACCAAGAGTTTACAGAACAAGAAATACAAATAGATCTTAAATATATGAAAAAGGTGCTAAAAATAGTTCAGACGAGAAACAAAATTACCGTTTTTACCTATTAGATTGGCAAAACCCCAAAGGTTTGACAGCCCACTCCCTCTGCTGGAGCACCTGTGGGAAAACAGGCACTCGATACATCATGGAAGGGAAAGGAAATTGCTGTGACCCCTGTGGAGGGCAAATTGGAAACATCTATCAAAATTACAAACGCATTAACCTCTAACCCAGCCATTTCTCCTCTGGAAAGATATCCTACAGACATATTTGCACACATGAGAAATGACATATTCAAGATGATCATTTTGGTATTAGTAATGGCCAAGGGTTGGAAACAACTTATGTGCCATAATACGGGACTAATTAAAGAAATTACATACATCTATAAAGTGGAATACAGTGTGGCTATAAGAAAGAATGGAGAAACTGAAGCCAAATGGAAGCTCCTTAGATACGTTATTTACTGGGAAAAAAGCAAGGTGGAGAACAGTATGTTACCATTGGTGCAAAAAAGGCCGTAAGGATGTGTTTCTCTGTGCTTATATCTGATTGAAGCAACTCCGGGAGCACATATGGAAATTAATGACACTGGATTTGTACATTGTGTGTGTATGTTTGTGTGTGTCATGGAGACTGGGCAGGTGGGCAGGGAGAGAAAAGAGACTTTTTCACTGTACCTTTTTGTGTTTCAGGTGTTTTAAACCATGGGGTTGTATTATAATTTCTAAAAGCTCAACACATACAAACAAGGGGGAGAGGATCAAATGCTTCTGAGGGATTGGTTGAGATAAGAGTTAAATGTGTCCAACAGTCTGAGGAAAAGGAACCCACCCTGGGTCACAGCCAAAGTGGTGTTGGTGTCGGGGGGAGGCTGCGCAGGCCCCAGGGTGGACCGAGGAGTGTGTGGCGAGGCTGCAAACAGTAAGCAGAGACCACCTGTGAGAAGTCGGGCTGTGCGGGACCTGGGCGAGGGCCGTAGCTCAATGACATGCGGACTCCTTAGACAAGATTATTTTTTTAAGACAAGAGAGTCTTTAGAATGTTTAATCATGGACGGAAGCGGTCCAGAAGAGAGGGTGATGCTCCAAGTTCAAGAGGGGGAAGGGTGAATCGATGGTCTAAGTTTTGGGAGAAGGTGGGAGGGAGTGGGCCCTGCCCAGAGCCAGACACAAGGGTGAAGGAGCATGGTAGCTTTGCCGATGGGACGGCTGGGAGCGGAGGGTGAGGGCGGAGGGCGTCTCAGAGAGCTTGGTGGGCGGGTCACCTGCTGAGAGCCAGGCCCTGAAAGTCTGAGGGGTGGAGAAGGTCTGGGATATTTGTTGTGGCACCTGAGAGGCTGAGCTGTTGATGCAGGTGCTGTGGGTGCAGACAGCTGGCTGCATCCAGGGCGAGGATTTGCCAGGCATGGGTAGGAAAAGGGCACTCAAAGCTTTCTCACGTTTTTTGGGTTTTTTCCCCAAAGAGAGACTGAAGTAAAGGATCAGTGAAGGATCTAGGTTGGGTAAGTAGAGAGGCGGGGGGCTGCTGGGGTCAGAGAGTCCCAGGGGGAGGGGCTGGATGGTGAGGACATGTTAGTCACAGAGTCAGAAGCGGGGTGGCGATTCAAAGGTGAGCGGCTGTGGGTGGGCATCGATGGGGTTCTGGATCTGTCCAGGGAGTGGGGAGCTGGCACAGAGTGGAGCAGGAGCCTGTGGGAGGCGAGGAGCCAAGAGCCCAGCATCAGCATGGTGGCTGCTGAAGGGACCCAGGTTGATGCTGGGGCGGGGTGGAGGAGGAGCTGGAGCCTAGAACTGAAGCTGGGAGCACGATGGGGAAAGGGGTTAAGCAGGAGACGTGTGGGCACCCTGAGTGGCTGGATGCCGATGGAGCAGAGTGGGGTGGGGGCAGGTTGTTGGAAAGGAGAATGCCATCTGGTTGGGGCGGTGGAGAGGGGCATGCCAGTCCCACCTTCCAACCTGAAATGTGTGGGCAGTGGGCGAGTGGGCAGCTCATCACAGAACATGTGGAGGAGACAGGCTCCCACTGGGGCAGGAGATGGAGGGGAAGGCGTGTTCTGAGAAGCGTCTGGAGAAACAGGGGGCATTGTTTTTCCTAGAGTGGGAGTCCCCGTGGGCCCAGTGGCTGCTTGCTAGGGGAGAGACACTGCAATAGGGCAGATTCAGGGGGCTTTCAGCTGAGATGCTCCCTGGGGACCCCTAGGGCCTGCGGAATGGAGACACCACCAACTATGAGCACTGCCAGGTGTGAGCAGTGCGCAATGTGGGCCCTTCCTAGATGGGAGAGCAGAGCATGTGCTGGGGTGGAGTTACTGCATCGTAAAGGCCAAGAGTCCTGTACTACACAGTGTGGCTGCCCAGCGCCTCACACCACACCTGGTGCACAACTGGCACACAAGGATTTTGAGTTAAGCAGATTCTTGCTCTTGGTTCTGAATACCACTGTGTTTGTGTGGCCGCCTGCCTTTGTAGGTTCCCAGGGATGCCTGGTCCGATTTTCTTACCACTTGGCTCAAACATAAGACTAGAGTGGGCCCCCAGGAGGCGGGAAGAACAGGAGCTGGTCAGGGTCGAACCTGCAGTTGCTGGGCACTGTCCTTATGGCCTTGAGGGCACAGCCTCCTTCCAGCAGGGGGCAGTGCAGGATGCCCAGAATGGGAAAAGAGCCAGGAATGCTGAGTTCCAGGTTCAGCTCCGCTCTAGACCCTCCTCCTGTGTTGGCATCTCGCTGAGCCTCAGTTTCCTCATGTAAATAATGAGGGCAGAGGGAAAACCCTGTTGGCTTTTTCCAGCCCTAAGTTGCAGATGGTAAGAACATTTACTGTGCAGTCCCTTGGGCTCAGGCAATGAGGCTAAATGGTTTCCATAGCTGGTCTCATTTCATCCTCGCGCGAACTCTGCTGGGTAAATACCGTTGCTCTCCCATTTCACAGATGAGGAAACTGCAACACAGAAAGACACAGGTTAGTGATTGAGTCTTTTTGAAACCAACAAACCAACAAAAGCACTTCCCATGAAATGCACTGGAAAGCAGGAGGCTCTCCTACCATTGTGGAAATCTGTAAGATTCTAGGCTTAGTAACTCTGGCCTCTGCGTCTGTGTACCTCGGAAAGGGCAAAGACGACATGGCTTTTATTGCTTTAATTAAAACCTGGGTGAAGAGCTCGCGATTCATATGAAAATGACATTGTGTTTCCCCCGCTGTGGTGTGGAGGGAACAGCAGCGATTACCGCTAAGATTACAAACAGTCAAAGAGAAAAGGCCCTTTGCAAGCATTTCCTATTAAAGCCACAAACATAACACTTTAAAAATAATTATGGTCGTGTTATCGGAACATGATTCATGAATTCTGAATAAATATGAGGGGCCTTAAAGGAACTGGTTTCAAGACCATAGATTTTGTTCAAATCTGATGAAGTTTAATATCATGGCACAGCTGGAGAATAAAGTGCAAGGAGGAGGGGGAAACCCATCCTGTGTATGTGGAAAGAATTGAGGGTATGTTAGACTGAACTAATGAGCTTTCCTACATTGGTCCTTACACACCTGTTCAGAAAAATGGAATAGCTTCTGTCGTTTTCATTGAGAGAAACCGCTGAGAAAGTGTTGGTACTTACACCTCACCGATCGTAATTTTGCATTCCAATGGCTAAAAATGTGTTTATTTTAAAGCTCTAGATTATGGCTGTGAGGTGTTTAAGTATGTGAGGGCCCAGGCATGGAGGCATTAGGGGGCAGATTTGGGGGAGGGTGGCCTTTGTCTGCATTTATTGCACCTCCCCCATAATGTATTTTTCATACAATGCAGTGAATGTTTACAGCATATAGTTTTGTTTCCTTCCAACTATTATGAGAGAAATTGAATCCCTGGAAACATTCACTCTCTCTAAATGGGATGGAAACAATGAAGATGGTGCAGGAAGTTTATGGGGTGGGGGAGGGAAAAGCAATGGGGTGGAAATGGGGTTTCAGGGATTTTCTTTAGAACAGCTCCCCTCTCCTATTCCCAGCCACCTTGAACTTAGCTTTTTCTGTATGGCCTGGGTCTCTTCTGGGGAGGATGGGAGAGCCCCTGATTTAACACATTTATTTATCACTGGACACATGATCAAGAATAGAAGGGAGGCCAGATGTGGGACCTTCCCAGAACAGTGCTGGGTCCCCAGCTTCTGGAGGATCCGGGACCTGGGCCTGGCCTTCTTTGGCCTCTCTCACTGTGTGTCCTCGGGTGGGTCATTTGCCTTCTCTGAACCCTGGTTTTTGCATCTGTGAATGGGGGCTAGAAGGGTGTCTCTGCAGGACCTTCTAGGCTATGTCTTGTGGCCTCTTCCACCTGCCTGAGTCCCCAGGAGGGACAGTGGTCTGTCCAGCAGAGCAGAGACTGACCTCCCCAACTTGTAATGAGCGGTCACAATGTGGCCGGGGTCCCTGAGGCTCTAAACAAGGATTCAAAGAGGTGCTATCGGTCCGATGCGTAATGACTCAGAAGACAGACAGACCTAGGCTCAAGTTCTGATCTTGACATTTCATGGCTGGGTGACCTTAGACCAGCTTTCCCAAGTTTCAGTTTTGTCTTGAAAACCTCCTCAGAGTGATGTGGGGAGAAGTAAGGAAGATACATTTATACCCGGAGTTATTATAGTGCTTGGCACATGGCAAGTGGTAGTCAGCCTGCAGTACTATGAAAGTATTCGTTTCATGGATAAAAAACTGATTTTCAGGACAGCCAAACAGCTCGCCAGCGTCACCCATCCAGGACGTGGTGGGTGCAGGGGTCAGAAATCTCAACAGAGGGGAGGCCACTCGGCTATTTTATCTAATGAAAGTCAAATTACATTGAGGGTTAAAACAGAAAAGATGATGTTGGAACGATCTTGCTTTTAAAACGTGTCAAGAAACACACCCTCTGTCCAAGTAACAGAATTAGTGAAAGATGCTTCCTGATCATTTTCAGCCTCTTGGAGATGTGTGACCCCCACCCCAGCCCCCTGTGCCCATTTGCCCACCTTCCAGCGCAGCCCTCAGGCAACAGCTGGGTTTACCAAGAAGCCTCCTTGATTGACATCTCATTAATATTAAAAGGCCTTCCTGAGGTCCACAGAGCCAGTTTCCTGTCTCTTATCCACTCAAAGCCCAGGGCTGTGATGAGGAACAAAGGTCTAGGGTGAGGTGGTGGCCCCCCCGCGCCAGACCTGGCGGCCTTCGTCTCGCCAGCTCCCATGAGAGAGTGCCGCACTGGGGGGCTCAGGGTGGCAGGCCTGCCTGTGCCCCGGGGGACCCTGGCTTTTGCCTTGTCCTCACTGTGTGACTTTGACCAAATTACTTAACCTCTCGGCCTCACTTTCCACCTCTATAAAATGGGGCTGTTACTACCTCTTTGGCAGGTCAGCTAAGAAAACCAGGAGTGGGTGTAGTTTAATTAAGTAGTATAGTTGGACTAGTTAAGTGGATGTGGGTTAGTTAAGAGGACTAGTTAAGTGGGTATAAGGTAACCAGTGCTGCTTATGTTAGGAACTTGATGGAGTTTTTGTTGCTGTTGTTCGAATCTGCAGTTTAGAGAGGAGAAGCCACATCACGGAGGAGCGAGGACAGTGCCTGTTAACTCCTGTTTCCTGTGACCATTTTCTACATACGACTGGGGTGGAATGAATAAGATGGGGATAGTGTTTCAGATGAACAGAAATCCGCGCCCAGGGCCCGCAAGTCAGGCCAGTATCTGAGGTGCGCCTGTTTGCCTGGCGGCCGAGTCTGAACAACCACCTGGGAGCACCGAGCTGGGTGCCAGGCTCACCAGAGCCTGGGGGAGCTGGGGTGCATGGCCTTGAGGCAAGGGTGTGTCAGCTGGGGAAGGACAGGGAGGGGGACCATGGCAATGACTGATGGCTTTATAGAGGGAGAGAGGGAAGGAGGGCCTTGCTTTGCACGGTGAGCCACGCTCATCCTTGTCCAAAGTCCCCTCAAGAACCCCTTAGGTCCAGTTCTCTGTGACAGCTCAGGCCTTTGCGGTGGGTCTGTGCTACATGCGGTTACTCACTGTGCTGGGGTGGCCCTCAGGGCAGGTGGGTTGTGGCGGGGGGAGGGGGATGTATCTGTGTCATGAGTGCACAGGGAGCAGTTGTCACTTTGCTCCTGCTGCTGGCCCCCATCAACCATGGCCAGAGGTAGCAAGGGGAGAGGAAGGGCAGGAGGAGGGGAGGGGAGGCATGTTGGTGTGTGAAATACTCCCCCACAATGCAGGAAATGGGAAAGATAGACAACACCACTTTGGCCAGGATGTGGAGGACCTGGCACCCTTGTGCATCGCTGTGTAAATTGTGCTGCAGCGTGTAAAGCTCTGTGACCCAGTGACTCAGCCCCCAGGGGTCCACTCCAGTCCTCTGTTCACCAAAGGACACGCGTAATGTTCACCTCAGGTCTTTCCATAAAGGCCCCAAACTGAAAACGGTCCAGGTGCCCATCAGCGATACGCTGGGTCAAGGAGTGCAAAATATCACTATGCAGCAGTGAGAATGAATGAATTGTGACCACAGACAGACACCAGGCTGAATGGAAGGAGCCAGGCCAGACACATATGGCTCTGTTCACGTGAAGCACATGAAGACAAATCTGAACTGTGGTTCTCCCAGGGGAGGGGGAGTGAGGGGGGTGAGGGGCCTTCGGGGCATCTTCATGTGGGTGCTGTGTACACACATCTGTTCGCTTGGGGAGATCCATCACTGAGCTGCACACGTATGACTTGGGCACTTTCTGTTGGCCTCCTGTGCTTCAGTAAAGAGAAAGCATGTCATCAAGGTATCTGTGCAGGCGTGCCCATCTTCAGAGATGCGGCAGGATGGGAAAGGGAACCTAGCCAGATTCAGTCCTTCGTGTGTTGTGTCAGTCAGCTCACAAGGGAGGCGCGTTCCCACCAGGAACAGCCTGAGCACTTATTTAACGTCCTGGGGAGGGGAGAATTCTTCCAGCCTCACCAGGGACGGTGAGCTGTGAAGTGGCTCCCGCCGTGGCTCCGGGGAAGCAGGTGGCTTGGGCTTCCCTGGGTTGGCTCAGTGCTGCAGCTCCGACCTTCACCCCATTCTCTGTGCACAGAGCTCTGGGAGAGGTTTGAAACCACCAACATCTCATGTGAAAAGGTGTGTGTGCACGCGTGCGCTGGGAATACAGTGCTGCGCTGCCAGAGTATCTTGATCATGGAACATTTGAAGATGTCCGTGGGAAAGTGCCCCCCCCAGGCATACACACACCCACAACACGTTCATGCACAAGTGTGAGCCCATGTGCACATCATGCTCACGCAGGCGTGCGTGCTGATGTGCATCCTTTCGTATGGGAGCGTTGTTCTGTGACTCTGGGCCAGTTACTGCAGCTCTTGGGACCTTGGTTCCCTCGGGGAGACAGAGAGGATGATGGCGCCGGGGTGTCAGGGCTGTTGTGAGCTACACACAAACACACACACACACACACACACACACACACACACACACGTGAGATTTTTGTGTTTATGTTTTTAAAAGCTTCTCCCTCCTAGACTGTCGGTTTCACGGGAGCAGGGACCTGACACGTAGTAGGAGCTGAGTTCGCACCTGGTGAGGGAGGGAGGGAGCGAATGAATGAATGAACACTCGCACAAATCCGCTGGTACGTTCACATGCACAGTTGCACAGGCGGGTTTGCAGTCTCTGCAGACTCCTCCGTTCACCAGTACAGACATGCACAGGGATACACACGTATACACACCCAAACAAACGGGGCCAGGCCCAGAACTCAGAAGGGCAGATTTAGGGGCAGCTTCAGGACTCTGGATTGAAAGTCAGAACATAGGGTTCTGTGTGTGGCTCCCGATAATGAATTCATTATGTGACTTTGGGTAGGTCTTTTCACCTCTCAGAGGTCAAGGATTCCTAGCTGGGATGGGACAGAACTGGAATCTGAACTCTGGTCTGTCTGGGTCAAAGTCTGTGCTTTTAAGGACCGCCAGCATCCCCTGGAGCGTGTTGGACACGCAGCATCTCCGGCCCCACCTCACCTCCTAAGTCAGAACGTGCAGTTTAACAAGGACCCCCAGGTGGTTTGTGTGCACATTACAGACTGAGCAGCGTGGCCCAAGGGATATGGGGTTCTCTAAGAGGAACCAGGCTCCATGCTCAAGGGGTTCAAAAGGTGGGTGGGGCGCAGGCAGTTGCCACCCTGAGGACCTCTACAGAGGGGCAATCAGAGAGCAGGAGAGGAGAGGAGGCCGCCCGGCACTGTGATGGGGGACAGAACAAGGGACTCAGTGTTGCAGAGACTCAGCGTTGCACATCAGGGACCCAGCCCCTCCCGGCCCTAGACAGGCAGAGTCACGTCATCATTAGGAGTGCAATTTATGAGAAGACTTTTAATTTAAAAACTACATGTATTAATTATCCTGTCGTCCCCGTGGGTCCAAAATCCAGGCGTGGCTTGGCTGGGAGCTTCTGGCTCGAGCCGTCTCGCGAGGCTGCGGCCAGTGTGTTCTCAGGGCTGTGGTCTCATCGGCAGCTTGGCTGACGGATGGCTTGCTCCCACCTCATGTGGGGGCTGTTGGCAGGGTTGACACCCCCCGAGCTAGACTTTGAGTGGGAACCCTGGCCCCGTCCCTTCCAGCTGAGTGACTTTCTGCGAGTTTCAGATCTTCGTGCCTCTGTTTCTTCCTCCACAAAATGGATATCACAATGGCACTTGCCTCAGAGAGTGGTTGTAAAGATTGATAAACCCACACTGAAACGTACACAAGGCAGGGGTGTACCTAGCACATGGGAAGCACTGTATAAATTCTCAATGTTCTATTGTTTGAACAAAGCTGCACAGAAGCAGGGTAGCACAAGCCTGGCTCGCTGAGGGGAATCAGTAAGCCTTAGGGACACATGAGGGCCTCTGAGTTGTAGTCTCTTGATGGAACTTCCAGGGCCATGCTGATCAGGTCGTGGGGTCCAGGCTGTCGGAGGAGGCCTTGCTCCATTCTGCTCAGAGTCCTGGGGCCAGTCCTTGGTGCTGCCGCCTGGGAAGGCAGAAGGGTGTAGTGGCTGTCCTAAGGATGAGTGAGTGTCCCCTGGGGGTCCAACACACCCAGGGGCATGGTGACACTAGAGCAGGTAGTGTCTGTGGGCCGTAGTGGGCTCACTGTGCCTGGTCTGGGAGGCCTCAGTTGCCAGACAGACACCAGAGCCCTGCTCCGAAGGCAGCGAGCCTTGGAAGAAGAGCCTGAGCAGGGCGGCGAGCCTGGAGCAGCGCGAACTGGGGGGTTTCCCTGCCCAGTCCAGAATCCCAGACCCCTGTGCCCTCATGAAGGCCATCTCCAAGAACTTTAGCGCCTTCGTCCCCAGGCAGCTGGCTTGGCATATTTTTAGGCGATGCTACTTCTATCATTTTCAAAAGGTGGCAATGCAAAAGAAAAAAAAGCTGCAGATAGGCATAATTTTTTTCCCCAGAAGCTATTTTAACACAGAAACAACTGGAGAGCTTACTCATCATTTTAAAATGCTTTTAAAATCACCGCTGCCTCATGTCTTGCTGTTTACCTAAAAACCAGTGGCACAGGCCACTGGTGATGAATTAAAAATCCCTTGGTCCACCTCCCTCTTTTCACATGTGCTGTGACTGAGGCCCAGAGAGTGGCAGTGACTCTCCCAACATCACACAGCCTGGCAGGGGCAGAGCTGGGATGCCAGCCTTCACCGGGAGATAATTTCCATGAGGAGGACAGGGAACTGGGAGACCCTCAGGGGTCAAATTTTTCCATACCGAGCAGCATCACTGAGGGGAAGCCCACTCCATACCTTCACCAGCTTCTTAGAGCTTCCAGGGAAGGTGGCAGAGAGCCTGCCTGGCCCTGTGCCCCAGCAGCCATCAGTAAATTCACCTGTGCATTCATTCATTCAGAAATACCTATTGAGTACCCGCTGTGTGCTGGGCAGTGCTCTAGGGGCTGGGGGCAAAACCTGTATTCTTATTCATTTGTGTGTTATCTCATTTAGCAAATATTTATTGAGGGCCCATTCTGTGCAAGACTCCGTCTTTGGCCCTTGAGATAATCAGGGGCCAAACAGTGAATTTATACTCTGGTGAAAGGAGCAGGCAGTAAGTGCATTTTTAAAAGCAAGTATATTACATGTTAGATGATAAAAGTTCTGTGGGGAAGGAAAACCATCCTTAGGGCAGGGATCAACACACTACGGCCCATAGGCCAAATCTGGCCCTCTACTTGTTGTTTGTAAATAAAGCTTTATTGGAACACAGTGACACTTGCTAGTTTAAATATTGTCTATGGCTACTTTCATGCTACAAGGCAGAGTTTAATAGTTGTGACAGACACTGTGTAACCCACAAAGCTAAAAAGATTTATTATTTGGACCTTCGCAGAAAAAGTTTGCTGACCTCTCCTGTAGGACATCTAAGGGAAAGCATCAGAGAGGCAGGTGGAAAAGTGAGCTTCATTGTCTTAAAATGGGGCCCTGCTCGGTGCTCACGCTGCCCCCTGCCTGGAGTGCTGTGGCCCCAAGTTACCCCCAGCCTTGTTCTGTCAGTTCTGCAGGGGTTGCTTCCTCCTGAAGAAGGAAACCCACCACCAATGGCTGGTTTTTCTAGACCTCCCCCACACCACAGTGTATCAGTCCAGAAAGCTGCCTGAACCTTAAAGTGACTCTGATCATTTTCCAAGCAAGAACACACAGGGATTATCATGTTTGTCCCAGATACATTTTAGTAAACAAAACTCGTGTCTAATGGGACTGTCAGCATTGTCCCATTAGGGTGCCTCTTTCTGCTCTGATCCAAGCCTGCCGGGGTCCTCTCAGCACCGGGAGGGTGGTGCATGCCTTCCTCCACCCCTCTTCCCACAGCTGGGAGCTTCTGCCCGTAAATAAAGGGTTCACAAGCTATTACATTCCCCACCCCCACCTCCTCCAGCACCCATATGTAATTTTTAACAGTATGGCTTTTTCACTCCTCTTTCATTTATGTGGATTATAGACTTTCTTTCTTTTTTTTTTTATTTTTGTAAAGAAGCATTTTTAGTCCAGGAAAATGATAGCCCAACAAGGAGGCATAATTGTACCGATTTTCAGAGTGTGGCAACACTCCAGAGCTGATGCGTAGTGAGACGTGAATCAGAAAGATTCTATCACACATCCCTGGGACGGGCGACCCAGGGGTATTATCCAAGATGATTAATTTGACTTGGTCATTATGGATACAGACAAGCCCGACAAAATTGCACTTCATTCCCATCTGAATTCGTAAAGTCACTGCGCCCATAGTGAAGCACAGCCCTGAGTGCCCTGCTCCAGGGGGCGGGGTTTCAGGTTTGGATAAGGTATCATTGTCCTTGTTTTGAAACAGAGTCAGGGAACACTGAATGGAAGGAGGGTCCTTCCTCCGAGATGTTCTCATAGGATGTGGGTTTTACCTGTTGAAACGGTAGGATGGTAGGGGGCCATAGTACGTATTGTCCAAACCAGCATGATTTCGGAGCACTGTTAAAAACTGCAGCG